>CALNXK010000019.1:432500-512500 GCA_942486035.1 Porites lobata | reverse complement strand
CGACTAGTTCTAAATCATATTTGGCAGATTCAGGCTTCAGTTTTCGCAGCGGTGCTACTTTCTTTTCGTTGGCCAAGCTTCTGACTGTTCCACGAACCATATACTCTCCGTTTTCGAGCAATTGTTGAACAACATGAGACGCAAGGAAACCTGATGCACCTGTCACGAGAACTCGAGACATATTTGTATAACTGGGCACCATCCACGGACTTTTCAGAGAGCAAAACCTTCGATCGATAGAAACGCGATCTACCTAGCAAAATCGAAGGCCCAGGAGGATCGGAGAGTGGTCACTGAGTGGTACGGCCACAACTCACTCAACCGGTAGGAATCTTCCAACAGTATTTTGCGTTGTAAATGTAACATATCATAATACGTATGCAAATGTATATTAAAAAAGGAAAAGCTCCTTATTGGATGTCAAAAATACGACAATCTCAAACTGTGCTAAATTGTAAAGAAAAGTATAAAGCGGATAAGTTGTCCCCAGGGCCTTCTCTCTTTTCTCCAACCCATCAAGTTCCCAGGGTCCTTCAGAAAGGCTCTGGGAAAAGAAAAAGAGATTGGGCTCAACCACAGGCAGACCATCCTCTGTTAGTGGGGGCCGTTCTTGATTGAAATCTGAGCAACGATCTTTTGTTGTTTATAGATAGAAATACATATGAACAATACGGTGGCTATAATTTGTTCCAAAATGCAGAATTTAAAGCAAATTTTTCAATAAAAGTTTGAAGAAAATATTAACTGAGTCATGTGTCATGTTTTTTTTCCGCGTCCCATGTTGTTTTAAGCGCTATTTTGTGAGATGAATATTTGACCTCGGCGGTTACGAAAAAACATGACACATGACTCAGTTAACATTTTCTTCAAACTTTTATTGAAACATTTGCTTTAAATTCTGCATTTTGGAACAAATTATAGCCACCGTATTGTTCATATGTATTTCTTCTATAACTAACAAAAGATGGTTGCTCAGATTTCAATCAACAACAGCCCCCACTAACAGAGGGTGGTCTGCCTGTGGCTCAACCTGCTTACCTTTGTAGGACGCGAAATGACCACCGCAATTCGTCTATACTGGGGACTAAGGGAATAATACACTTGCTTTGTAAGCCCAGTTCTGGGCATTGAATTTCTACCAATTGTCTGTTCCAGGCGTTCAGAAAATTGTTTTTGCCGGGCCTCATTTTACTCCCTCGCGCTACAACTATCTGAACGCCTGGAGCAGGCAGGGGCACCCACAGCAACGACTGTTTTCTGTAAAATATCTGTTCGGAGGAGAAAAAACTTGCCTAGAATTATTTATAACTTGAGGAAGAACTAAAAAAGTCTAGATAACCAATCCATTCATGTACAGTTTTCGAAGCTTTTTAAATTAATTCCCTACAATTTTCTTAAGTTTAAGTTTTCGCATTTCACTCCCCATGTTAAGCTATTTTTCTAAGAAGGAAACCTAAAATTTTCGGATTCGACAATGCGACGGAGAGAGGAATCAGAAAAATTCTTACCTTCGAAAATCTTTGAATCGCGTCTAAAATTTTCGGGAAAATAATTCTCCAAAGCCCTTGTAATTTCGAAAAGACTCAAGTTGCCTTAGGATGGCCGAAAAGATACGAGCTCCGGAATGCATTTCTAGAGATCTAAAAGTACTCTGGATAGCTTAAAAAGTCTTTTCGATGCACTTAGGAGGAAACCGTCTTTGGGTGCCCCTTAGAAATGATGCACTGTGTGATGGCTGTGTGCATGCTTTTTTATAAGCCTAGGGAACAAACGGAACAGGGGCCGATCACGGCTTAGCCTGCGAACGCAGCCGTATTTTCGGTCGTCGTTACTCTCCACCCGAATTGCAAACACGTCTGCGTTCGCAGGCTAATCGCGGCTACTAGTAACGGACAAATGAGTTCTCCCGCCCCTTCTCTGTTTTTCATTGTTTCGTCACCAGTTATCATAAAATTACAACAGTTTGCCTCTTAAGGTAAAAATGTATCGCTTGCTGCGGTGAAACGAGGCCTCTAAATCAATATTTTGTGAATAAATAGCAAGGGCCAACGTGCAAATTAAAGGTTTTAGGGCCTGATGGATCTAAAACATCTAACCTGCAATTTTTGTGAGGAAACAGTGAAAAAAGAGAATGAGAATATATTTTCTTCCAATATTTCGTCAGGCAAGGCCTGCTTTCCCAATCAGGGAATGACTTACGAAGAGAAAGCACAAAGGTCGTTACAATTTATAAACCAAGAAATAGCAGAAAAGAAAATAGGACACGTGTAGTTACAGTTCCTCGGAGAAAGGAACATTCAGTCTGGTAATAGCGCCCCCAGTGGCTGTCGTTCCTTGGCAAACAAATACGCCAACAAATACACATAATAAATACTGCCTGTGTTGATGTTAGTTGCCATTTTTATTAACATTTTATTAACATTCTTGACAACGGCTGGGAGAGATATAAGTGAGGTGATTCTAACTTTTCTCAGTCCCTGTACGGCGTCTTCCCTGGCCTTCTCGGTCAATGCATTTTGGCGACGTATCCGAGACGAACGGACCACGTGACGCGAGACTCATTGGTTGTGCGGAATAATGAAGCCACCGAGTGAAAGCCATTAACAGCGTATGCAAATAGTGAAAAGTAATTTCCAGATCTGATTGCGGTTGAATGTAATATGTCATCGATGTTTCCAGCATCCCTTTGCAATTATTCTGTCATGGGGGAAAATTCCTTCTTCTACTGGATGGAACATTAAGTGGTACAGCAAAAATCTGTCATAAAAAATTAACGAAGATCAGCGTAAAGAATTGATGTCTCAGAAGACAGCAAACTTAGTGGCGAGGACGTTTTAGGTACGTCCTAATTTCAACTTTTTCTTTCCCTCGCCTCATGTAGTGGAATTCGGATTCCGGAATCCGGAAAATCTGGAATCCTGTGCTTTGGAATCCGGAATACAGCTCAAGGAATCCAGAATCCCACTAACGCTTGGAATTTAAAGAGAATCCAAGTTCCACTGACAAAGACTGTATCCAGTACCTGGAATCCGAAATCCATGGCTTGGAATCCAGAATCCAAAACTGTCTTGGATTTCCTTACGTGGCAAATTTCCCTTTTATATCACATCTGTTTGCCCCTTCCGTGAATATAATAACTAGACTTCCCTACTTCAAGGCAATTCTGAAGTCAAGAAACGCTTGCAAAATGAATTTTTGTTCCGCCAGGGCTGAGTATCAAATACAAACCTAGCAAAACGAAATGTCGTCCAGATGTAGCCGTGAAGGCCATCTCTGACTTCTTTACATACCTGACTCCACCTGATTTCTTCTTCATCCTGCCGTTGCTGTTTTTTATTGTGAACTAAACCACAAGCTTGTTTCCTTAATGTGTCTTCCAGTCTTTGAATCTGAAGTCAAATGCAAACAATTCAAGAGAGGGTGGGTAATGGTGTACTGCTCTTGAAATAACTAATTTTCCACTGATTGAGTTGTCGAATACAACGACTTTTTCTTTTTACTTTCTCAAAGTCATTAATAATTCGTAAAGAAAATACAAAGGACATTGATGTTTAATAAGTGTTTGCAAATCAGGTGAAAAACTGCTCATTTTTGCATCCTGAATTTCTCCTTCTAAAATCATTTTGTCTGAAAAGTAATATCAAGCATGAGACGCAATGTTTCATCACCAGATGAAACACCTCGAAGTTCCTCAAAACTACTCCGCTGCGCGTCGTATTTTCAACTCTCTTCTCAGTGTTTCATCTGGTGATGAAACACTGCGTCTCATGCTTGATATATTACTATTTGCCTGCTTGTCCTGAGGGTGATAATTCTCAAAAGTGCTGCAAACTCTTTGGTAAGTCTCGACCCCTTGGGGTGGAAGGGAATTATATTTTCCAACCATTTTTGAGGGGGGATTGTTAGAAACGGCCGGTGGATTATTATACAGCTGTCGTCCGGTTTCATAGGAAAACAAGAGAGGAGCCCAACAATCAAAAGCTACTGAAAATTGAATGTGAAATATGCTGCGGTACCAGTAGTGTATCTAGACCTTCAGATAAGAGGGGGTCCGGTCATCCAGGCCCTTAGATATGGGGGGCGCGGTCTCAAAAAAATATTTTTTTTCGATTCTTCGGGCCTCAGTTTGGTTTAAAAATAAGGGGGGTGGCCCCCTCGGGCCCCTCCCCTGGATCCTACACTGGGTACATACTCTTCGTAAAGCACAGCCTGCGTCGCAGACCTAATCTAAGTAGCATGAACTAGAAACGTCTTCAAAGCGGCGCCAATATCCATGTTTTCGGCCCCCAACGAACTGAACGAGTTACCGGAATATCATTTCGAATTTCCTTTCATCCTGATTGGTAAATTGATGATGGCTTTTTCAACAGGCCAATCATGGCGAGTACTCAAATCCTCGTGGGGGACCAGAATAAGGATTTCGGCGCTTTTTCGCAGACGGACTTAACCAGAAGTCGACCCAACCGGCCCATGAATTATGTTTACACATTTAGGGATTGTGTAGCGTAACAAATTAAATCTCGCAAACTATAGATGGTTTTCACAGTGACTTCATCAAACTGTAAAGTTAAAATAGCCGGGTTTTACGAATTCTTATTTACACTAGGTTGAAGATAAAGAAAAAGTAAATCTTTGTGCAACTTTCCATTCCCTTAGCATGTTTCATTTCGAAAATACAGCAATTTGAACTTCCGAGTTTTCACAGTGTGTGACACCAAAATAGCGGGAATGTTGTCTCGTTGAAAAAAGTCTCTCCTCTTGATTTTCAGCAGTATAACCATTTCAAGTATTAGAAGATAAGTCTATTCGCACGTATGCTAGTTCTCGAGTGAAAAGAAAGAGCTTTCATAGAAAAAGTGAACTCCAGTTTGTTTTCGTTGATTTCCGTCGGCCATATTGGTGCACCAAAACGATACACCAATACTGCGTCTCCTTACAAAGCTCTGCAAAGGTGCGTGAAACGTTTCGGCAAATAACTCAGAAACTGTCAGAACTGTGGGCCACAAAGACCTGAGACTTGGACAAATTGTTTATATATTAGTCTTTTATAACATTTCATTTTCTTGGCTTCTTCCACTGGGCGGTTTCCAATTTATTTTTTTGTTGCGTGACAGTGAAACTCATTGGAGAGGGGTGTATTAAGAGAGAGGAGGGGCTTATTAGATAGACTGAAATATGAAAAAGAAACAGTTGTTAATATTTGAAAGTGTAACGCTTCTAATCAACAATACCTGTTCTTTACACCTCCGTAGTTTCGTTTGTAGTTCATCTCTGTCAGCTATGCTTACTATTAGTCGCTTCTGTAGGAAGAGACACAGGGGGATGTTACCATTTTCAAAAAGCCGGCTTCCCGGAAATTCCGGCTGAATAGCCGTAAAATGAAACGCCACTTTTCGGGTCGTTACAGTGGAAACTTTTCAGGAGCAACGGAACTTCTGAAAAGGTTGCCCTGATTTCCCAATGAGAATGTTCCAAACGAAAATTCATCTTCCACTTTTTCAAAACTTCCTTTGATATAAGTTTTAGGCGCGTTTGTGACACGGTTCGTGGTAACATTTACATCTACATTAATTACGCAGGATGACGTTGTCAGCCAGCATCATAAATTCGGTAGCGCATTCCTTTCGTATTTTTCTTGGCAGTCAAAAATTGCCTTGTCTTTTTAACTTTCCCGTATCCCGTGCCCGTTCCGAAAACTTGGGTGATTTTTATTGGCTGCAACTTCGAATCACTTGCTGGTCAGGTTGGACTGCACAAGCAGTAAACAGATACTGCGTCTGCAACGGAGGGAAAAGTAAGCTTACTGCGTAGAGGAGGACAAAGCCAAGGCTGTGCTCTAACTTACGGCGCCCGGTCGCTAGACTGCAAAACAGTCGGTTTTTTCTTAAAATCAGAAAAGAAATCTGTAAAGCGTGACGTAAGAGTCTTGCGCGAGCGAAGCGCGCGAGCGTGCACGACACCCTGTAACGAGCACAGATCTCTTAATTTTCCTCCTTTCACCCTTCTCCACTAAATAGACTCTTATTTCTGGTAGTGGAAAAAAATGCTGTCGATGTATAAGACAATCTACCTTAATGTGAAACAGCTCAGAATATATTTCATTAGCTCTCTTTGCCAGTGTACTGCTTTCGAACTTGAGAGATTGATTCTCTTCCTGCGTCCTGCAAAGCTCATCTACGAGGGCCTATAAAGTTGACAGACACACAAAATCATTTTTGCAGTGCCGCTAGTTAACTAATCTGATCAAGACCCCGTAAACACGAGCTGGGACAAATTTTTGAACGGACACAACTTGCACACGGTTCCGCCTATCGTTTACACAGGACAACAAACGATACTGCAATCTGTTACAGAATTTGCACGGCTCCGTGTAAACGAGTTGCACAGGCAAAATATTTGTCCATTCAGAAATTTTTCACAACCCCATTCAGCAACAAAATGAGTTGAGACACTTCGCCCTAAATGGACTTTTTGACGTTTTCCGGACTTCAAAAGGGGAAAAGATAACGTTTCCTCCCCCATCCCCTCCATGCAACGTTGTGCCACTGTTCGAGCTACCTTTAGAAAACAAGAAACATCCCAACTTTGAATGGAGGGGACATGGGAGGGGTGTGGATTCTTATGTTTCACAAGTTACCCTATTTGAGTACAATGTCTCAGCAACTTTGTCGCCGATTGCCGTGTTAACGGTGTCTAAAAAGCATCTTCATCAACATAACATTTTTGACCATTTTTCCATGTCTATACTAAGTTTTTCTAGATTTTATAGGCGGCATTACTGCGGTCAAACGTCTGAGGCGTTTCTTTTAAATTTAGATATCAACAATTACCTTGTAATTTTTCAGCGCGTGTTCCTGTCTTGCCAGAAGCTTGGCCCTTGCTCTTGATACTGGAGCAGAGTACACTCGATGTTGTAGTCCAGAGACTCCTGTCCTAAAACAACTTACATGTGATCTGCTTGACAACAGACGATGCCTGGTGACCATTGTGTGTTCATCATCATCAATCTCTGGAAATGACTTGAGAAACAAATGTTTGAAAATAGCTTTTTCCTCATCCTTCATTCATCTCTGAACTCAAATTGGACGTAAAAGTATCCACGCTATTTTTCAAAAATAGTAGGGAAAGTTTCCCTGGTGGTGTGGTCTACCCCTACCAAGCCTGCTATCACTAACATATGATACAGTATGTCCATTAGCTGCCGCACCTACAGCGGCAGCCAGTGGCGCCGTTGTATGCTGATATCCGAGCTTACTGGAAGAAGAAGAGAATCATGTTTATTGTCAAGAGGGCCGGTATGCAGAAACTTTGATTATGCTCAAGGTATAAGGAAGTTTAGAGATCTAAGGCTCCACATACTGTTGCCCTTACGTCCTGCCATAATATTAGATCGTATGACAAGGCCTGAGGTGCTAAAAAGCTGATGACAGAACTGGAAATATAAATATAGATTTAATTCGTAGGTTAGATGACACGTGTTTTTTTTCCTGAGAACGTAACTGGCTTTTAAGACTGATTTTTCGCCTTTTAAAGAAATTTACCCAGCCTGTTAAAGAGTGATACAGCCAGCTACTTGTCTTTTGAGGTTCTTTCGAGGTTTCAAATTTAGTCTCACCTTATGACAGTTTTCAATACTCTCTTCCTCTTTCTTAATCTGCGATTCATGATCAGCTACCTGTAAATTTCCACTAGGTTTCGTTTGGCATTCAACATGAGTCACAGCAACGGACTCCTGTTCTCTTTCATAATTTCTTTCTCGATAACTTTCTAAATTTGTCTCATGTTCTGTCTGACTTTCAGCATCACAAGATCCAGGTTCCGTTTGGCATTCAACATGAGTCACAGTAACCCACTCTTGTTCTTTACCATTATTTCTTTCTCCATAATCTAAACTTGTTTCATGTTCTGTCGGACATTCAGCATCACAGGATCCTGTAAATAAAAATTACAAAATGAAATCAATTCTAACAACCAACACACAGAGGCTGCAAGAGTTACGATGACAACGACAACAGTTGCCTCCTTTCGCCACTGCGCATAACTTTGCGCATCGAGTAAAAGTCCGAGGAACCTCCCCTATAATCTAACCAAGGGCAAAAAAAATCGAAGAAAACTGCAGTTCTCAGATTGCCATTTCCGTTTTTTGGTGCTTTTTTTTAAAAGTTTTCCCGATAGCACATCTCGCCTCAACTGTCTTAGAAAAATGCCCTGTTAGCCGCAGCTTCCTAAAATAGATTTCTTCTTTAGTCCTCTGCCGAGATTTTTTTGTGGGAAAGCCCCAGGTTAGCGGGGCTAACCAAGACTTCTTAAGCTGACTCGTCCTTAGTCGTCTTCGCATAACGGGCACGGCGGGAGCAGGGGTTTTCTGTCCCTCACTTTCCTCCTTCCCATCACACCCCGTACGCCACTACTCTCTAGGGAGAGGCCGGGTCGTGACAGACGACTGGGGGCAAGTCAGGGTGAAATAGTAGTGTAGGTTATGAACCGGTCATGAAAGAGCTCGCCAAAAACGTGGTACAAAATCTCACAACCGTAAGCGATTCGATTTGACAGCTAATTTTCCTTACATCTTCTCTTTCCATTCCTCTCTCCCCTGCCGAGTCCCTTCATACTTCGAGGAATATATGTTTCGTAGAAAGTGTTTCTCTATAAGGACACAGCTAGGGTGCAGCTGTTTAGCAATTTTACACCAAATCATGCCAAAATTAATGTAATCATTATTCGAACTACCAAATTAAAGTAATACTGTAGTTTCAAGTTTATAAATATTTATAGCCACACTTACCAATTAGTGTAGTCTTTAAGGAACTGTTTTCATTATTTTTTTCTTGTTCTTTATGGTCCACAGTACCCTGAAGACCTGAATGATTAGTACCTTCGTTAACTTTTAACGTTGCTTTTTCTTTATCCAGAGGGGTTTTCTTCATCACTGTGCGAAGGGCATTCAATTCTTCGCGCTCTAAATCCAACCTCCTCCGTTCCGCTGCCAATTCTCCTTTCTCATACCAAAGTTTATCTCGATCACATTCTAGTTCTTTCGCATGAAGCAGGGAATTCCTTCTTATTTTACTCAAGCTATCATGACTATTAAATACTTCATCTACAAATGATTCCATTTCTAATTTGAATTTTACGAGCTCTGTCGACAAAGATTCGTTCGGAGCCTGTGATGCCACAAGTCTTCCCTTTAAGCTTTGGAGAATAGGATACACTTCATCGATATCTGTGTATTTCGATTGTGAGCTCTCTACAGCCTCAAGTAGCAGTCTATTTTTTGTCATCGCAGCTTCGAGTTTTCTTTGAAGAATAGAGACACCCTCTAGAAAAGGTCCAACATCCAGCAACGCCATGCTGGAGTTTTCGTGATGAAACTTGATTACTTTTTTTAAAGATCGCGTTGACAACACATGTAATTAAACAATGGTACGAAGGAAGAACAACCTACATTCCCGCGCTTGCTTCTGATTGGTTTATTTCTAGGTCAATATCATTGAATATTGAATATCATTCAATATTTATTACGTACAGTAGTTCTCATAACCTTGTTGACGTTTATATAGATTTTATCCGTTTTGCAGTGGTTCACACGAAGACAAGATAACAAAAGCGGTTTTAACCAAAGAAGACCAAAGTTTTCCATTAAAAGATGTCATTAACCATAACATAATCTAAAACTGCTTTTCAACTTCTCTGTGACGAAAAAAATGCATCAATCGCCTTAGTCATTTAACAAAAATGTCACCCGGTTTTAAAAGGTACAGAAAAGGAAATTAAAAAGACTCTTAAATGGTAGTTACTTCAGTTTAATTCATAAATATTTTATTCAGTATATTATTTGAAATAGAGACACAGTAGACTGGGAGTCGTCACGCATTAATTAAAGCCACTGGAAATGTACGTGTCTTAGTACATATTATTCCACTTATGGAAATGCTACTTGATTTTCTTCTCTTGGTCATGCAGTTTTTCAGACTGAAATTGCTAGTGATTCATGACTGGGTTTAAGTTTACCTGCAGCTCTATACCGATCAAACTGTGCCCTGATTCATGTCTCAGGTCATAGGACAGGATGTGACGTCAAAGATAAATTTTAAACAAACTACTGCACTAAAAGAATTTTAAAATTATTTTCGTCTTTAACTAAATTGAAAACTCAGAAGAAACTCTCCTTCTTGTCAAACGAAGACAGCTGAATAACAGAAAATCGGTAAGTTCTAGCGGCAAAAGCACTAATGTCTATGTATTCCAGTTGTGATAAATTAAACATTTCTCGCCGGTGCGACAATTTTAAATTTTTGAAAAGCGTTCAACTTTAGCTTTATTATTTTTTTAACATTGATAGGGAGCTGTATTCGCCGACCCAATGATCGCAAAGAAAACCATAAGCGAATAGCATTATTGTAAAAAATTGCAACCTCGAGTAACTAAGTCAAGACTTAGCGTTTTGTAGAATTATCAGACTTAATTCAAAATTTGACAAATTTATTATAAGATAAGACCGATGGAAAAGAACACCAAATCTTCTCCCCCCGAAATAGATTGGGCAGTCTTAAAAAATAACTAAAGCGGCTGTGTCACGGCTGACTTGTTCATTTTGTTTATTTTGTCAATAACACCTCTTTATTCGCATAGGAACTTCAAGTTTAATAGCGACTGAAGAACAGAATTCCGTCCTTTACACAAATGACAAAACACTGCTTCCTGTCAAACATAACATATACGTCTCCCAAGCACTATACAAAACGTTACACACAAAAAGAATAAACTTTGAAAAACTGTTAGGCTAACAAGTTTTCAAACATGGCAATTGCAATCCGTTTTAATCTTCTTCTAAGTTAGTCATCCGCGTTCGTATTTGCTAAGTTATTTAGGCCACCTTTTGATGTTTCGAGCGGTTATTTAAGTTTCCCTCAAATTGGAGGCAGTTCCCACAGTTTGAATTTTGATAAATTTCGCGATACAGCTCCTTTAAGTTTCGACCCACCGGATGTTATTTGTAAAGTGGTTCGTTTATGACTCCAGAAGTTTTGTGCAAAAAAACTGGGTCAAAGTCCACGCACCCAAATTTGCTCCGGTGCTACGGTGCACGATCTCATTGCTTCCGCGTCCAAAGTGCAACTTTCTTGTTTCCAATCATGAACTTTTTTTAGGTATAATCCTGAGACGATTCACGGCCAATACAGCAGAGAAACACGGTCATCCACGCTTTGACTTCAAGTGTTTTTGTTCGCTTTACATTATTCAGTTAAAGAGGTGGTTACCCATAAGTTATGGGGTGGTTGTCTACATATGTAAAAAAAAAAACAATTGACGGAGAAAACAAATTCCGGTGAGCCACGTTGAACTTTGAAAAGTAAGTCAAAAAACTGTTTATTAAACAGTAAGAAATGAACTGAGTTGTTTTTTTTATATATTATATATATCGTGTTGTTTTCCAAACGTTTTGGGTCTGGCCCTAAGTCAGTAGAATTAACGGCACTTTTGTTCATACGTTATAATGAACATTTCCTTGGCCTACATTTGTCAGTAATAGAGAAGACGACTTCAGTAGAGCATACGTTCAGCTTACGTTCGACAACTCTAGTTGTTACATTTACCAGCTGTTTTATTCCTCGATATTCCGGTTTGGCGGTAAAAGGAGGATATCCGCGGCCGAAGGTTTCCAAAACGCATACAGCGCATGACGCATATAAAATAACGCATATGTAAACAAAAGTGACCAACATAATAAAATTTTGCAAATGAAGAATATGTGAGACACTTCAAAACAATTGTATTACAATATGAAACAAATATCGTGATCCTTTCGAAAATCCCGCTCTCTTGACCATTTTGAACAATATAAAAACCGAGTGGACTTTTAGACAACCAGTGGTCAAACTGGGACGAACTTTGTTCTCGAAGAGAGTCGTCTTTGGTACGGAAGAAGTTGAAATAATTATTAGGCTTCAGTGGCCGGTATGCAGACTGGTGTGAGCTGGTCGTTGTACTGAGAAACTTTATGAAATGGCCAAACAATGAACTGTATAAATATCAACTAACTGTAGCCCCAAATAATCTGTCTTAATCTGTCTTAAGCTGCGAGTTCCTTTTTTGAGATTTTCGTTCATCAGCATTTCCTAGTATTTTCAACCTGGTACAAACTAACAAACAAACAAACAAACAAACAAACAAACGACGAAGACCTTATTAATGGTTAGAGTTGCTACAAGTCGACCTCTCGAGTCGAGTTTCTTTGCCAGCGGAACGAGCTTTTTAGCCCGCGAAGTGGCCAAGCGAGCGACGAAGTCGCGAGAGGTCCTGCGCCGTATTATTCAGACGATGGACTTTTTTGAATGTCTAATTCATGGTCTATGGTCCTTATGAGGTGCCACGCAAACAGAAGACTTCTCGGAAAGAATAATCGGATTTTCAAAAGCGGCCTTTATCACACAAAAGCAGAAAAATGGGTGTTTCTCGGTGTAGCGGAAACCATAGCTGGTTCGCTTTTGTTTTGCAGTGGGAGTAATGTTCAGTGTCTTTTCAATCTTTTGTATTACATCATTTGGCTATTGCACCAGTCCACAACACCAAGAAACTACCAGAAAATTGGCTTAACGCTTAAGGTTGCTTGATGAAGTTTATTTGTTAGCGCATGTAAAGCGATTCCAAAGCTGAGGTTCCGTATACGGCCTTTGGTGACCAACTTTGAGTTGACGTCAGAATTATTTGCGAAAATGAGTTGTAATAAGAATGAGAATAATGGAACTTTTTGTTCCATTATTCTCCCTTGCTGTCAACTGATCAAACTTAACTCATGGCCAAGACAGAAAATATTTAATATTGAGTGCAATATTCCATTAATTTATCATTTGTCAATTTATTATTGCAGGTATCACCCCATCAGTATTTATAAGAGCCAATCACATTGAAGTCATTACAGGTGGCCAATTTGTACAAATCCGCGTTGGCATAAGTTACTCAGCAGATTTTAAAGCAAACATTAATGTCAATTTCCTGAAAAAAAAAGCGGATTAGAATTGACTCCCTGGCTACACAGTTCTCGATACAGGGCCGAGCTTCGCATAGAAAAAATGGATCACGCAGGTTGTTTAAGTCCGTCATCTGCCGCTCCGTCCGATGCAGCAGCTCTTGCGGCTGTCTGTGGTGATTTACTTCCACCGGCCTCGTTCACGTCTTTGCAGGCTACAGCCGAGAAAACGGCCATTGGAAAACAAGCATTCACTGCCTACCTTCCACCGACTGCAAAACAATTTAAAGGGGCAAGGCGTATGCTGGCTCTTGCAATAAGTTCTTTAATCTACTTATTAGAATGCACGGTGACGATTGTTGTCTTTCTTCTGACAGTTCCTGCATTGCTGATTGTACTTCCCACTTTCAAGTTGGGAAACTGTATCTTTGAACGATACATATCTTACAAGAGGAAATGCATTCCTTTGCGAGGGGATGACGCTGTCTGGCAACAAGATCGTCCAACAAACCGCCACATAATCCACGCTTTGATGGTCGTAGAAGGAAAACCAGATATCGCGAAACTCCGAGAGATTATCCAAGAGCGACTTGTATATGGACAAGACGAAAAGGGTAAACGAATTTGTCCGCGAATGACACAAGTTATTCAAAACCATCTGGGTTACTTCGTTTGGAAGGAAGACAAGAGCTTCAGTATGGAAAAACACGTTTTGAACTGGGAAGGAAATCTTCCAAAAACTTTGGATGATGTGGAAGAAACAATTGCCGAAATCTGCCCCAACCCGCTACCGGAAAATCTTTCACCTTGGCAATTTCTTGTATTTCCAGTACTCGAAGAAGATTGTTTTGGCCTTTTACTGCGCATTCACCATAGCGTAGCTGATGGAGTCGCTTTGACGAGGGTGTTTGTAAGAAACCTTTACGATGTACCGCCAATAGCTCCAGAACCCAAGAAATTCACCACAAAGCAGAGATTTTACATGTGGTGCAAAGCGTTAGTCGTAGGCCCTTTCTTTGTTTTAACAAAGTTTTTTTCAAAAGCCGACTCCTCTAAGATTCATGGACAAGAACTGTGCGGCACGAAAGTCGTAGCTTGGTCCAAAAATGTCGACTTGTCATTGGTTAAAAGGGTAAAAAACATAACTAGTTCAACAATTAATGATGTGATGGTTTCGTGTTTGGCAGGAGCTTTGCACGATTATCTAAAGGGTGCGCAAAACACCGACGTTGTAAACCTCGAAGATATGTGGGCTTCTGTACCCGTGGACATTCGCGCCTCTTCAAAGTCTGTAAAACTGAAGAATAAATTCGCTCTGGTGTTTCCTAGGCTACCAATTGTTGCTGACAACGCTGTGGACAGGCTCTTAGCAACAAAACAACGCATGGACAGTATGAAAACATCCGCTGAACCTTGGATCACTGCAGTAACTGTTCAATTAATGATGCTGCTACCAGACTGTGTTTCCAAGCGGCTTATTGACTTCTTTGCACAAAAAGTCTCTTGCGTCATCAGCAATGTGCCTGGGCCCCCACACCTTTTGTACCTAGGGGGCCAGAAAGTTGTCCAGGGAATCTTTTGGGTCCCTAAACGAGCGAATGTCGGAGTGGGTTTCTCGATATTCAGCTATGCAGGCGGTATTAGGATTGGGGTTTACTCGGATGAATGCGTCATTCCTAACCCCAGGGAAGTGGTGAAGGGATTTGAGAGAAACTTCTGGCAACTAGTGAAAGAGCTTAACATCAATGGAAATGTATGAAGCCAACCAACGCGCTACGATTTAACAAGGCTATTTTTTAACCAGAAGAAAACGCCGGGTAAAAAGCGGCCGATTCTTTACAGATCGGACCCAAATGAAGACTACAAATCAAAGTGTCTAAAACGGCATTCAGTTTTGGAGGTAACAAAAAATCGATTCACTCTCGCAATTGTCTTACAAGTGATGAAAGAAACTTTAGGAGGGTCAATGCTATTTCCGTACTGTATGTATTTTAAAGACTTAATGTTAATCATGTGGTATTTGATTATCTCGTTCAGAGAGATAGAAATTTTATCCAAACTGCTAAAAATGACCGCCATCGCTTATTTCAACATAATATGATGTTACTAGCCTTCACAACAGGCGTTATTTTTTCGCGTTTTTCAGGCGAGCGAAGGCAAGCGCAAAACGAGCGAGGCGCGCCAGACACATTTTTAGTGATTCTTTGGTGTTGCAGACAATATAACTCGCAAGGAGGGATCAATTGCAATTGAAATGAAGAAATGAATATACTTTATCGAAGAAGTAGATCCAAGAAATAGTAGATAGGTGTACGGTGGTTGAGAGTAATTAAAGCGCAGTGCTCTTGACTGTATATCAACGTTGACGGTTGTTTCAAAACTCATAGCTTGCCTTCATGATTTCCTTGCAATTCATGCTCAGCCGCTATTCTGCCTAACCTTGAACACTAAGATCCAAGCAATTCAAATACCGTAAAATTCCGAAAATAAGCCCCGGGGCTTATATTTTTCAAAGGCCCTTTTTGAGGGGCTTATTTTTGGAGGAGCTTATATTCGGAGGGGCTTATGTACGGAGGGAAATTTGCGTTTCAAAATCGATAGGGCTAGCCTTATAGTTGGAAGTAAATTTACCGTTTTTGCTTTGTTTTACTTTGTATTTGAGGGCAATTTTCCAAGTACAAGCCCCCGGGGGGCTTATATTTGGAGGGGCGATTTAACGGACGGTTTTTTGCGTTATCGGTTTGGGGGGCTTACATTTGGAGGGGCTTAGATCCCGAATTTTACGGCACAGTTATTAACAACGACAAGTAATGTAAGTCAACAGGGCTTTCAGTAGCCTATGTGACAAGCGCGCTAGGATGGTTAAAAGGTGAGACTTGCGAGAAACCTCGCTCCCAGGGCTTTTCCTTTAAGTTGAGACCTTTAAATTCTAAGACGAGTACGACTACGAGTACGAGATTTTCTCAATCAGTTCTCAATACTTAGTAGTGCTCGCGCGTGAATCAACGTCATTTTGGCGGGAAAAAGTGGTAGCCCTCGTCACTCTTCTACGAAGTGGCGGAAACAAGTTATCAAATGTTGGAAGTTTTATTACTTTGCGATCGAGAGAGCGCGTAACCTCCTCCCTTACTACAGATAACAGTGCTAACTTTTTAGTGAAAAATGGTAAAATGAAGCTTTCCGGGAAGTCTATATTTTGAGAATACGCGAAAAAACTTTAAGTCAAATCTCGTTTTCGTAGTCGTCCTCGTCCAACGAGCTTGCGTTGATCGAGCAAAAAACCAACGAAAGAGGCAGCTGGCAAGAACATTACAATTTTTATTACATTTGTAATTTCATTATTCACATTTTCAATAATGACTCAACTTGAGTACATAAAAGCGATAAATTCATAGATAAATAAATAATTTCACTGATTTTTTTTGTTTACTTACTATCTCACCAATTTTTCTGGCTTTCTGATCAGATCAGTCACCGCGTCATTGCATTGAAGGCTAGCGTGTCACTTGAAATACGTTAATTGAAAATTAGGACCTGCTATACACTAGTCTTACAATAAAGGTTATAATATTTGATTTCCAAACTTCTTGTACTGTTCATATGACATGAAGAACTGCAGAGAGTTAAAGAATAATCGAGTATGAAAAAATGTAGATTAGCCCACAAGTTGAGCTCAAAATTTTTCTCAATAATTTTCCGCGGCAACAGTGAGCAGGAGCTCTTTGCGCTGGGGCTTTCTACCAGAACCGGAAATGAGAAACAAAGGACTTCGCGAAAGTCCAATAAAAATGTGAAAATGACCTGATTTTGAATAAAACATGGTAGTACCATTCCTCCCCCCTGACACTTATTTTTCTAGTCTCACTTCGAGCCTTACCATCGCATTGTTTCCATTGGCAAGAAACTTTTGAGCACTTACCATTTGTATGGAAAACCTGGTATTCAAATGGAAGGTTCATTCCGGTGGAATGTTTTCGGAAAAAGTTAATACCTTCCATGCCTTCACCGAATTCACGAAAATTTCTGTACCATTTGTTCAGAACTAGCCAGGCTATTTCCAAGAAAACGGCAATGCCCAGGATGGCGGATTCAAGGGATGAATCTTTACCATTCCAACCTGTTTGTTACTTTACAGCTGTTTTACTCGCTTCGCCACTGATAGCAGACTTCGCAACCCAACTGTGGCACTCAAGGTGAGCACGATTTAAGTTTTGGTCGTCGGTACTTGCGTTTTACTTCTGCGTCAACTATTCCGCGTGCCTTTGAGTTTAATGGCGCGGAAAAGCACTAGAATCCGAAACTTCAGATCAAATGATACGACTCAATTCGTTTCGACCATTCCGTTTTTCTTGGTAAAAAAAAGTGGCCATCCATTTGTCAAATGAAGTCCACCGAAAATACTTTGCTTCACTACCGTTTTTTACCCAACGGAACCAACTTCCCAACATACTGAGACTCAAAGGTTGAGAAGCTTCAAGCTGCAGAAACCGTGATATGTGGGCCATTGGCCCACAGTGCATCTTTACCCATTTTTTAAACCAGTCCCACACCAGTGCCTATAAACAGCTGGAATAGTCCACGTTCGAGGCTACTTTTGGTTTGATTTTCTTTGTGCTCAAGTCTTTTCTGGGAATTGCGAGACAACGAAGTAGCTCGAAAGCCTCGGAGTTTCATATAATTTTATTGAACGTGGGTTGAGTCAGATTGAAATGCTAGCATTTCAAGTGACACTATAATGCTACAGTTTCAAACGTTAAAATTATCTGTTTTACAATAACTATTATTACATTTAGGCCAAAACATATATCAATAATTTTTTTCAAGGATACAACAACATTCCAGGGAAATAATCTCATAAACTGGGGCACAAATCCTCGATACAAAGCAAGGAATCCTTCAGACTTGAAAGTCTAAAAATGATAGGTAAAACCAAGGATGACAAAATCAATAACTTTGGGCAACTATGACTGATAAAAGTTGACAAGATACATACTGACATTTGCAATGAATGCACCAACAACAGACATTAATTATGATGATAACAAACTTAACCCATTTATTTAATCCTAATGGTGGACAATGCAAAATGTATTAATTTTGTAAACTTACAGTAACTAAACAGTGTGTTGAACTTCTATAAATCACAGTCCCTTCACCAGGCTTAACCTTAAGATTTCTCTGATTCATCATTCTGGTCTGCAATGAAAGCAGTAACAAAAGAAAGTTGCAGTGTGGCATGGATCAGAAAAGTTACAAGTTAATGGTACACCATGGGCTTAATACCAATCAGTTGATCAATTGAGCCTAGTTGTGCAAAGTTCTTAGCACTAACTCGGGGTTAAATGTTAATTCCGGTTCCCTTTTATTTTGTTCAAATGCATTTTGTTAGATAACTTTCTCTATTCTTTTTAGAGCATCCAATCATCTACCCTGGTCCCAGAAGTTTTTCTTGAAATTTTTCTTTGCGAAAGGGAGAGCGAGTCGCGAAGCGGCGACAACAAGTCATGAAGCAGTAAGGAGCGACTTGGTGCCTTACAGAGACTTTGTGACTCATTGTCGCCGCTTTGCGGCTTGCTCTCTCTTTCCCGAACAAAACTTTCAAGAGAAACCTCTGGGACCAAGGTACCAATCATCAAATTGTAGACAAAAAGAATGAAACCGAATTTGCTTTGGAAGCTTTCATATCTGAATTCAAATTTTGCACTAGTCCTGGGTTATCTTAACCCAGCTTTGAACAACCCTGCCCTGGTATAAACTCAAACAGACCACAACATGTCACCTTATCATTATGCCCTCCCAGCCCATCCAAATAAATACATTTCATGACATTTGTAAATGTAGATACTGTCTTATCAGACAATAATAACAACAACCTAGTAATGCATCTTTACGAGCCGTGTTTAACAGGTCTTTACAAAAATTTTCCAATTGGTTAATTTGGAAAATTACAGGTGAATTAGAGGGGTGGTATTCTGCATTCATGCAGTTGTCTACTGCGACAATATTTATGAAAGAAATACTAGCAGGGAAGAGTCCTGGCATGCTGTAGGGGTTAATTTAGCATGGTATATAAAGCACAGCACTTTTTGTCTACAATGCAACAAACCTTGACAACATCGATAGGATTTGATGCAACAGCTCCTGCAAAACCAGCCATGCCACTAGCACTGAAAAACAGATTTTAAAAACAGAACAGTCAGCAAGTGACAACCACACCTTTGTGCTAAATATTCCCTCTGCTTTGTCCCCAGTCCTTATTTTTTGCTCTTTTCCACCTGATGCCCTGTCTTGTCCTCTATGCTAATCTTGCTAAGATAAAAAGAAACTACACAAGCTAGCAATAGCCCTCCGAAACTCACCTAACATCTGAAAAAAGTATCTTAGTATCTCGTTATTATCCTGAGAACTCATTCACATCTTAATTTACAACAATACAAATAAATCATTGTTAGTATGAATTATAATAAACTACATTAAATTAACACACAGAGGTGGTCATTAAGTAGCGAGCCTCTGTTAGAGTAAAATTCTGAGAAGTGACATGGCCTTTAAACAACACCATAAAGACAACTGAAATGGCAACAAACAACACAAAGATGGGTTAAAAATGTGAAAGCCCTGAAGAATCCTCAATAAGCAAAACAAGTTGAGGGGGAATTGACCTTGACAAACCCCATCAAGCCACCTGCAGCGTAATATTATTGTATTTTACATTTACCAGAAGTGAGTGTAAGGATTGTCATCCATAAGTTTGTAATCCAGAATCATCTTTTTACACCAGTCATAAACTGGAAGCTCTACTCCAGCAATGACAGCAGCTCTCTGAGCTGTGGGTCCAACTCCCTGAGAAAAAAAGGTGTGCATGAGATAAGGTACTAAGTGAATCCTGATCTAATGTGGAATTCTCCCTTTGACTCAAAAACACATACAAGGCAAATTGGAAGGAGACTCTAGTAGTCGATCTATCAGAATTCACTTGCAATATCCAATAACTTAAGCCTTCCAACCATATACAGCAAGCAACTCAGCAAAATTACTGAAGAACTTTGCTTATGCCCATCAGTAAACAAAAGTCTTCTACTAGTATCAGATTAAAACGGCCTGGCCATATTTTTTTTGAGTATTATATAGCTGTTGTTGATTATATTGTTGTTGTTTCATTCACCCAACTTCATTGTGTCACCAAGTGAGATAACTGAACGCATTTCATTCATTTAAAGTACTCAAAAAATTACCCTATACAGTCCCCTGAGTCCTTCCTCTTTGAACATGGACACAAAAGAATTAATCATTCCTTTCCTAATCACATTGGTTCCTGCCTGATACTCCGCTTGCATGCGAATCTGTGCAAAGGAACATTTTAAGGTTTTTAACCAGGTAATGATTGTCAACAATAATAGTAGTGGTGATTGAAGTTGATGACAATGATGAAGGTTACGATGGATGGTTACATGTATGATGCTGGTGGTAGTGGTGGTAATGTTGATGATGACAACGACATGAGATGGTTTGTAATAATCTTCTTAGGACGACAATGGCAACGATACTGATGACTACCAAGATTATGAATATGGTGACTATTGAGGATGATGACAGTCGACAATCTCAAATTAAACTAGTTCCGTTACTGGTGGTAATGATGATGGTAACAGATGGTTCGTAACAATATTAATTTGATGACAAAGACAATGATAATGATCGTTATGAAGGTTTATGAATTGAATATTTAGTAATAATTAAGTGTAATGTCCCAAATAACACTAGTATCGGTGCTCTTAGTAGTGATGATGATGGTGATGAATGTGAGGTTTGCAATGGTAATTATGATGGTTACAGGCGGTTTGTAGTAAAATTGTTTTGATGATAATGACAATGATACTGATGGTTAAGGTTAAGAGTAAATGTATGATAATGTGGATGATGACAAATTATGATGATAATGGACACTCCCAAATTAAACTAGTACTGGTACACTACTAGCGTAAGTTTAACAGAGTCACATTGTAAACATAAGCACTCAACAGTTTAGAATTTTACCTTCAATACATCAGTTGGGTTACAAATTGCTGATGAAACTGCACCAGCAATAACCCCTGCAATGCCATTGTAAAAAAGAGTTTCATCTGTTGGAAAAATGACCACTCATGGTTATAACTTAATCCATTGAATAATGAAGATGTGTAGTAAATGAATAACCCTTTCATTCCTAGACCAAGTTATGAAGAGGTGATTTCAAGAATACTGTCTTGCTAACTTTTCATTCAACACACAAAACCTAATCTTGTACCCAGATCTCTTGTCAACAAAGCTGAATGCAAGATCTGTCAAATTGGATTTGGGCATGTGATTGCCTGTCAGGAATGGGAAAGGCTAAAAAAGGGCGAAGGCTTGAAAAAATCACTCAAAATGGCAGCTGTGTTACAAGGTGAATTGATAGAGCTGTCTGCGAAATTGCCTCTAACAAAATGTAGTTACACAGTTGCACAGCTTAAGTGTCAAGACCAACTAATTGATTGATTGATTGTTGTTGTTTTTTAGTAACATCAAATTCAAAGTGGCAGTTTGTTCAAATTTACATCTAATTGTCACAGTGCGAGATCAAAGCCAGCAAAGCAGCTAGTATATATCAATTTCTACTTGACAATTTTCTTTCACATGATATCTTGTTTTAAAGAGGGAGAGAAAGTTTAAAAGAGGGAAAGCTTTAAAAAGTCTCAAGATAAAAAGGGTTCACAACACATATTGAGAAGGAAGACTACTAACACAAAATTAATGTTTTTTGAACAAAACTTAAGACTTTGCAAAGAATGAATTACTCATGCCAATCGCATGCAGAAGCCAACACCCACATCACTCCCTCACAATCTAGGCAGTTAAGTAGCCAACAAAAATTGAATTTTCTTACTTAAGCAGATTAAGAAGAGATAAGACAAAAACCTATTGTACCACCTGTACATTACCACTGAAATGAGACCTCACTGGTAGAACTTTTACTTAACATTTAACAAAAGGATACCACTAACTGAACTTTTTGGTAAGTTATTACTTTGGCCACTATCGAGAGAAAAAAGGGTTACCTGATGAACTACAGCACCCACAGCTTTAGTTAAGTGAGGCATGGTTTTCATATGAAAACCCCAGCAGAGAATGCTCCATAATTTCTAACTGAAGTTTCACTGTTCTGCCCTGTCTATTTAACCCTTTAACCCAACAGGGGTTTCAATAAGCACCGACAATCGAAAAGTCACATTGGCTACTTTGCTCAGAGAAGTTGGCTACTTTTTTCCCCTAAAACTGAAAGTTGGGAATGTTCAGTGTTAAATTAAAGAAAGCTTCTGTCAAAACTAAACTTAAAATTCAATTTGCTGGACTTACACATACTATTCGCTTCATAATATTTAAAAATATTTATGAAATGACTGGGCCTTACTGTACATTACTTGTCCATTATGATCAGAAATGTGTTATCTTATGTTCATGTACTCAATTTAGTGCCCACAATGCTGGAAATTGCATTTTCGGGCATTGAAATTTTAAACATTTTTAAGGGAGCACATCCCAAAAAATTCCCTAGAAGAAGGGGACCAAAAGCCCCTTGTTGATTCAGTCGGTTACTTTATTCAACCTGCTGGCTACATCAATAATATTATTGAAACCCCTGACCCCTTTTTTCCATCAATACTGCCAAAAGAAAAATATGCACATTGATATCAGTTTAAACTGGTTAAGTCAGTCTGTTATCTTATTCACCTTTTGGGTTTTTCACCAGCTTTCTCTTGACAGCATGATAAAAGCCTAGCTTGAGAGATCCGTACGTTGCTTGTCGTAGAAGTGCAGGAGCAACCCTAAAAATAATGAGTAAAAAAAAAACAAAAACTTTCACAAGTATTGCTGGGAATAATTTGGCCATTTCATCATCTTCAGCTCCTTTTTTCCAGGCAGGAAAATAGGCAGGAACTTGGCTAACATGACAATCAACCTTATCTCTCCTCGACTGTGTTAATTGGCAGATCTATATTTTGCAGGGACGTAGCAGCAACTTTCCAGAGGAATGTACAAATTTCAAAAATCAAACCTCATCGCTTTAAGGGTTAATGTCACCTTTGGCATTAATTTATCAAGGTGCAGTGAAGTTGACTGAGTTTTGATGACAAGAAATAAGAACTGGCTATTGATAAAATCACAGTAAACCTTTAAGCTTAAATATCCACATATAAATTCTCCAAGTTCATTTATTCACACTTATTCAATTACAATACAACAACAATAAGAAAAAAGAGAAGTAAAAACAGAGCTAACTATACATTGAATTAAACATAACAAAGGAAAAAAGTGTGTAGCAGCCAAAGGAGCCAAGCTTTCGCGTTGGCTACTCCATACTGATCTTCATACATTTCTTTGAGAGTTTGATAACAGATCAAAGCATTTTCCCTTTAGTGATCATTTTATTAACTCTCATAACCATTTCTCTTGGCAATATATGGATATTGTTAAGAGAAAATTGATGTTGGTCACTATTGGGACTTAAAGGGTTAAGGACACAGTACCCATTGTACAGAGCCTTCAATCCATCTTCCTTTGCAATTCTCACAAATGCATGAAGCATTCCCCGGTATCTGATCTCTTTCTGCTTGGCATCAATTACTTGCCCTTGCAGCTGAAGTCTTGTCTTTGTAGTATCAATAGGAAAGGTTCCTGAAAGAATTCAATATAAAACAAGAGAGAGCCCAGTGCTGTTTCCAAAATATCCACAATTTATTGGTTCAACGAATATCTAAGCTTACGATCTTCTGGTTGAGGAAAGTCCTCTGCTCACATCTCTCCATCTGACCTTGAGAGGGGGATGTTTTAGAAATTTTGGGGTGGGGATGTACCACTTGGTCCCTGGAAATCCTTAGCCATGCCAGACCTAGTCCAGGTGAATTTTGCTACCCTTTAGACTAGGCTCCCAAAAACCTTCCCTATCCTAGAGTTGCTAATTTCCAGAAACTACCAAGGTTGAAGCTTTCTTTGCAATTAAATTGAATTGAGGGTAAATTTAAATTTGCTGATTTCATACTTTTAAGTGTTAATTCCCAGTTTCCCTTGTTTAGACTAAAATTTTCAACCAATAATGATCAGGTTCCTGGAAAAAAAATACCCTCCTCTGGACCCAAACTCTGATTTTTATACCCTTTCCCAGAGCAAAACTGTTCAGCAACCAACCTACATAGCCCACATATGGCGGTACTTCCCTCCCGCCCCCTGCAAAAAATCTCAGTGACAATGAAAGAGGAAGGTAACTGGAAAAATAGATAATACAGTTGACATGTCCACAAATAGTAAGATACTTTTCTCCAGTCTTTTCATATTTTGTACTTATGTTCTTTTGTTGCTAACCTGAAGGAAGGCTTTGATTCAGTTTTTCCCTTCTGATCCTTCTCAGTTTATATATCTTATTTTTCGGGGGAGGGTGGGTGGGGAGGAGAGTTTCGGGGGGGGGAGGGGTTTCCAGAATTTTTCCCCTCTCCACGATGGAAATTATGGGAATGACGAGAATCACGATGGTCTAATTTAAACTCAACACAAACATCTACCAAGGGACAAGAATTCCCGCACAAAAATATATATATCTGCACCCCCCAAAAAACCGCTCTTACGCTATTTATGATCTACTTGACTTGCCTAAGCGCCTATTTAAACGTTTGGACCTACGATCAAGTGTTCCTTCCGCCTTACCAAACTCTGCTGTCATAGAGGCCAATCCTCCATAGATAAAAGGTCTGTAATCCATAAAATGATGCCCTGGATGCTTGGATATTTCATAAAGAAATCAATCGACCCTTGTTCACCCTTGTTCAGTTTCCCGCTAAGTTGGAACATGCGATCTTTCTAGTCAGCGGACTACTATTTTTGAGAACGAGGCTTCCGAGGCTTCTGTTTCCGTGGAAACGTATCGAAGATCGAGTTTCTCGCTGCTGATTGGTCAATGCAAAATTTTTCAGCCAATCAAACATCGTGTGATTTAAACCCGCAAAAATCCAAATCGTTTTCAGTAGCAGTGCAAGGTTCGGTCAAAGCAAAGACGAAAGGAAGATAAGAGAACTTCGAAGACTATCGAATCCAAAAAAACTTGTATTTGTGCGAAGAATTTTAATTTTTTTGGCTAAATATTACTTTTTTACATTTCGAAATGGTTAAGACACGTTCTAGAGCAGCTGCACCGTCGGTATTTTACAAGAAATCCAAGGTTAGTTGAACCCAAATGCTTGGCCACGCTGTCAGTGATTCCGTATAATTCTTCCAAATTCTTGATTTACTTTCGACTTCTTCCCTTCAATTTAATTTGTCGTCCTTACTTTTCTTTTCTTCTAAAACAGGCCGATGCTTCAGATGAAAACGGGGTTCCTTCACAGGTGACTGTAAAGTCTATCGACCAAGGAAAACGGTCCGCCGAAGGCTCTCCCGAAAATGCACCTTCAAGGAAGCGATCTGTGTTTGGAGACATCACAAACAATGTAAGACATCAGCTTATTTCTTCACGTTTCAACTGTACAAAGGAAAAGTTCCCTTAGTTTATTTTCCTTCGGAATTTTAGGCAGCTCTGGTACCACTCGGAGGGAAGGATACGAAAAAGAAACAGATGAAAAGTGGCGTCGTTCGAAAAGAATCACAGAGACAAGGCAAGGTAAAAGTCGAGAAGAAGGCAAACACGAAACAGCGAAGAAGCAAGGAGTTAAAAGAATCATCTGTTAAACAACCGGTTATCATTACTGAAGACTCTCCATCTGGGGAAATTTTAAGCTCACAAGATTCCATCGAAGAATCAGCATCTAGTTCTCAAGACTCGCTGCAATCTACAAGGTTTGTTTCATAGGAGGAACACAATTATATATAAGATTAAGAAGCTTTCGAACGTTTGATTTTTTACTTGAATCTTACTATACGTGACATAAAAATGTTTTCATATAAGCTTTAATGCAAGAAATTGCTGGAAAAGCTTGCAAGGAATCCTTTGTTGCACGTTTGAAAGAAAGTGCCTTCACACAATAATGTCGTTTCTGTTTTGGCCATTTGCAGTTCAGTGACCAGTCTTGATGTGACTATACCTCAGAGTGGCAGCGATTCTGCAATCTCAAGCTTGGAAGAATCCTCCAGGTACATTGTTGACTTTATTTTCAGTTGGCAAGTATAAACCTCTGTATAAACCTCTTGTCAAAGCTAAGTAAGAAGTTTCATTAAACTTGTGAATGGGAGAGGCAGTAATTTTCAATTGCTTGCTGAAGGATAGATGTAAAAGCAATTTTCTGCACTTAAACTTCCAATTTATAGTAGTGGGCCATTTTTTCTGTGCATCTTAACACTTCCTTTAAAGGTATGGAATACATACATACTTACATACATACTTTATTGGCTCGTCCCCACGGGGCTTTTCAGAGTCAATTTTACATTACAAAATTATAAACCAAGTACATGACAATAAGAATATAACAATGATAAAAGAAGACAAAGGTCAATAAAAATACAGAAAGACATTTAGGAAATCTTCATAGTAGGTTCCACAACCAAAATTTTTCCCAATATACTAACTTAAGTCAAAACTTTTTTACTAGTGTTGATTCAGATAAAAATTCCAAAGATGACACAAAAGAGGAAGAGACTGAAGAGAAGGTAAATTAAAGAGAAATATTGGTCTGGAAAAATCTGTATGGCATGTTATCTAGTGTTTTAAGGGCTGCATAGCAGAGTAATTTAACTACCTCTGCAAAGCAGCACTTATAACCTAGCATGCAGAGCATGTTTTTCTTTTTTGAAGCACGACCCAAAGGTACATGGAGGAGCTCTGCAATTCTTGATCAGTTGAAAGTCCAAATCGATCACACAGCAAAATACGCCTCCTTTGCCTTGTTCAGGCACCCCAATGGACTCAAAAAAAAGTCGTTTCAAATTTGCTTTCGTCTAGATTTGCAAATCAGCAATGGCATTTTTAACAGGCCAATCATGGTACATAGTCAAATCCTGGGGGCTTAATGAGAACAAAAATTTCAGTGCTGTTTCAAAGACAGATTTAGCCAGAGTTTATTTTAGTCTGTGGTGCAGGTTTTGGTGAGAGCACTCGTGCCTTCCAGAAATAAAGTCAAAGTTTGAGTCCTAAAATCGATTGTGGCGTACATTGGTTGAGTTTGTTGTTTGTTCTGACCCTTGCACAAAGAGGTTTTTCTCTGATTACTCCTGTTTCCTTTCTTCTCAAAACCCCAAATTTTTAAGACTAACATGCATCCACTATGTAGATGCAGTGCTTCGATCCTTAAAGACGTACTACCTTTATATTGTCATTCATTTATTCTGTGGTCTAAATCACTAGATAAAATCAGAAGAAAGAAACGCAAATGATCAATCTGGATCAAGATTTATGATCCAAAACCGCGCAGACCATTGTACATTAAAAGAAGAGACTTGAGCAGTTCCTTTGATGCACCATGATCCGAGTGATCATAAATCTTGACATCCAGATAGTCCGTACAATGCCTGGTGCCCATAGATGATGCAGCAGTAGCTTTCAAAATTGAAAATACACAGTACTAACAGAAGAATTCCATTTTCTCAAATCCTCAGTGTTTTAAATTCTTGATTATCCAAACCTAGACTGCGGGCAGTCTCTCTTTTTCTTCAGATTTAGTGAGAACAATGGACCAGTCTCGCGTTATCAGTCACGCGCGTGGCTATTTGCTTTCTCGCATTTTGCGCGACAGACTACAGAAAAAAGAGAGACTGCTCGTAGTCTAATCCAAACCAAGTCTAACATCCCTTCACCAATCAAACACCATAATTTTACTCCTGGCTTTTTAGACCTCTTGATAATTAAAACCAATTTGCTTTTCTCAAGGTGGTTTGAAACATCATGATTCCACCACATATGCTGCCCTAATTCTAGAACAATCCATACATTTTCTTTTGGCCCCGCCCACTAGTGAGTCGCATGAATATTACTTGCATTCAACAGGTACAGGAGACTCCTGTCAATGATGTGATTGACATTGATGCCGAGAACACAGACCCTGTAACTGTTTCAGAATATGCACATGAAATCTTTGTCAATATGAAAAGGAGAGAGGTAATACTTTATTACGAACCACTGACAACATAGACTTTATCAAAGTTTTTAATCAAATTATACTTGAAATTGAAAGTATATACTATCATTAATAACGAACATTATCAGAGGGAAACTTGAGCTTTCGGTGTTTCCATCAGCAGATTAATAAATATTTTTTTGAAAGTAACAGTTCAGAGGGACTTAAGCCTGTTATCTCTGACCTGATATTTGAGCAAGTATGTGAGCCAATATAAGAAGGCAGGATTTGCAATACAATAACAGAAGAGTTTTACAAACTCACGGAAGGGATACCAGAAGAGACATTAGTGACCTTAAGATACGGGTATGGGTAGGTCATGTTTCATAATGATAGTTACATAAGAAGCAACAATTTTTTTTAGAATGATAATGGCATTACCAATCTTCTCGGTAGCCTAGCTGTTTCCCCAGGGTAAGAGGCAATCTACCTGTATTCATGGCTACGCATACGCGTAATTTAGCTGTACCCTTACACGGAAACGGTGTATCTCAACGTCTCTTTTGAAACAAGTTACATGACTTTGATTTTCTTTGTTGAAGACATGCATATTAAATAAATTTATATCAGAATTTGCAATCCAATATTGAAGTGTGTTTATGACAATTACCATTTACTTTTTAGGAACTTTTTCCACTAACAAACTACTTGGAGACGCAAAATGGCATCACCCCACAGATGCGCGGTATTTTGGTTGACTGGCTGGTGGAAGTCCAAGAGTGTTTTGAGTTATATCATGAAACCCTCTATCTTGGGGTTAAACTCCTTGATCATTTCCTGGAGAAACATTCTATTCAAAGAGATGAATTACAGCTTGTTGGTGCAACAACTTTGATCATCTCTTCCAAAATTGAGGTAATTAAGTTACAGTTAAGTTCGTTTGCCAACCTGAATTTCCCTGTCTTTTAATTCATACAGTCTGTGATAACAAATTTCCCATTGAAGAGAGAAAATCAATTATAATTTCTGGCCCTAAAAATTAAATTAACTACAGTAGGTTTTTCCATAGTTTAAAGCACATTTCTTGGCAAAATGTACTAGGTAATACTAGGGCTGAAGGGTATCTGAGTACAACTTAAGATGAAATCCATTAAGAAACTGAGTAATTTTGATTTTGAGTGCACAAATTAGGCTTGTACCAGAATAATTTCAAGCATGTTGCATTCTTTTTTACACTTTTTGAGGCCTATAAAATTAATGTAATCTGGTATGTGAAATAACTTCAAAGAAAAGGTTCTTATGGGAGCCCAAGAAAACAAACTGCAAAAGTGTTTCTCACAAAATGAAATCTTACGCATGATGATTTTCCTGTGTGTTTTTTTTCGATTCCCTTGAAATTTGAAATTTATTTTCTCGGGCTTCCATAAGGAATTTTTTTTGGTGTCATTACTGATACCTACGGGTGGAATTACACCTTTAGCCATTGAAAAGTGTAAAAAAGAATGCAATCTGGCCTAAAATATTCTGGTACAAGGTTTTTGTCCACCGAAAATTAAAATTACTCAATTTGCTGATGGATTCCATCTTAATTTATTTATTTTCTCTGATGTTCTGATTGTTTTTAGGAGCGGCACCCTCCTTGCATGGATGATTTTATTTACATCTGTGATGATGCATATCAACAACAACAGTTTATCGCCATGGAGAGCAGAATAATGCGAAGCTTAGGCTTTGATGTCAACATTCCCATCCCATACAGATTTCTAAGAAGATACGCAAAGGTAAGAGAATTTTTCACCATCCAAAAAAATATCTGCGATGCATTTATCACAATGAAAAGAATAAGATCTATTAAATGAATTTGTATAAAAGTTTCTGTGTAGTAGAGAAAGAACTGTTTACCAAAGCTTATTTACCAAATTTATTCAATTAACCGCCCAGGGCACTTACTAAATTTTTGGATCTTGAGAGTGGGCGCTTATTCGAGGTGGGCACTTTCACCATTTTCGTCAAGTGAAGTATGTTTATTTTGCAACCAAACAATAAATGCTAATAACAAAACGTGAAGAAGTAACAAAGCAAGGTTTCTGTAAAATACTCTGAAGAAAACTCCGTCCTCGGGGAAGTCTCTCATTAGAATTTATTCACTCAAGTGGGTGGGGTGGGGGTGAGTGCTTATTTGAGTTTGATTGGGAGTAGGAGGGGGTGGGCTCTTATTAACTTTTTCTACCTTTAGGACGGGTGCTTATTCGAGGTGGGCGCTAATTCGAGGTTGGGCGTTTATTCAAATAAATACGGTATACTAAAACATTGAATTTTCCATTACCAGGCGGCATTTGCAAGCATTGAAACACTAACACTGGCTCGCTTTCTTCTGGAGTCATCCCTGCTTGACAGTCGCTTCATCACTCACAAAGCTTCACACATGGCTGCATCATGCCTGTACCTTGCTCTGTTAATGAACAATAAATGCACTGAATGGACTCCTACACTAGTGCATTATACAGGGTACACAAAGGATGAGCTGCGAGAGTGCGTGCTGCAGTTAAATGCAATGAATGCCGCATCACCAAACAAGAACCTCATGACAGTGCGAAACAAGTACTCACATAAAGTGTTTCATGAAGTGGCAATGATCCCTGCCCTGGACACTCTGACCATTCAAATTTAGATTGCTTAGAATTTACTTTGTAAATATTTTGCTAAATAGTTTGAAATATTGCCTACCTCTTTACCATCTCCCCCTTAGGGGCCAACCATTTGACTTTTGATGGGGATATGGGTGATTTGCTTAAGAATTTTTTCCCAAACCTCTAGAGCCAAAATGTCTTTTCCCCAGACATATAACGATGTGATTTTTTTTTCAGTGCAGGAAATTTTTTCCCCCAGGTATTTCCTTGCAAGATTGTTTTTCCCCTCCAAATCAGTTAACAGGTTATTTTTTTCTGAAATCACCCATACCCCCTTCCCACCTCAAAAGTCAAACGGTTGGCCGCGGCTTAGGATAGCTGAAAGTTTCAAATGTTTTGGTGGAAGGAGGTACCACACCCTCGGGGGCTAGGTTCAGGAGGCAAATTATATTTTTAAAATAATCAAAGATTGATACTTTGTAAATAGCATATGATTTAAACTGATATTATATTTTAGTTAACAGGTAAAAAATACTTAGGAAGAAGAAATCAAAGTTTTATTGATTATAAAGTGTTAGAATTTCACCCTTTTCAGTCCATTTCAATAGTGTTTTTTTCCTTCAACTTTTCACTCCATATTATCCATTGTAAATATTATCTTTTCCGATTTTCTTGTTACTTCTGCTCATTTTTATTCAATAACACTAAAATAGTTTTAATTTGCCATGTTACGTTAGTTATTAAATATTTTCTCTCCTTATTTCTTTCGCTTGTTAAAGCACCCCAATATGAATAATCTAAGTTTTTAAAAATAACATGGTAGAAGTATTTAACTTTTACTTTTTGCTTCATTAATCATAAATTGCTGGGTATGAAAAACCTTGTAAATATCTTATTCTAGTAAAAAAATGTGTTTTAATCTACGGGCCGTTCTCTGAGAGTTCAAAATTCATAACGAAATCCTCCAAAAAGTTAACACGTAAGATTTAGAAGGTACAGTATTGGGAGCCGCCATCTTTTCGCAGTGTGGCCTCTGCACATGTCGTTAGTGTGTTTCGAGTGAAATTGAAATTCACAGAAACAAAAAACAACTTCAAAAATACTTATCATTTCATAAGAGGTATCTCCATTTTATAGATAGACACGTTTTCCAGCTTCAACAACCACCTTCGTTTTCCGAGCACTCCGAGGCTTTGCTCGAATGCCTCAAAACCCATCGTCGGACACCCATGTGCGGTCAGTCGGGCCGCCCCTGGGTCTCCGAGGATGCTCACAACCACGCCCTGGCCACGTGATTCGAACGACAAGATCGCAACTCTGTCAGCAACGCACCGTCACGGGATATGAAAGCCCCAAAGATGCATGAAAATATTACTTAAGTGTTACTCAGTACTAAAAACTAGCCCGTGTACAGACACCTAGCCTGCGAACCGCAGACGAATTTCCGGTCGTTAACAGACGCCCCCCTCACTATGCTGTTCTCCAGACGTAGTTAAGCGATAGAAATCGATATCAATCGGTTTAATCCGCCGATTGACATCGGAAATCGATAGTAATCGATAAACACCAGTAATCTTGCCGACGATGCTCTTTGGCAAGCAACATCCATGAATGAGATCGGCGTATTAAAGCTTATCACATTTTATTTTTGACTTCAGCGACTACTCCAGGCGCAGTCTTAATCGCATTATTTTTTTTGTTGTTGTTTCCTTGGTTCCCTGGTTTGTTTTTTAAAATAGATCTAGTTTACATGTCCATTTAATCCTGCGCCATCGACTGCATCTCGCATTTCTCCAGGGTTTACGTGTTTTGTTTCTACTCAATATTTATGGTACCAAGGCGATTACATTTGTTTTTCTGGATTATGTTTTATTTCTTGTTTATATCACGATTTATTCTTACGTTTCTTTCTTAGTGCGACTCATTGAAACCCTAAGAACACTGATTTCGTTGTTTATTATGAGCCGGCACATTTATGGAGTTTCTACAGCGACAGAAGGTTGTTTTCTGCCACTTTCGTAGCAATTTCTCTCCTTAATATTGTACCTTTTAGTCTTTTATCAATTAAAAAAAATCTGTTCCCCTGAAAATCACGACTGAATGATACCGTACGGACAACATCGTGCAATCTATAAATCATCATATCGATTTTCGATAGAATCGATATTTAAAATCGAAGTCAAAACCTTTTTCTTCACCGAGTTCCATCTATTGATATTCAATTTTTGGTTTATCGATTAACTACGTCTGGAGTTTTATTTGACCCGCAGATTGGCAAAGGTTGTCTTTTGAAGAAGAATATTTCGTTCTCTCGGAATCGCTTTCTGTTGAACTTTTATCTTTCCTTTTCGTGGTTCAAATTAGACTGTAAAACAGTCGGTTTTTTTTCTCAAAATCAGTAAAGAAATAGGTAAAGCGTGCAGTAAGAGTCTTACGCGCGCGAAGCGCGCAAGTCTCACACGCCCGTAGGGCTTGTGAGGCGAGAGACAAAAAAAACCGTCTCTCCCCAGGTCTCGCTCTCTGTTTTCAACCTCGTTCCAGGCCTTCTGTTTGACTGCTCGCGCGTACTTGAATACGCAAAAATACTGACTGTTTTGCAGTCTAGGTTCAAGTTAAATTAATCTACGTTTTTCTTATATTCAATGATCTTCATCAACTTTTAACTCTTTTACTAATTGCAAGAAGTTCGTCTCAAATCCTTTTACCACATCCCTGGGGTTTCGAATGACCCGCTCATCCGAGAAAACCCCAACACGAATGCCCCCGCCATAGCTAAATATCGAAAGTCCCACGCCAATATTCGCTCTTTGGGGCACCCAAAAAAGACTTTGCACAATTTTCTGGCCCCCGAGGTACAGGGCCTGTTGAGGACCAGGCACATTGCTGAGGACACAGGACACCTTTCGCGAAAAGAAGTCTATGAGAGGCCTGGAGAAACAGTCTGGTAACAACATCATTAACCGGACAGTGACTGCAGTCACTAGCGGCTCAGCGGATGTTTTGATAATATCCATGCGTTGCTTGGTTTCTAGGAGCCTGTCCACAGCGTTCTTGGCAGCGACTGGTAGCCGTAAAAACACGATCGCGAACTTGTTTTCCAGTTCGACGGACTTCGATGAGGTGCGGATATCTACGGGAATTGAAGCCCACATATCTTCGAGTGTCGCCGCAGTGTCATAGTTTTGTTTGTATTTCAGATAATCGTGTAAAGCTCCGGCCAGACACGAAACCATGACGTCATTGACGGTTGTTCCGGCGGTATTTTTAACTTTTTTCACTATTGACAGGTCAACATTCTTAGACCAAGCTACGACTTTCTTGCCGCACAGTTCTTGTCCGTGAATGTTCGAGAAGTCGGCTTTTGAAAAGAACTTTAACAAAAGTATAAAAGGACCCACAATTATAGCCTTACACCACATATAAAATCTCTGCCTTGAAGAGAACTTCTTCGGTTCCGGCGTTAATGGAGGCACATCGAATAGATTCTTTACAAAAACTCTTGTCAAAGCGACTCCATCTGCAACACTGTGATGAACACGCAGTACAAGTCCGAAACAATCTTCTTCTACAATCGGAACAATTATGAATTGCCATGGGGAAAGAGTGTCGGGCAAAGAAGTCGAGCAAATTTCAGAAATTGCAACATCTAGCTCTTCCAAGGACTTTGGAAGAGTACCCTCCCAAGTAAATACGTGTTTTAACACGTTAAATTTTTCATCTTCCATCCAAAAGAAACACCCTAAACGTTTATAAATTCGCTGGGTAAGTCTTGGGTAAATCCGTTTCCCATTTTCGTCTTTTCTGTAGACCAGACGATCAAGAATTATTTGTCGGAGTTTCTCAATGTCGGGTGCTCCTTCTAAAACCATCAAGGCGTGAATTATGTGGCGATTTGTTGGACGATCTTGCTGCCATACTGCGTCATCTTCACACAAAGGAACGCAACTTCGAGAGTACGATGTGTAACGCTTGACGACGAATCTCGCCGACTTCAAAATGGCTACCACAATGAGCAATACCGGAATTAAAAGACAAAATACGAAAAAAGTTACAGTACACCCAAGCCGGTAGATCAAAGCATGTGCTGTGAGAGGCATTGTAAACGCTTGAGGTTAAACAAGACTGCTGCTCTTGTTGGGTGATTTTCAGGCTAGCCCCTTCAGTCTAATATAGTGGCGGAAGACGGCGATTTTACTGACTTCTGCATTAATTTTAAACGGCAGTTAATGGCGATAAAGAAAGAAACTTTGGTGAAGCCAGAAGCTTATAATATCGCGTTTTCTCCTGGCCACAAAACAAATTGGCCGCGTGTGATAGGTTGTTGATCATGAGTAATGCAAAACAAAGTACATAATTCGGTAGGTGATATTAAATGGCTGAAAATTCATTGGTTCTGGTTAATGAGAGGTTATAAAAGGGCGCGTGAAGTTTTACTGCTTGCTCACGTGAAACCAAAAAAGCAACGCTTTGGTAGGTCATCTGACTTATTTCTAGTACGGAAACGAAACACTCAAATGTTCCATAATTAAGAAAAAAATGGCCAGAATATATCAACCGGACTGGACTGAATTTTAACTCCTTCGTTTATTTTTGAATAGTTTGAAAATGTAAAAATTTTAAATACATTTTATCAGCACCACCCGGTCATCGACATTTGTCGTGATCACAAAGTATAAAGTCGACTTTATGTTGTGGTCCACTGACTTTTATCCTTTGTTCAAAAATTATTTTCCTATATTTCAAATATCATGTGTTACCAAGCCGAAGGATAAAATCGCAAACGAGCCTCGATATTTAGCCTGTATCATATGTTATAGACTGACTTGATTTATTCTTGCTATTTATTTCTTTAAAGCGACTTCGTCAACGTAACGCAAAACCGATAGCAGTACGTAACCTTGAAGGACATCCTCAAAAAATGTTTGAACTGTTTCTGATCACAGCGTAGAAAAAAAGAAAGAAAAAACGTGTTCTTGCAAATTTCTTGATAAATTTTCATTCATTTTTGTCTGTACTTCCTTCAGTTGTTTCCTGCCCTTTTCCCCCGAAAATTACATTTCTCAAGTCTTAGCCGACGAGATTTTTTTTTCATGAACTGATCATAAATAAGTAATTTCATGTTGTTTTGGTTGTTATTATTATTTCGGGCAAAAATTATTTTAGAAATTAATAAATTGACTAGCGCTGATATATTCCATGCAAAAAATCATTGTAAACGACCACTTACAACGCTTGTTTTGACTATTTTATGCATTACACCATGTTATTTATTGCAGGTTTTTTACTCTCGTTATTCCATTTAATTATTTACATGGGTGTGCAAACACCAACTAGTTTTCGAGCGAGAAAGTTTTGTCGGTTGTAATTTCTTTCCTTTTCGCATGTGTCTCCTGAGCGAAATTCCGGTAAAAGTAACGAAGCCTTTACGACACCGAAAGATACGTTTAAGATGGAGACAGAGACCGTAAACCCAAAAAATTTATCGTGAGTCATCATGGTGAAATTCAACTTTTGATTGTAGAAACGTCATTAATGTCTGATGAGTATTTCTAGATCTAATAGTGTTTTTCGCACGCTCTGGTTGGCTACTCAATCAGTGAATATCCTGCACTATTCACTGATTCACCTCCAGTTCCTCCGAGCGACGCCAAACTCGCGTAAGTTGCGATCAAAATGCCTTCCCGGTTTGCTGCCGTAACAAAGGAAGAAATTTCATAACTAATCAAGTGAGCTGTTCCCGAAATACACGAAGAAGGTGACGAAGTTCGGTTTGGAAGTTTTAACAGGTAAAGCTTTGTCTTTTTGACTTCAAATATCGATAAAACCGGTGAAAAAGGTTTTTTGTTTACAAATGCAAATTAAGACGAAGTCTTGCGTTACTTTGTTTAGTTGACTTGTTCATAAATAAGCTTAAAACTAAATTTAATAATCTTTTTTATAGAATGATTTTAAATGCAAAAAGAATTCACAACTCCTTTTGAAGAAATTTCCCCGCAAGAGCTAAACAAATGCCAAGTTTTATTTGTCGGCATTGAAGAAAAAGTGACGACCGCGGCCGTCCGGTCATTGCGCGCCAAACTTGCAATCGTTGGCAACAGTAAATGAGTTAAAAATCATAATTTTTTGCGCAATCATCTCACTGTCTTAGTATATGCTTAAACAATTATTCACCTCAGTGTCGGTGGCTAGTGGTGGTATTTACCTCGCCGCTTCGCGGCCTCGGTAAATAGGGACCTTACGAAACCACGCCGGACGTCGACGGAAACGGGAACGTCAAAAAAGCAATAGGTTTAATGAGCAAAACAACAACTCTGCACGTGCATCACGCTTTTTTGTACATTTCTTCGCAGTTCCTATATAACTACGACATGAAATGACCAAATTTTAAGTTTACTTGGGAACGGGAACGGCAAGGCGGTAAATTCTACCATTTCTGCCTGAACTCGGGCGCGGGCACTTCTCTTCAGCTCCAACCCCAAATCCCTTCTTTTAAGTAGCTGGGCCCCTTAGAATAATCACGAAAAAAGTGAAAGAATCTAAAGTCTATTTTTCAGCGACGTTTTCATGGACGTCGCCGTTGTCGGATCGTAAGGTCCCTAATATTCACCACTAGCCACCTCCACTTCGGTGAATAATTGTTATTTATACGAGGAAAATAAGACGCGAACTTTGCGTATAAACGTCACATTTCGTCTAAAATAAGGCGCGACTTAGCGAAGAAGAGTCTTATTTTAGAACAGCCCTTAACACCTGTTCTTACATAAGACGCGTCTTAGCTATTAAAGACGAGAAAAACTTCGTATAGGGGACGGAACATTAGAAAACCTATGGGGGGGGGAGAGGCGGGCAAAGTACAAAAAATATTCGCACAAGGGAAAATTAAAAGAAAAAAATTCATGCACGCCAATTAACCCTAAAAAATATTTATTCTATGTCCTAAAAAAAATTCATACAAGGAATTTGATAACGACAAAAATTCCTGCGGCTCGAAAATTCCCCCCCTTCCACCCCCATAACTTTTCTAATGGTCCGTCCCTAAACTTACATAAGACGCGAACGGATATTACGCATGCGTTAACTTTTGGCGGGAAATTTTTCGCTTGCCCTGCGGCGTACTGGCAGGACTTTCAGGCTGACTGGCAAAGAAAAGGTGTTTACAAATTACAACGCGTTTTCGTTTCCTTGGCTTGTATCCTAAGATTTTTAAGCTTTATTCCAGCAACAAATTCCCCCTCCGGCATACCTTTGAAGTCACGCTTAAACCACTCCGTATGTTAGTATTTTTTCCTGCCTCCTTCCGTCGTGTACAATTTTGAGGGTCGTGAAGGGGTAAAATGGGAACTGGTATTAGCCTTATTGTGGACTGGGAAAATGGGATTTACTCACTGGGACTGGGATTTAGCCACTGGGAATGGGATGAACAATTATAAAATGGGAATGGGATTTCTTTTCTTCAGCGGTCTTTGCTCCCATATTTTGAAATAGAAAAATAAAATTTCGTAGCAATAGACCTTGCACTCCTCAATAGAGACCGTGAAATCAGTATTTTTCGCCTTCGCGCCCGCGGTCTAGCTACCAGGCTTACACAGTTGCATAGTTACGTTCTGTCAGTTTTCCTGGTCAGCGGACAAGTTCTGCAAGTTTGCATATGGCGGGAAGATATTGCGAAGGGAAGATAAAAATGGCTTCGGAAAACGTTTCTCGCAAAATGGTACTAGAAATCAAGTACGTCAATGCAAATAACGCCGTTATACACACCGAAAATTTGGTAACTGGGATTTTGGCAAAAATTAGCCTGGGAACTGGGATTTGGGCCAAATTTAGGCTTGGGAACTGGGATTTGGTACCCCCCTTCACGACCCTCAATTTTATATCCAACTCTTATGATCTCTGCGCTGTCTTTTGGCAGTTTAATTAATAATCACAAAAGCAGTAAAATCAATAAAGATATTAATAAATAAACCGTTAAATAATAAATAAATTAATATTATACATATTATACATATTATTCCAGTATCAATTCATTCACAGTCTGAATCATGTTGACTCAGATTGCTATATTTTCTATCTGAGGACCACGACTGCTTTTCCCCCGAGCTGAACACTGTGTAAAATATAGCTCCTAGTAGATAAATTACTCCATTGATTATGAAAACTATCTTCCACTCTAAGTCCGTCTGTTGGAATAAAAAAATGACGCAAAACATCATATTTCTAATATTTGAATCAGAGTTTGGACCAAATTTTTCCACGCGATAGCCCTTATTCCCCCCCCCCCCCTTCCCCCTCGGGGAAGGTGTGTGCAAAGGATTTGCTTAAGGAAAAAAAACCGGCCAAACAAATTAAAAGATGGGTTATAACTAATGCCATAGAAAATTTTTGTCGTTACTTTGCGTGAAGGGTAGTTTCCCCTGTTAAATTTAACATTTTAATCACCTCTTCTGCCCTTCGTTTGAACACATTTAAATTTTGGCAAAACTCTCACTTTCAAAACGAGGAAAACCTTTGTTTATTGCAGGAGGATAAAAAATAATTTTTACTTCAATGGCTTTTTGCAAGATGTTTGCACTTAGCCTTGCTCTGTAACTGAGGCTTGAGACAGCTCGGAAATGGCCTATTACCCCGCGATATATTCAACCAATCGCAAACGGGGCTCCAGGCTCCACTCAAGTATAAGGTGCGATTTTTTCACAAAACTCACACCAACAATGGTTGAAGCCGATAAAATGTACGGTGGGCCACTTTTTTCCTATTTAAAATAAAAATATTCGTTTTTAAAATGATCAGAAATTGACTACTTATTTTTGGATCTATGAATACCACCACTGACTGGACCGGAAGTTATCCTCGCGTTTGACGTCTGATAGTTTCTTGACCTTTTCTGCTGATTTCTGAGATTGTTTCAAGTTCGATTGCATATATACCCAGATATTTTCCTGTTGTATTTGTTTGAACTGAAATCGTCATCGCGGAATGTTACCTCGCGCGGCATTGCCTAGTAAACCGGTCCAGGCACTGATTGTACGAGAGCAGCTGTGGAGTTTCGACCCTTGTCACTATTCACAGTTACCGCTAATTCAATTTGTTAATAAATTAGTAACCAACCGTGAAACGCGAGACACACCGCATAAAATAAAGCATTGTGAAATATGCTGGGTCAAAGCGCCGATACGCGCTCGAACATCGTTTTTGCGTCGTAGAATATCTTCCATCTCACATTGCTCCGCAGCAGATTCGAGAACAGAACAGGTAAGTTTTTACCTTTCATGTTTTCCTATTTGCAGTTTACAAAAAGAGTGTGGATTCCCTATGTGTTGTTGTTGATTTTCTGGAGATGAAATGCTTAGTTTGTGCTTGGCATTGACAAACAGGCTGAGGGGGGTGGGGGGCGGTTGTTGAGTGTCATAGAATAGTAATGGACCATTTTAGGTCTACACTTAATTCCATCCGCCAAACTGACGTTGACACATTAATGATTCGTACACAAAGTAGGGTTAGGGTTAGGGTTAGGGTTAAGATTAGGGTTAGGGTTAGGGTTAAGGTTAGAGTTAGGGTTAGGTTTATATATTTAAATCAAACTGGCATTTGACACCAAATCCTCGGTGGTGTAGGGGTTAGACTGATGAAATCCAGATCGGATGCTCCGAGGTCGAATCCTACTCACTCTATCCTGAATTGTTTTTTTCCTTAAAAATTGAAGACACTTTGACTTTTATGAACATTTCATCAAGAAATTTCATATAAGAAAAGTGAAATGTCTTGTGAGAGGAGGATGTCAGTTTGGTGGATGGAATCAAGTGACGACCACCATTTTACAGTTATGAGCTTAGTACCCTCGCCTCTGAGTGAAAGTGAGGCTGAGATTGACCTTGATTTGGTACCAACCTCTTTCCTATTCTTATGAACATCATGCTAAAAAATACTAGTTAGCATAAGAACAACATGATTTACATAATAAAGGAGGAATTAGGGTTGTTACCAAAACAAGGTCAACTTTAACCTCTTTGCACCCGTAACTGTAAAATAAACAATTTCAGAAATAAAACTTACGTGATGTCTGACTATGAATCCCGTCAGGGTTGGTGTTATAATTCCTGCCAATGTTGCACCAACATCGGTTATTCCAAGGAGTATACTGGCAAAGGGTGGTGCGATGTCGAGATGATTAACAGCGAATCCACTCAGGCACAATCCGTTGAGCCCCACCCCTAGAGTGATTGAAGCCACAACGACGCTTGAATTGTTTGTGGAACTTGCTACAAGGAGACAGACAGCTGGCGAGAGAAAACCTAACAAAAGATAAGGACAGACTATGAGAAGAGTATGATTTAACACAAAATGACTGGCCCTAAGGGAAACCTGATTGGGAAACCTGATTGGGAAACAGTTAATTTTGTTTCCCGAGAATCCCAATTTCTCCCGAGGTGGTGATTTGTTATACAGCTGGAAACTCATTAAACCTCTCTGCAACGGCGGCTAACAGTGCACTGTTACCCGTTTATTTGACGTTATAGATTTATAGATTTTGCAGGGTTGCCAGCTTAGAGATTTTGGCGGGAAACAGTTTCATTGTTAGATGTCAAGTGACTTCGAATTAACCAATGAGAGCAAGCGCTTTTGCGCTATAACAGTGCCAATTATCAGCACTGAAGCACACGTACCAACTCCTCGGTTTACTCCGCGGTATGGCCAGTACCTTACGCATGCGCACAACCATTTGTGTACTTGTCAAATGTATCATTACAATTTTATTCATAGTTAAAGTTAAAAGAGCGGAATGGTTATGAAAATTGTCAGACAAGGCTTTGATAGACCGTGCTCGCAAAAGTAGCACTGAATATGCTACTAGCAGTGCTCGTATATTTCTAAAATTATGCCAATAATAATGCTAGTTTTTGTAAGTTATGCTTTTTCTATTTATTTTAAAACACCTCAACCTCCACAAAGAAGTAAATGACAAACATATTTCCCGTATTACATCTAGAAACTTTACGAGTGTATAGTTTGAAAAACAGGAAACGATTTTAAAAAAGGTTGATAATGCAACTTGTTACCCTATAGCAAATACTAATTGTTTGTTGTTCTTCTTTAAAAGATTAATTTTGTTCCAGTTTTTATGTTATCATGGGTGCAAGTCAGGAGACCGATATTCTAGTCAGATTTCTTTTCCGATTTCATGTCCGATGTTTTTTCCCGATTTATTTTCCGATATCGTAATCCGATTTCTTGTCCGATTTTATGTCCGATGTTTTTTCCTGATTTCTTGTCCCATTATATGTCCAATTTCTTCTTCGATTTCTTGTCTGATTTTTTCTTCGATTTTTTGTCCGATTTCTTGTCCAATTTTTTGTCCAATTTTTTCCAATTTTTTGTCCGATTTTTATTTTCTTATATTTCTCGTCAAAATTTTTGTCCGATTTTTTGTCCGACCTTTTTGTCCAATTTTGTGTCTCATTTTGTGTCTGAATTTTTGTCCGATCTTTTTGTCCAATTTCTTCTTCGTTTTCTTGTCCGATTATTTGTTCAATTTTTTGTCCGATTTCTTGTCCGCTTTTTTGTCCAATTTTTTTTCCAATTTTTCTGTCGGATTTTTTTGCCCGACTTTGTTCCGATTTTTTCGTCCTACTTTTTTTGTCCGATTTTTTTGTCCGACCTTTTTGTCCGACGTTTTCTTCGCCTTTTTTTCCTAAATTTTGTCCGACTTTTTTGTCCGACTTTTTTGTCCGACTTTTTTGTCCGATTTTTTTGTCCGACTTTTTTGTCCGACCTTTTTGTCCGACTTTTTTGTCCGATTTTTTGTCCGATTTTTTTGTCCGACCTTTTTGTCCGATTTTGGTTTGCTTTTTTGTCCGATTTTTTGTCTGATTTTTTTGTCCTATTTGATGCCCGATTTGATGTCTGATTTTATGCCCGATTTTATATCTATTTTTATGTCTGATGTCCGATTTTGACGTTTGATCTCCGATTGTCAAGTCAAATTGTTAATTTGATTTTCATGTCCGATTTGATGTTGATTTCCGATTTCAATGATGGGAGTGATTGCAGAATACCCGGCCCCCTAAATTTCTTACTTGACAAACTGCCCCTGTAATCCCGCAGTCGTGTTCTATTATAAAGATTACTTCAATCTGAGTAAATATAAGTAGGAATGCTCCTGCAGTTCCGCGCTTCCGCAGCTGCTGAAAAGTGAATACACAATGTATAAGGGGGTATACAACTAGTCCTCCCGCGGTCTACGAATGCGGTATTGCGCGAGCAGTTTTTTAGGTTAGAGAGTTATTGGGCAGGGTATTCTGCAATTTTATAACTATGGTTTATTGTTATATAGCTGGAAATTTTTTCCCAACAACGCGTTCTCATTGGTTACTTCGAGGTCACATGACATCAAACAATCAAACTGATTCACGCCAAAATCTCTGAGCGGGCAGCATTGCAAAATCTATGACGTCAGAGGATAACGGTGCACTATTACCCTCGAATGTTCACGACCGCTTTTACAGCGAGGTTTAATGAATTTTTCAGCTTCAAAATTTCTAGCTGTATAACAAATCACTTTAAGACTGGTCCCTCAGGAAACAGTTAATTTTGTTTCCAGAGAATCTCAGTGTTTCCCGAGGCTAAACATTGAGATTCGAGGGAAACAAAATTAACTGTTTCCCGAGGGACCCGTCATCAAGTGTTTAATATATACCATTGATAAATAAGGAAAACATGACAGGATTACCTATTGTGTTGAACATTTTCCTCACAGCTCCTGTACTGAGATAATGTTTGCGTAAATAGTCCGCCAGCTGTGATCCGCTTATCATTACAAAGAACGTAACGACGTAAGGTATAGACGATGCAAGCGACGTCTGAAGAGAGAAATACAGTTATAAAGATAAATAACTAATCGGTTCAATCACGTCACTTCAACGGTTTTATAGGCAAATCCGATCCTGAATTAACCTTTCACCAAAGGTTCTTAAAGAGGGTCCAGATTAGACTCCCACGAATACCTTCTAAAAGCTTCGCCACGGGGATGACCCAAAAGAACGTCGTCGTCGTGGGAGGCAACGTCAGCGAAAGTGACGTAACCAAAAGTGGCACCGCTTACAGGATGGACTATCCCCCTTGTCTCGACCATGGTTCCATTTCCGAATCTCGCTCCCGTTAAAACAAACAAATAGACAAATTAACCCCAGATCCCAAAATTTCTGAAGGGATACTCAAAGCAACATACCTCATTGAGATCCAAATTTAAGCGTTGCGTGTAAAACATGGGCAGCTCTGATAACATGGTATATAGTCCCCATCCTTGTGTGAAATGAGCCACCACTATGGCCCACAAAGGAAGTGAGCTGAAGATTGCTTTCCATGGAATAGAAGTACGCTGAGGATGTTCATAAACAAAGGTTAAACATACAACAGTCAAAAAGAAAACAGTTCCCTTAAAATCGTGTAACTAGGTAACTACGTCCCCAATGCTTTTTATATTAGAAAATGAGAGAGACTTGGGGACTAGGTTGCATGATAGGTTTTGAGGAACCACTAAAATGCTTCTCTGTACGTGTAACTTACTCAACAAAAGATCATTGGTGACTAATAAGTTTTCTTTAAAATATATTCATCCTTTCTCGTAGTACCTTGTTTCCTATCAATCCGAATTTATTTGCAGTTATTTCAATCAACCCTTGCATAAAAATTCTTGAGAAAATGACACGCTTTGGATGCAAATGGTTTCAGTAATGCACTAACTTAAACAATTTTACGCAAGCAAGAAATGATTCTGATACCGTGGCGAAAGTAACCGTTATGAGACGCGGAAACTATATTGATTCGGGAGGGGCAGTAATCTGCATGTGAAAAGCTCATCAGTTCTATCCAAGATCGTAGTATCATTAGTTTCTTGGAGTATTGTAATAACCATATTTAAAACTCTGGGTCTTAAAACTGTCGATGTTTCTTTTCTAAGTCAATCATACCTTATCTTGAATGTCCGCTGCTAAGCTCAGTTCAATATATTCTACTTCTTCTGAAGCAATCCACCTTTGCTGGGAAGGTGAATTTCCTACCACTGAAAGCCAAATCAGGGACCATATAACACCACTGGTACCTGATACCAGAAAAAAGAAAAGGGCCGTCAGGAGCCCGTAAAGCTTACCCTAAATTGACCCTGAGCTTAAACCCTGAGCCCTCTGTCTCAACCTCGTTCCCAGGGCTTTTTCCTTGTTGTCCACTGTCTGCGTGGGTTGTTCAAAACACACGAGTCCAGAGTACATCTTATTTAACCTGAGTTTTGGCATTGTCCCCACTACTTTTGGTAGCACCAAAAATGCTTCGCATTGTTAGTTTGCAGAGCCAGGATTATTCATGGGATGTTTGTAATAATATTGATGCAAAGCAGCAACATAAGTAAAATGGTTTCCAGGCGGCCTCAAAGTGACTGCAGGCCCCTGTAAGTTACGTTTATACGTACCAAACACATAAAATATTGACCGCCATCCATAATGAAATGCAAGATATCCTGAACAAAACATGGAGACGATCGTTCCTAATGTTGCTCCTATATAAGCAAAATATACAAGGAATTGTTGGTCATTAATACAAAACTTAAAAAGCGTACTTGATAGTTTTGCACACGCAAAATGTCTTACTTTTTTTTTCAGACTTACCTAAAAAAGTTAGCACAGTCTTCTCTCTCTCTCTCTCTCTCTCCCTCTCTCTAGAGGAAAAGTAGGGCACTTTTGTTACTTCTTTCCCTTTTGATGATAGCATCGTCAATTTAAAGTGGTAACTCGTGAAACTTAAACTATACACAGTTCACTTAAAGTAACATACGCATGTAAAAAGACAAATTCGAGCGTTAAAACAGAAGAGAAAAAGCTGCAAAGATGTCACAAAAAGGTTACAAAAGGGCCCTACATCGTGGTAGGTGCTTTTTAAAATGCTTTTCACACCTTTTTTGCATTTAATTGTAGCTATTACTTTACCATTTATACTCCATACGATTCCCTCGCTGGCCACAACACTTTAAACTGGAGATATCGAGGCCGGGAAAAAAACGCCGTGAACATGTTTGACTTTTCATGTCCATGAAAGGAATCACGATTCGGAAAAAGCCCATTTTTGAAATGGAAAGTTTCAAAACGTCAGTGTGACCTTTTGAACCAATCAGCATCCGCAAAATTGTGGTGGAAGTTTAGTTAAGTCTATTGTTAATCTAATAAGCGAAACACAAAGTGAAATGGTCGTTTCCTTATTTTTTGGTGATTTTTTTAAAGTTACTGATATCTCGAAAGTGGCCCCGTTACGAAAGTTCCCTTTTTGCTAGAAGTTCCAGCAAGCAATTTTACCGTAATTTGTAAGAGATAAAAATCAAAAAAAGCAATCAATCTAAACACCACTAAAGTAGAAGTAAGTGGGCGAAAATACAGGTCCTTCCTTTAAAAAGTAAGGCGCTGGGCCAGTGGAAAGGTGTTCTAACCCCTTTTACGCATTTTGCGCTATTGGGTATACGGGTATATTGTTTGCGCAATTACAAGTAAATGCGTGATTCCTTTCCATCGATGAATTATGAAGTTGTTAAGCATGATGGAAATAATTTTAATCAAGAAAAAAATCATGTGTGGTCACTGGTGTCAAACATGCATAATGGAAAGTTATTCAATTTCAGCGCTTCTCTAAAGGCCCCGCCTTTATTGCGTAGTCAAATAGACTACAGGTTAAGGATCATTAAGGCTAGGCTCCAGAACCATTTGAGCTTCTACTTTAAGCCGCATGAATCTATCAAACGGGACAACGGTGGACAACGAGTTCTTTTATTTCAACGCAGAACACGGCATTGAGGGCACAGCGATAATCAAGACAAAGTAGTACACAGCATTCCCGTAAGTCTTCATCGTCGTTGACAATGTTCATCATGGCCTATTCCGTTCATCTCGCAGATGGTCTCACTTACCAAAAATCTCTTTGTTTTTCTTAACTCTGCTTTGTAGAGAAATTTTCAAAATGAAATTTAATGTAGGTGAGAACAGACGAATTTCCAGATCGGCTTCGCTTTAGACAAGAAGGGGGTTGGTTCCAAAATGCTAACCAATTCTTAATGGAAGGTATGACTAAACGATAGTTGCAGTGAATAAGCCTTTAGACTTCTTACTTATGATGAAATATTATTGAGTATGCGACACGGCTTAGTCGATCGCAGAGCTAAATTTTACCACTCATATTTGCCTTTTCCAACAAAAAGCGACGGCAGTAACGGATCACGCACAGTGAAGAAAATTGAGCATGAGGGTTTATCAGTACTCTGTACGTCAGGTAAGGGTGAGTCACTTTTTTATAGGTTTTCTTTTGGTAAAAACAAGTACCATTTCAATGATCAACTAAAATTTCTAGAGAGGACAACACTTATTTTCTTCTCTCCACATTGGCACGCGGCTGCTGACACTAAAATAGGCAAAATGGTAGATTCGAATTCATTACAATGTTTAATTTCAGCTGTGTAACAACAACAAAGGCTAATAAAACTTTACAACGAGAACACCCGTTGGTAAAGATTACGAGTACAAATATGGTAGATGCATATGCAACATCGCACGCCCCTTGGATTTTTGCTGTTGTAAAGTATAAAAATAACAACCAAATGCGCGGAACATCACATCATCATCATCATCACTATCACATCACTTTTTATTGGGATCAGAGTAGAAAGCACTGCGAGTGGAAAATCAAATAGACGGTAGCGAAAATAAATCTCCGCCGCCTTGATTATGAATTAAAGTTATTCACTCCTCAAACTGACCTGTGTAGAACTGATTTGCCTAGTGTGAAAATGGATCATGGGATACATACAGCAATGTAGGCTATGCAGTGTGCTCACAGTCAGACAGCGGTGTCTACCAATTCGCACAGCTTCGTCGATCAACACGTGCTTTTTGCATCGCCGATCTTACAGTCTGATTAGTTCCGTAATAAATTTAAAGTACGTCCAGTGACGATTTTTTAAGGTAAGTTTGGTTTAATTTGTTTTTCACTCCCATAAAATGTAAAGACGATATCTGCACATCACAAAATGGCATCAACGCCTGTGAGCATATTATTGTATTAAAGACATGCTTTACATGTACGCATACAACGGGAGAGATTTAAAAGAAAGCATGTTTCAGGGCATGTGTCAAGACAAAATCATTCCTACTGAAAGACTTTAAATGCTGCAGCAATTTAACTGCTTGAAATAGTGCTGAGTAAGAAAGAATGTTGTTTAATTTTTACTTCTTAATTCATTTTAGACCAAATAACTTACTGCATAGTAATCAGCATAAGCTTATACCTATGTCCATCACCTGGTATAACAAGAGGATGAAGCCACTTAAGGTAAATAATTGATCAGATTGTAAACAGGAAAAAAAAAATACAAAAAAAGATCAGTGAAGGGTTTGATATAGAATATTTTAGTCAGAGCAACTTTACCTTCCAATTCAAAACATTCACTTATGACAAAATATCAGCTTACTGTATACAATCTTCTACTGAAATTGTGAGTCCCCCTTCGGAGCAGGAAACGTTACAACAACGTGTCCAGAGATCACTGGAAGAGGACGCAAACAGTGACATAATTCCACCAACAGTAACAAGCAGCGTAAAGAATATGTTTTCCTCTTCTGACAAGGAAAACATACAGGAAGTTTTTCGTGACATGATTGAGAAAAATGCCCCAATATGTAAAACCAGAATTAAGGAGCTTCTTCAAAAGGAAAGTTGGGGTAGAAGTATCTTAAAGAAAGCCTCCTTAGACACTGTACTTAATCGAGTAAAATATGAAAGACGTCTTTACAAAAATTCAAAAAACGTCTAAAGTTAATTGACAGTATGATTGTCCATAATTCAGTGGAAATGAACACATCAAATGAACATCTCTCCTAAAACATATTCTTATAGGATAAAAAAGAGTGTAAAGGAGAATGTTAATTTAGGAGAAGTCTTGAATTTGGGTTTTTTGTAGACTTATATTAGTCTTTGTTATTGTTACACTTAATCTAGTCTGATCCTATTAATGGGAAATGCTCATGTGAAGCCTTGAACTTTTATTAGCCTTTGTTGTTACACAGGTGAAATTAAACAATGACATTACGATGAATTCGCCCAAATCTATCATCAGCCTATTTTCAAGTGTACAGAACGACATCACAATATAAGCTTTTCAAGCTTCGCGCGCTCTAAGTCAAGTCATTGTTTATTATATAAAGACAGTAGTCGCCACACTAAGGTCAGTAAATAATTATCAGCCATTTGGGAATTTCGTTTTCCAAGTGAACCCAACCCATGTTTCAAATTCCGCAAAAATGGCGATATATTTACTGTATACCCAGGTTTGGTGGGCGGAAAGAAGAAGGATGCCGGAATTTTCACATTGTTAGTGAAAGAAAGGTAAAAAACCGACTACTCTGGAGTAAGAAGGGAGAAGTTAGAGCTAACTTTTTTTTCGAACGGGCCGGCGTTGCGCCCCATACAGTTCCATGTAACATATTCTACCCCTGATCCTAGTTTTTAAAGTAACTTCTTTTTTGAACTGGCCGGCGGCGCGCCCCATACAGTTCCATGTACGATATTCTACTCGTACTAGCTTGAACTTAATTTTAAAATGACAACTTTTATTTAACTTGCATGTCGTAAGAAAGGCTATTAACTTTCGTAGGACGGCGCACCGGCGGACATTTCAAAGGCGACTCAAACATATTGCCAGAAGAATGTATCAATGTAAGGCTACATAAGGCTATATAGAAAGCCAGCCTTTTTAGACTATAAAAACATCAATTGAAAAAAGTCGAAAAATTGACATTTTCCCAAAGAGATTAGTCCATGGTTTTGGTAAAAATTATGAATTTCTTCTTCTTTTCTTTTTAGGCCAAATATGCTAAGAAAAAGTGTTTCGTATTGTTCTAGATAGAAAACCAGTCTTTTTAGACTATAGAAACATCCCTTTAAAAAAGTTGAAAAATTGACGGTTTTCCAAAGGGGTTAGTCCATCGTTTTGGTCAAAGTTTTGAAATTTCTTCGTCTTTCTTAAGGCGAAATAGGCTAAGAAAAGGTGTTTCGTATCGCTCTAAATAGAAAACCAGCCTTTTTAGATTATAAAAACATCAAGATGTTCGGATATGTACGGCCATGCACGGCTATGCACGGCTATGTACGGCTATGCACGGCTACGTCAGCCATGTACGGTCATGCACGGCCATGTACGGCTATGTACGGCCACGCAAAGGCTATATAGGGCTATGCACGACTATATACAACAATTTACAGCTATGCACGGCCATGCACGACTATGCACGGTTATGTACGTCTATGTATGGATATGCACGGCTATGAACGCGGCTACGTACGGCCATGAACGGCCATGTACGGCCATGTACGGCTATGTTCGGCGCGCCTCATATTGCCCCTTCCTGTTACATGTAACATATTCTACTTGTGATTACTAGCTTGAACTTCATTTTACACAGGTAAAATAAATCAATCACGTCACGATAAATCAGTATCTATCATTATGCCCATTTTTTTAAAGTGCACGAACCGAGAGCGCAATATTAGCATTTTAGCTTGCTAAGCTAAACTCAGCAAAAGAAAAAAAAACACAGGCACACAGTCACACGTCTAATTCTTTTTTTTTTAGCCATTTGGCAATTTTGATTTCAAAGTGAACGCATGCAACGGCATGTTTTCATTTTCAGTTTGCAAAAATCATAATACATTCTTATTGTATATCCAGGTGATAATATTTACTTTATTCTTGGCACATAGTGAGGGAATGACGAAAAAAAGATGATTTGAATGAATAGAAATGGGTGTTACCAAAGTTCCTCATTTTGTTACAAAAGTGCCTGATCTGTTACGAAAGTGCCCGATTTGTTACGAAAGTGCCCTACTGCCTGTTACGAAAGTGCCCTATCAGAGTTACAATAGTTCCCTACCGTTACAAAAGTTCCCTTCTTCGTTACTAAAGTGCCCGAGGTGTGTTACAAAAGTTCCCTTTTTACGTTGCAAAAGTGCCCAATCCTCTGGCTCCCTCCCTCTCTCTCTCCCTCTCTCTAGGACAGATACTTCAGGGAGTGTTACTATTAGTGAAAATGTGTCCCAGTTGTTGATAGGGAGTCTCAGAAAATGACCGAATTAAAAAGCAGCAGAGAATAGCTGTTGGTGTCCGATTTAGGGAGGACGTCTCGCCCCATGTAAGGGGAATCTTGATTCCGGAATCAGGGAAAATTGTTCTTGTGGAATCCGAAATCCTAGGCTTTGGTACACGAGTCAAGGAATCCGGATTCCCCTTGACGATTGGAATCCAGAATCCAAGTTCTACTGACAACGAATGGAATGTAGTACCTGGAATCTGGAATCCACGGCGTGGAATCCAGAATCCAAGACATTCTTGGATTCCTTACATGGAATGAGACTTATAGAGGTGCTCATGAGAGACGGAGAGTTGACCACATTGTTAAGGCTCTGTTAATATGCATCAAAAGAGTTCTGTCTATTACTGTTCGTGATATTTTAGTAAGTGCAGGCATTATTTTTCGTTTTATAATTCGTCTTTTTGTCCTAATTCTTATTCTTATACCTTCAAGGTTCATAAAGAATATTGGCAAACAACAAATCTTCTCAATTTTGTTAGGAAAAATTACCTGCAAAACTGAAAACTCCGAGTTTACTTCTCTCTAAGGGAGGTGCCCATAGACTCCAGAAGGAGTGACCGGCTGGAAATGCAGAGCCCTGAAAGTGAACATTACAGCAAATGCTTTCACTTTCGATAAAAACTAGAATTTGTGTCGCGGAACTTGGTCTTAAATGGTTTAAAATAATTCATATTATGGTCAAATAACCTATGAAGTGACAAGTAAAAGCAAATTCAAGCTTGCGAATCTGAGGGAAAGCGGCAAGTACGTTCATTGCCGCGCGCCCGAAATCAGCAAGTTTCAATACGAATCGTGATTCAACCTCCATAAGCCATCCTTGCGCGATGCGAATGTCAACAAATTTTTAAACCTCTCTACGCTCGGGCCTTTGGCCCTGGCCTCAATAGGAAACATTACACATTCAACTTTAAGACAAGCTCCTGTCTGCTGCCAGTATACCTGCAATATATTATCTTATCTAAAACTGAGAAACAGAAAAGGAAGGTGTCAATCATCGGGTGATTCCCTTTATACCGGACACTGTAGAGATATCGAGTTATTGTCTTCGTTATCGAGAGTCCTAAAAGAGGGGACTTATTTCAGTCAAAAGTCTGTAATATATTTTTGGCCTAGGATTTAGATCCTGTCTGTATTTTTGGAGTGTCCGCAAGGATAAAGTTGGCTGTATAATTAATCTTGAATAATAAAACCCAAGTATCCTACAACCGTAACAAATGGTAAACAGCTCAGTGCGGTGTACTTTTGAGTTATAGTTGCACGCGGAAGGTTGCTAAGCACGAAAGAAGCGTAAGAGTAGCACGAGGCGATGACGTTAACGCTTTCGTTAACGGTGTTTGTGAACTTTCTCTCAATATCAAGACAAAAATCTCTGCAAACATAGAGGTTAAAAAACTATATAGTCGCTTAGAAAGTGACGCGTACAGCTTTGAGCGCGGGCTAGCAATCGTCACCTTTCACCCATGGTCAAAATAGTTAATGGGAAATTGACCAATCAGACCAATCATGTTATAATTAAATATAACAAATACAAAGAACTCTCTTTTTACCTCAGCCAGCCCTACAGCTACCCTCAGGGCAATCAAAAGTCCAACATGTATCCGGGCAGCTAGAGGGGTAAAAAGGGTCAAGGCGCCTGTGCCACCCACAGACAACCCAATAACCATGGCGCCTCCAAATTTTCGCGCCAAATATCCTCCTGGTATGTGCATTACTATGTAGCCAAAATAGAAAGAGCTCAGCACGATTCCTAGAGGAATAAAGAAAAGTAAAATCCCATGTACATATTAAAACAATGTTTACAGATCAAACCGCCCTTTTCCTGAGAGATATCAGAACGACAGAGAGGAGTTAAGAGGGATAAACAAGTTACGACGATCTCACCTTGCAGCTTGGTGCTCCATGAAAACTCCGCAGTTTTCTAGTGATAAGTAAAAGAAGACATAGCAAGCTTTTTTGGTTACGCAGAAAGGGTTTTCACTGAACTAAGCCGATTGATTGTTTAAAAGGTTACACCGTCACGGAATTTTAAGATTTGTCTCTACAGAGGAATTCAGGCCTCAGAAGAAATGAGAACATCATTCTTCCAAGAACAGAAACAAATTTTATCAGGAACTCCATACGCTTTAGAGGAGCAATCGCATGGAACACTTTAACGAACAAGGAAACAAGGGCCAAAACCTTGACGGAATTTAAACGCCGTCTTGTAAAATTTGATAGTGATAAAATGAATTTCGAACCTAACTTAACTACAACTAAAAATAGAGATAACGGTTACGAATACTTTTAACAGTTTTAATTTTCAATTGTACTTTTTCACAACCTATTTTAGATACAACTAACAACTGAAAAATCGGTTACAAAAATTTTTAACAGTTTTTAATTTATAATCGTACATTTGCTTTCAGTGCTCCTTATTTTTCTTGTTATTGTTGTATGCACGACCCCACCAGCAATGCTGATCTTTTATCTTGCTATAAAAATAAAGTTCTTACCTACTGATAAATGCGACACCAAAGGTACTAAATATGGGAGACTACATGCTTTTCGTATCTCCTGATTGAAATGCTATTTACTTCTTTACTGTTTTCTTAGCGCAAATGATAATTCAAAAGAATTGCCAATGAACCTAGTTCAGACTTTTTGAATCCTTGGAATTATAACATAGCACTCTCGATTACCCCCCACCCCTCCCCCCACTACTTCTTTAGGACCCAGCACATTTACGAAGGTGTCCTAAGGCGTGATACTTAACGAGTATTGTCTAAAAATATGCTATGCCTTATGCTAGCGGCCAGGAGCGATTTGCAAAAGGGTAATTCGCGCGTTTTGATCAGATTATTACACGTTTCCTAATAAATATGGCATTTGCAGATTATTTACTGGAAAATGCAATTTGGTGTTTTCCTGGAGTGGGGTATTTGCACACTTTTTTAAGCCTCACCGTGGTTTTTTGTACGATCCGCCCGGCTATAACGTAAGGCATTTTCAGCTTTTCAAAAAAAAAAATGGCACTGAAATGCTCGACAAATGCCGGGGAGGTTGGCACACTTGGAATTGACTGAACCATAAATCCCCGTGCAAACGGAAGCAGCATTGTTGGGAATTGTTGCGTCCGTGCACGTAGCTAAAAGTTTTAAACTTTGCGCAACAACTCCCAACAACACCAAACAACGTGCAACAGGATGTGCAAACGGACGCAACATGTAACATCCAACAATGTTAGGAGTTTTTGCCCAACAATCTTGCGCTGTCTGAATGTGCATGACCCATTTTCGTCTCACTTGCGTTTCCTTAGACGGACTAAGAGCCATTGAGGAAATAGATAGACTGCTTGTAGTATCTCTTCGGCACCGCCGGATAGTTTGTCTTTAGTTCCCTGGTTTTCTCAACTTTAAGGGCATTTTCCCAAAAAACGAAGAACCCAGATTTACCTGTATTTCGCTGTTGTCTCTGAAGACTGTGTGATTGCCAACCATGACCGCTAGAGCCATGCAAAGGTTGACTCGTAGAGCGTAGAGATTTGCGTATCCAAACATTAAAAACACACCAACCAAGTAACGCGCTGGAATAAAACACTTTGCTTTACATGGACAAGGGTTCCACAATATTGCTGCTTTTCTGGGACTTTCTCGTTGACTGTTCTCGGGTCCATATTTCTGGGATTCCTTTAGATCAGCTGGTTTGGTCTCCATCAATCTTTTGTTTCAATATGAAAAGAAATACTCATAGTGTGATAGTTTCCCTTGAATATTTCTTTCTCTATAGGAAGTGGCCATGAAAGCGATTGTAGAGGAACGTTAGAAGTGCCACCTAGTGCATTGCCCGTTTCGAACGCGTTTCAAACTTAATGCTACTCCGTGCTTAGCTGGTTCGACTGTAGCACTGCTCTTACCACGACGACTGTAGACGGCTTTCAGGCGTCGAATTTAAATTAATCGAATGAAATAGCTGCTGTCTAAAACGACGCGAAAATAAAATAAACCCGATGCCGCCACTCTATTCTAATGTATATTATAAAAAATCATGAATGGAAGAATTGAGTTCGGCCTTGTTTTAGCATGACCGTCCACACGTCGTTCACGGACCAAAGATGATGCCTAATGCTTACGAAAATACCACCTCTTTGATGACACAAATAGAGAAATATTTTTTGAATGAAGACTTGCTGGGTTTTGATAAAACAACAGAGCGAATCTTCTTCTCTTTTCAGTTAAGTTTACAAAGGTAAATCAACAAGATTTTCAGTCTTTTAAGAAAGGACTTAGCAGACACGAAAGAGCGAGTTGCAGAGGGGCAATTTTTGTCAGTAAGGGTAATTTACGTTCAATGCCTAAAAGTTTGAACCACCTTTAAAAAGTCCATGAACAACAAACAGTTTATATTACAGAGACAAAGAATTCCACGTACTGTCGGCCTGCAATAGCTGATCATAATCTTAGTTCGACCAACGGCAAGTAGTCTTGATATTATCACTTGCGGTGAAAATAAACATAAACACGAGAAAGTAGTTCCTTTCTAAGTTAACATAATTTAAGCGGATCCGAATTCACAATTCTGTTTACTCATTGATCCAAAAGATATTCAACAGCTTTGTAACTGATTCACTGATTAGTGACGCTCCACTGCATGATCTTCAACCTTTACCTACCTAGTACTGAGATTTATCGTGAGAACTGCAAAACTGCGAAAAAGGGGGGCATTCAATGGGGAGAGTATTTTACTTTCCGAGTATTACTCGCATCCAAGATTAAGGAAATTCAGTAACTTACCACAGTAACAACTCTTGATTTGTATGCAAAACCCTTTGTCTGGCCAGGAATTCGGCAAATATAAGTACGATTTTGGCAAAGTAATGCCGGCCACTGTACAGACACCACAAGCCGGTGCATGGGATTACAAGGCCGTGGCGTTTTTTTTTTTTTTACCCTCTAGCGTTACGATAAAGAGAGACCCTTGATTTGAGTTTAGCCAAGTAGCACAGGTTACATACCCCTCAAAACCCAGACGCATTTGCGACACATTACGTCTGCACGAATTTACGAGGCTTATTTCTTTATTTCATTTGGGACTACCGAGTCTGCCATTTCCTAACAGCCTCGATCCCAGAATCCTCTCTCTTCCTTTCTATTTTACCTCCTCCGCCGTTACGATGTTTTTCTATGTAATGAGGAAAGTAAATTCTCAATAGAAGACTGTTTAAACCTGACATGTTTTCGTACTTTCAATGCGCTTCACTGGAAAAGAGATGTGAGTAAAGAACCGTTCAGTTTATTTTGGAAACGAGTTAGCGACGACTTATCAAGTATTGGTGTATCAGCTGTGTTTCAATTTTAGCCTTGCTTTAATAACAGTAATAAATGGACCGGCAAAGCGAGTGCTCCTTCAAATTGGCGCCAAAAAAGGCGTGGCAGAGATGCGCGCACGCTTTCCTGTTTAATTTATTTCTTTGCCCCATTCTCCATAAATTATATTCCGCATAATTATGTCATTCCGCAAGCCATGCCACACGCCATTCCGCAAACTCATTCCGCCTTTTACCCTCACCGATACTAAAAAGACCGAAAAAGAGCCATAATGTAAATTACACAGAAAGCTGGCTTACAGCAATGAAGCATATATCTTATTGATAAAGTACTGTGGAAAATTATTTCATCATTGCTTATCTCAGTCTTTACGGGCACTTCATTTCGTGAAAACTGTAAGAGGCAGCTTTTGCTGTACTTAAATTTCGTTTTTTTTGGCAAAAGAGGAAAAAATTTCCTAAAATAAATATGGTGTCAAGGAAGACAAAGAGAAGTCGGCTTTCCCACGGGAAGGATGCCGGGCCAAATGCGGGATTACTAATCAGTAGGGGAAATCAGAGACCTCGCGCGATGCACTACAATCTAACACGCGAAACTGACGCTGAGGACTGTAATCTCGATCATTTAAAGCGAACCTAAGCAAGAACAGAAATAATATACTAGTGTTAATTGCCGGCCGGGGACTCGACTCCACCGTATAGGACAACCTCGTTCCCAGGGCTTTACCTCTCTCATTTTCTAAGGCAGAATCGTTGGAGGCGACGAAGTTGCGTGCAAGAAAAAACTATACCCGTGGTCTTGAGTACGAACCGAAGCCGAATGTCGAGGGCAATACTTAAGACCGAGGGCATAGATTTTTCCCTTTACGGACAGACCAAGGAGGGGAAAAAATACACTAAAAAGCGTAGTTCTGTTCTCGCTTACTTTCACCTTAAAATTGGCTTGCATGATTTTATTTTTTCAAATTTGCGTAAAGAATTTTACTGAAACCTTCAAAAATGTAGTGTGTTAACGCAGCTCGCAAATGGCAAACTAATGAATCCACCGAGGCCGATATATGTACTGTCGATATCTGTACAACTGTAGCCAGTTGTAATGATATCGCCTTCCAAATTTGGTCAACGGTGACTGGTTATGAAGAACAATTAGCCGAAGGAAATTTAGCCTATCAGAAACGGAGAAATCTTTTGAATGAATTACAACTATTTACTCGATGGCGAGGAAATATCATTTTCGAATGACAAGAAAAATATCTCACTTGCTCGCTGCAATCACTCGTGAGATACTATATATTCTTGCTTCTAGAACATAGAATTCATACCCCAGAGCTAACGTGTTACTTTCTTTTTATTGTATCAACAATATAATAAACACACATGGTAGAGATCAGATGGAAAAGTTGACTTTAATACTAATACTGGCCATTCTAGCTAATACAGCAATACAGTATACCCGGTGCCCATAGGTGGTCGATTGCCAAATTTCGGGTGAACTGGTTGTTTACAATTATAAAGAGAACTCCTTTACCACCTGACTGAATAAAATCATGCGCGGGATTATTTTCAACCTCTTTTAAATACGTACGAACGTGTGAAGGCCACGCATTTTTAAGCGCGATCAAAGTCAACTTGCAAATTTACCTTTCACATTTGGTAGTTATGCAAAAACTTTGAGTAGATCTCTCGAATTTAAAGCAAGCCTCGTCAGTTGAGGTTTCTGTCCTTCTTGCCATAAAATAACAATAAACTTTATTGAATTGTCAGGATATTTAGCTTACAAGCTAATTGGGGACACAAAAGACGGACTGCAATACATATCTACTTTATTTTCTCTTGATATCTATTGTTTATCTCATAGTTAAATAGAGCATAGTTTATTACGGCCCAGCTCTCTTGGAAAGCAGACCTATTTCTACCTATTTCTTCTCCATTCACATTATATACGAAGTGGCCATGTAATTCTTTTTGTGATATTATATTATTTCCAAACTACTTGGTGAGAGCCAAGGAACACCCTATGTTTGATTTCCTCTCCTTTATATCTCAGTCCCTTTCTTAAAATTCTTGCAGAGCCCAACCCTGTTCATTCCTGGATCATTTTCACGAAGACTCCCACTTCAATAACCTTTACAAAGACGGATTCCAATCGTGACGTTATTGCTCGTTATTGTCAATCCTAACACATAAGCAAAATACAGCATCCCAGGTTCCCGAAAATAGTGCTAGTATCGTTTCCGCGAGTGTTTTAACTCCCATAAAACACGTCATTCTATATAATAAATAATAATGATATTGGGCGCTTTCCATTCAATTTTGGTTGGTACATTCAATGGAACGGACCATTTTGGTTTGGTCCCAGCGAAATATTGGGGAGCAGCTTTGAATGGTCCACTTTGACCGGTCCGGTCATGTCGGTCGGTCGGACCAAAATGTCCCTTTCCATTTGTCAAAATTGTTGTCCTCAGTACCGCTCTTTTGTGTCTTTTGTATCCCGCTTACAAGAACAATAACCAAACGTGCGTCTGTGCAACCGGAATATGTACCGCGAAATGAACACGTAGAATTTCCGAAATTTCAGAGCGGAATTTTTGTTAAATGGAAAGCGCTTATTAATAATAGTAATAATAATAATAATAAATATTTGTAAAATTTAAATAAATAAATAGTTAAATCATAAATAAATGAATCAGTTCCAGCATAATTCAGTCACAATCTGAATCTTGTTGACTTAGATTATTATATTTTCTATCTGACGACCATGGCTGCTTTTCCCCTGAGCTGAACACAATGACAGGCGCGTCCCCAGCAATGATCCCAAAAATCATAGCGGAACGCATTTCGGCTCCAATTCACTTCCCGTTTTTAAAGTGACGAATGGAAAGTTGTTACCTACTTGTTAAAAGTATCATTATCTATTTAATATGTATCTTTAATAAACTAGGGCAAAACGAGAGCATTACCTATTATATGACCACTTTCCTCACTGTTTCTGTGCTGAGATAATGTTCACGAAAATAGTCCGCCAGTTGAGCTCCAGCTAGCGTTACGAAAAATGTAACGACGTAAGGTATGGTTGATGTAACGGACGTCTGAAGGTAGAAATATTATGAAGCAAATAAACAATAAGCTTTAGATGAAAGCAGATACACTTTCAAGCTTAGATATTAGTAGACAAAATATAACAGAGCAGTGCAAATTCCTTACTCATTTTTATAGCTGTCCTCCAATAAAAAGTTTGTAAAAAGAGGTATTTTATATTAAAGACCTTTAGATTAACGAGATTGAACTTAAAGTTTTTGCGCGTATTCTAAAAAACGAGACCCCAGAAATCTTCTTTTTACTTTTTTTCACATAAATGTTAGTACGATTGTCTATGCTGAAGGAGGTTAGGCCCTCTCCCTATAGCAAAATGATAAAACTTCTTACATTTAATAATTTGTTCCCGCCACTCTCGCTAAAACCCGTTGTAGAATGACGACGGCTATCACTTTTTCCCGCCAAAATGACGCTGGCTCCCGCGCGTGCACTACTTAGTACTGAGAAAATATCGTACTCGTAATCGTTGTCGTCCTCGAATCTAAAACTCTGTGTAACACCATGTAACACCGTGTAACACTATGTAACACCGTGTAAAACCATGTAACACTAAGTAACACCGTGTAACACCATGTAACAACGTTTTACACCATGTAACACCGTGTAACAGCATGTAATACCGTGTGACACTATGTAACACCGTGTAACACCATGTAACACCTTGTAACACTATGTAACAGAGTGTAACACCATGTAATACCGTGTAAACCCATTTAACAACGTGTAACACCATGAAATATCATTTACCACCGTGTAACCCCATGTAACACCGTGAAATATTACGTAACACCATGAAACAGCCTGTAACATTACGTAACACCATGTGGCACCATGTAACACCGTACAACACCATGTTACACCGTGTAAAACAGTGTAACACAGTCTTACTCAATGTAAAACCATTTAACACGGTGTAACACCATGTAACACCGTGTAACACTATTTAAGATCACGTAACACAATGTAACACCATATAACAAAGTGTAACACCGTATAACACTGTGCAACACCGTGTAACACCGTGCAACACCATGTAACGTCATGTAACACCGTGTAACACCGAGTAACACCATGTAACACCGTGTAACACTATGTAACACCTTGTAAAACCACGTAACACCGTGTAACACCACGTAAAACAATATAAGACCATGTAACACTGTATAACACCGTGCAACACCATGTAACACCGTGTAACACTATGTACCACTATGTGACACCATCTAACACCGTGTAAGAACATGTAACAACGTGAAACACCACTTAACACCATGTAACACCATTTAGGACCATGTAACACCGTGTAACACCATCTACCACCGTTTAACACCATGAACCACTTGCAACACCATGTTATACCGTGTAACACCATGTAACACCGTGTAACACTTTGTAACACTGTGTTACAACGTGTAACACCTTGTAACACCATGTAACATCGTTTAACATCACGTAACACCTTATAACACCATGTAACACCATTTGACAACATGCATGTAACACCGTGTAACACCATTTAACAGCATGTACCACTGCGTAACATCGATCTAGCGATCTAGCGATCTAGTGTCTACCGATCTGATCTCTCGATCTACAGATCCACCGATCTACTGATCCATCGATCTTCAGATCCACCGTTCCAGCGATCTACCGATCAACAGATCCACCGATCTACCAATTCATCGATCAAGCGATATAGCGTTCTACCAATCCATCGATCTACAGATCCAACGATCTAGCGATCCATCGATCCACGGATCCAGTGATCTACCGATCCACTGATCTAGCGATTTACCTATCCATCGATCTACACCCACCTGGGAATCTACCTATCTACCGATCCACTGATCTAACGATATACACATCCATCGATCTAGCTAGCGATCCACAGATCTTGCGACCTACCGATCCAACGATCTACATATCCACCGATCTAGCGATCTACCGATACATCGATCTACCGGGGACCGCGGAGACCATTTTAAGGTGGTAGGGCTAAAAACTCTGGCCAATATAAAAACATGTTCAGGACGGTGTTTCGCCATTTATCTTGCATTTGCGCGCCATCTTATTTACCACCTCAACAAATATAACATAAACGTCCACACGTGTTATACTATCCAGTATAGCCAATATGTTAAATAAACGTCCTGAGGTTGCTTTTTTTTTAAGTTGCCCAAAGTGCCGAAGCTTCTCTGGCGACTCTTATTGCAGGAAACAAACTCCTGTGTAGCTATAGAGACACTCTCTATTCTCCGCTTGTGACCATTCAACACTTCTAGGTCACCCATAATGGATAGAAGCCACGTCTTCAGACGCCGTGCAGATGAGAATGAACTCTCGTCAGCAGCGCTGGTTGCAGGATTTACAGCAGATAGTTTGGGCTTTCTCTTGGTTTTGGAAACTTTGACACCGTCAACAGGATTTCGTCAAAACATGCTATCTTCTCCTATAACATAAGTTCTAAAATACTTAGTTGCATGCCCAGGTAGCGCCCCTGTATCAACGTCTTCTCTGTATATGCTTCAAGCAACTTGAACTCATAGTCGTCACCATTAGCAGCTTTAACCAGAGGGTCTCCATATGGGCGTAGGAGCTGAAGCTTTCCTGATAGATAGCACTGACCATAAGATCAACAGCCTCACAATAGACCCTTCTAAAGTGATCTTTGGCAGTTTGGGGGTAGCTTGGTGCTCCAGCACCAACCTCCAGTCTGGCCGAAGTGTATCGCTTTCAGTGAAAGCGTTGGTTTACCAAGCAGGCCTTCGCGCTTGCGCGAAATATTAGCATAGAAATGGTCGAAGCTCTGATCACGGGGCATTTTTTTGAGCGTCTCCTTTGTTAGATATGCCAATGTCAGGCCTTGTCCACTGACAGCAGCCACCTTGGTACCCTTGAGATCCTTAGATAGATTATCGTTGTGGGAATGAAGTCGACCCCAAGATGCAAACCAAAGGAAAAGTCAAATCGTTCCATTTAGGTCTTACATCCTATTATCCTTGCACGCACATCGGGTTGTAATCGTTCGGACAAGCAAGCATCCCACTCTTCCATAAGAACTGCATAGTTCTCAAGGATTCGTCGAAAACAACTGGCTCTAACCGTCCACCTTTAAGGGAAAAGTCCAATAATTCCACGATAACGTTTTCCATGTCAACTGGAGCCCTAGAAGATAAATCCCGGCAAAAATGTGGTAGGGCTATAGCCCTACCAGCCCCTCCTCCTCCGCGGTCCCTGTGACTACCGATCCAGCGATCTGCAGATCCACCGATCCATAGGTCCACCGATCTACCAATCAAGCAGTCTAGCGATCTAGCGATAAACCGATATACCGATCCATCGATCTCGCGATCCACCGATCTGTCTTTTACTGATCAATCGATTTACTGATCCTCCGATCTACCGATCCATCGATCTACAGATCCACCTATCCACCGACCTTGTGATCTATACATCCACTGATCTAGCGATCTACCGATTCACCGATCTACCGATTCAGCAATCTAGCGATTTACTGTTCCAGCGATCTAGTGATTTACCGATCCTATTAACCGATCTATCAATCTTCCCATCCATCGATCTACACATTTATAGATCTACCTATCCACTGATCCCTAGATCTACTGATTTACCGATCCATCGATCCATCGATCTAGCGATCAACCGATCTACCTACCTTCCGATCCATCGATCTTCAGACCTATAGATCCAGTGATCCACCGATCCACCGATCTACAGATCCATCGATCTAGCGTTCAACAGATCCATCGAACTACCGATCCACCAATCTACCGATTCATCGATCAAGCGACGCGGCGATCTACCGTTCCGTAGATCTACAGGTCTAACGATCTACCGATCCGCGGATCTAGTGATCTACCGATCCACTGATCTAGCGATTTACCGATCCGTCGATCTACAAAGCCACCTATCTAGCAATCCACTAGTACCCCGACCTAACGATCTACCGATCCACCGATGTAAAGATTTATCGATCCACCGATCTAGGGATCTACCGATATTCAATTCCATCGATCTACAGATCCATACATCTAGCGATCCACAGATCCACTGATCTACTGATCCATCGATCTACCAATACACCGGTCCACCAATCTAGCGATCTACCTATGCATCGATCTAGCGATTAACCTATCAACCAATCTTCCCATCCATCGATCTAGCGATCCACCTATCCACCAATCTGACGATCTACCGATCCATTGATCTAGCGATCAACCGATCTACCGATATTCTGATCCATCGATCTACAAATCTATAGATCTAGCGATCCACCTATCCATCCATCTACCGATCCATCTACCAATCCATCCATCCATCCATCCATCCACCGATCCATCCATCTACCAATCCAATCCAATCTACCGATCAATTGATCCATCGATCTACCGATCCACCAATCTCCTGATCCATCGATCAAGCATATAACGATCCACCGATCAGTCGATCTACACACCCAACGATCTAGCGATCCACCGATCCACCGATCCACCGATCCACCGATCCACCGATCCACCGATCCACTGATCTAGTGATCTACCGGTCTACTGATCTAGCGATCTTCGGATCCATAGATCTACAGAGCCACCTATCTAGCAATCCGCCAGTACACCGACCTAGCGATCTAGCGATCTAGCGATCTAGCGATCCATCGATCTAACAATCCATCAATCTAGCGGTCTTCCGATCCAACGATCTACAGATCCACCGATTTAGCGATGTACCGATATATCCATCTAGCGATCTACCGATCCACCTATCTACAGATCAACTGATTTACTGATCCATCGATCTACAGATTTATCGATCTAGGGATCTAGCGATTCAGCAATCTACCCATTCAGCGATCTAGTGATTTACCGTTTCGGCGATCCGGCGATGTACCGATCCATCGATCTAGCGATCTACCGACCCATCGATCTAGCTATCAACGGATCTACTGATTTTCCGATCCATCGATCTAGCGATTATCCGATCTACCGATTATCGGATCCATCGATCTACAGATATGTAGATCTAGCGATCCACCTTCCATTCATCTACCAATCCATAGATCAAGTGATCCATCGATCCACCGATCTACCGATGCACCAGTGTACCGATTCATCGATCAAGCGATATAGCGATCTATCGATCCATCGATATACGGATCCAACGATCTAGCGATCCACCGATCCACGTATCTAGTGGTCTACCGATCCACTGATCTTGCGATTTACCGATCCATCGATCTACAGAGCTACCTATCTAACGATCCATTAGTACACTGACCTAGCGATCTACAGATATACGGATCCAGAGATCTAGCAATCTACCGATCAACCAATCTACAGAGCCACAGATATTGCAATCTTCCGATCCATCGATCTGCAGATCCATAGATCTTGCGATCCACCGATCCATTGATCTACCAATCCATCGGTCTACCGATTCATCGATCTACAGATCCACCTGTCCAGCGATCTAGCATCCGTCGATCTACAGATGCATCAATTTACAGATCCATTGATACACCGATCCAGCGACCTACCAATCCACTGATCTACCGATTGAGCGATCTAGTGATTTACTGTTGCATCGATCTAGCGATCCACCGATCTTGCCATTGTCCGGTCGATCGGTCTACAGATCCACCGATCTACTACTCCACCGATATAGCTAACTACCGATTCATCGATCTACAGATTCATCGATCCACCGATCTAGCGATCCACAGGTTCACATATCTATCGATCTACCGATCTACCGATCCCTTATCTATTAGATCCATCGATCTAGCGATCTACCAATCCATCGATCTACAGATCTACCGATCTATGGATTCACCGATTTAGCGATCTACCGATCCATTGATCTAGCGACCTACCGATCCATCGATCTATCGATTCATCTTTGTAGCGATCCAGCGATCTACAGATCTACCGACTTAGCGATCCACCGATTTCAAGTTAAAATTTGCTTACATGATTTTAAGTTTTCAAATTTGCGTACAGAATTTTTTTGAATCCCTCAAAAATGTGATGTGTTGATGTCCGCAAATGGCAAATTAATTAATCCGCCGAGGCCGATAGCCCGAGATCTACACTCGGCAGTGTTTCTTTAGATCAGACGAAAGCCTAATCCAATAATTGTTTTATTATTCATTCAAAATATTTACAACTTAAAAACATTCATTGATGTATGTAAGGTCCCGTGTTCTGCTTATTCTTTTTTTATCTGTTGGGGGTATTTTTGCTATTCTTGCAATGTTTTTGGGCAGCCGTTTCACTATTTTCTCCTCGCATCTGGTGAGATCTTCTGCCATTTTAAAGCCTGTGCCAAAACAGCTGAGCTACCGCGTTTACTGTTGTACCATTTACTGTCGATATCTGTACAATTGACGCCAATTGTAATGATATCGGCTTCCAAATTTGGTCAACAGTGGCTTGTTATGAAGAATAATTAGCCGAAGTAGATTTAGCCTATCAGAAACGGAGAAATCTTTTGAATGAGTTACAACTATTCACTCGGTGGCAAGCAAAAATAATTTTTATGTTCGAATGACGAGAACAATTTCCCACTTGCTCGCTACACTCACTCGTGAGATATTATCCTTGCTTCTAGAACGTAAAACTCATACCCCGAGGTGACGTGCGACTTTTTTTTATTCATTATCAACGGTAAATAAACATGGTAGAGATTGGGTTTAATTCTAGTAATGGCTATTTTAACTACTACAGCAATACCTTATACTCGGTGCCCATACATTAGGTCGATTGCCAAATTTCAGTTAAACTGGTACGTTGTTTATAAAGAGAACTCCTTTACCGACTGACTAAAAACATTGTACGCGGGATTATTTTCAATACGAACGTGTGAAGGCCACACATCTTTAAGCGCGATCAAAGTAAACTTACAAATTTACCTTTCAGATTTGGTAGTTATAAAAAAACTTTCTGTAGATCTCTCGAATTTAAAGCAAGCCTCGTCAGCTGAGTTTTCTGCTCTATCTTGCCATAACAATAATAATGATAATAAATTTTATTCACGTGTAAGGATATTTAGCTTACAAGCTAATCATAGGACACTAATGACGGGCTGCAATTTATATCTACAATAATCTCTCTTATTCTATTGTTCATCTCATAGTTAAATAGAGCATAGTTTATTACGGCACAGCTCTCTTGGAAAGCAAACCTATTTCTACCTATTTCTTCTCCATTCACATTATCTACAAAGTATCCACTTAATTTTTTTGTGATATTATATTATTTCCAAAATACTTGGTGGGAGCCAAGGAACACCCTATGTTTGATTTCCTCTCCTTTACATCTCCCGCCCCAAACTCTTGCTGAGCCCAACCCTATTCATTTCTTAATCAGTTTCGCAGAGACTCCTACTTCATTAACCTTTGCAAAGGCGGATTCCAATGGTGACACCATTGCTCGTTATGACCAGTCAAATATAATACATAAGAAAAATACGGCATCCCAGGTCCCCGAAAATAGCGGTAGTATCGATTCCACAGGTGTTTTAGGTCCCCGTAAAACACTTTATTCCATATAATAAGTAATAATGATATTGGGCGTTTTCCATTTAACCCACAATTTCGGAAATTTTGGTTGGTACGGGACCATTTCGGTTTGGTCCAAGCGAAATATCAGGGACCAGCTTTGAATGGTCCACTTTGACCGGTCCGGTTATCTCGGTCGGCCGGACCGAAATGTCCCTTTCCATTAGACAAAATTGTTTGTCGCCTTTATCGTTGTATTCTGCTTACAAGAACAATAACCAACCGTGTGGTCTCTTGGGTCGGGTCTGTAGGCAACCGGAATGTACCGCGAAATTAGCCTGAGATCATGCCCTCTCCCTATTATCCCTTTATGTCTCTCACGGGAAGAGGGCATGATACATTTCTTTGTCGGATCACATATAAAAAAGCCAGAATCTGGACTTTTTTCTGATTGCATAGGAAACAATATGGATGATTTGAGCTGTTCCTATTGGCCAAAATTCTGACATCCGTTCGTTGTTGTTGATTTCAGTCTGCATTGTTGCTTGCGAAACACAGGCGAGTTCGTTTTGAAATTTCTGCCGCATCAGTTTTCTTGCATTTGAAGAATGCCTAAGTAGAAACTTCATCCATTGAAATATTTTCCATCTGATCGTATACTAAAAAGTTGCAGTCAAAAATTCACCGATCATTTGAATGCAATTTGATACCGGCTACAAGATACAGAGGCGACAAACGGGTTCAGTTTTTATTTAAATAATCAACTCACGAATGGAATGTTGACCAGGTTTGATTGTAATTCCTCCTTCAGAAGCCTGCGAATTATTCTGAGCGATCTTCGCTTTCACAACACCTCTCAGTTCGTGAAAAATGGTGCTTCAGCCTAGTTTTTTTCACTGCTTTCGGCACAGAACGAAGTCAACAGTCAATGAGCTTTTGCCAGTAAATTCGTTATTATTTGTAGCTGTTAAAGAAAGCGCCATCTGAACATGGACGTACTTAAAAATTTTCTTTTCCCTAAAATTGATTTCAAAAGAGACATGATTCGCGCCAAAATTTGATTCCCGTCTTCTAAACGCAGATTGGCTAATAACATGACAGGTCAAGCCGACGTTAGATTATGTAAAGTAGGGGGCGGTTGAAAGCTTGTTAAATAAATGTATCAGGCGTTATTTTTTTCCCCTCTAGCCAAAGAAGCAAAGAAGCCAAAAAAATAAAAAAATAACGCCTGATCTCAGGTTACCGCGAAATGGGCACGTGGAATTTCCAAAATTTCAAAGCGGAATTTTTGTTGAATGGAAAGCGCCCATTAATAATAATAATAATAATAATAAATATTTGTAAAATTTAAATAAATAAGTAGTTAAATCATAAATAGATGAATCAGTTCCAGCATAGTTCATTCACAATCTGAACCTTGTTGACTAAGATTATTATATTTTCTGTCTGAAGCCCACGACTGCTTTTCTCCTGAGCCAAACACAATGTAAAATATAGCTCCCAGAAGATACATTACTCCATTGATTATGAAAACTATCTTCCACTCTAAGTCAGTCTGTTGAAAGAAAGCAAAACAAGGCAAGATGAATTCCTTGGAGTTATTTTTACTAACTAGGGCGATTTTTAATCCCTTCTCGAAAACAAATTGACTCTTAATGCTTGAAAATAAGTGAAAGTTCCAATTCTATTTCTAACAAGTGAAAATGTATTTCTACCCTGGGTATCAGAGATTTTCATGCACAACCCCTAAGCCTGTCCGCCCGCACGCGATTAAAAAAAAAACGGGTGTTTCTTGGTGTTGCTTCAATTTTAAAGCCAATTTACTTGGTTCGTATTTATTCCAACCAAAAGGATGTTGACTATACAGCATGTTAGCTTCCAATATTAGAGCCAGAGTTGAAGCCCACACTCCCTTGTTACTTGGACAATTTGCTCTATTTCTCTCCCAGCCTCCTATCCCTAACACTTTAGGGGGCTTCTTCGCCAGAGCTCGCCAGGATCTGCGTTACAAGGTTTTAGTGCTATTTTTGTTGTTTTGTGTGTGAAAAAATATTATCATTTGATTATGGGGAAGAGATGCTCATTTGTATTAGCTGGCAGTGATGTAGAGGATGGGATGAGTAGTGAAGTGGAGAAAGGGTCGTAGTAAGGGGGAACCGTCAGCCGTCAAACGGCATAAAATTTAACCGTCAACCGTCAAAAATCCAGATTAATATTAACCTTCAAAAAGTTTTAAGGTAATTCAAATCTCACTATTTCAGCTGACCTTTACGCGGTTCTTGCTCTTGAAGAATCTCTTAACTGAAAACACTCTTTCTAGACTTTCCAAGACCACACAACTTGCTTACATCAAAAACCATACATAGTATTTCAAAATTTTACATAAGTGAAAGGCCAAGACAACCTACAAATCAACAATCGTAAGTTAACACTTACCTAAACTTTGGGACTAAATTTCCACTTAATAGCCGTCAAACGTCAAAAGCTCTAAAATTTAACCGTCAACCGTCAAAACTGGAAAAAAATTACCGTCAAAGCTACCACCCCACTGAGATCCTCTGTTTCCGGTCTTGCAGAATGCTTATTTCAGAAAAATACTAGTCTGTGCACAGAACCCCCCTCCCCTCAGCAAAAATCGGAGAACGGGCTGAAATATACTTACGTGGTGTTTCACAATGAATCCCGTCAGGGTGGGTGAAATAATTCCTCCCAATGTCGATGCAAGATCGCTTATTCCGAAGAGTATACTGGCAAAGGGTGGGGCAATGTCAAGATGATTTACAGCGAATCCACTGATGATCAATCCGTTCAGTCCCATCCCAATAGTGAATAAAGTCACAGCTATCTCAGGATTGTTGGTAAAATTTGCTACAAGGAAAAAGACAGCTGGCGCAAGAAACCCTATTAAAATATTTTAAAAGGAAGGATCAGTGTTTAGTGACAATCTACTTTTTTTATAGCAATTAATATTCCATTACTTCCTGTTATTCTTTTAGCTTTGTACAACCGCCGATAGTTACGAAGAGTTAATAACTTTTACAGTTGTTTTGGTTACTCTGTGTAAAGCATGTTATTATCAATTCTTAGTTCAACACGTGTTTCAGCTGGGGTCGTTGATAAAGAATAGCAGGAGATCTCCCTCTCTTCAGATATCCAAGACCTTTTTTACAATGACAGGGCGATTACAACGATTTGTATGGAAAACCACTCAAACGCCGTGACTGGGTGGCAAGAGTTGTTTTTAGCACAAAAATCATTCTAATTTTCGGCGGCCGTTGCAATCGCTGCTTTTGAGATGTATGGCTAAACATTTACAGGTTACCTAATTCTAATATGCTCTCTCAGTTCCTGCTACTAAAATTGTTCAAAAGCGAATTGTTTTCGTGTTTACCAAAAGTTGATCACGTGATCAAATCATGCAAAGAGCCTATTGGCCAATAGCTGACAGGCGCGTCCGCAGCAACGATCCCAGAATTCATAGCGGGACGCATTTCGGCTCCAATTCATTTCTCGTTTTTAAAGTGGCGAATGGAAAGTTGTTGTCTACTTGTTAAATGTATTATTATCTTATTAATATATATCTTTAATGAATTATAGCAAAACGAGGGGATTACCTATTGTATTGAACATTTTCCTCACTGTTCCTGTACTGAGATAATGTTTACGAAAGTAGTCCGCCAGTTGAGCTCCAGCTATCATTACAAAAAACGTAACGACGTAAGGTATGGTCGAAGCGACGGAAGTCTGAAGGAAGAAATATTATCAAACAAATAAACAATCGATCAGCTTTAGATGAAAGTAGATACACTTTCAAGCATAAATATAAGTAGGCAATATAGAACAGAGCAGTGTACCTTTCTTACTCACTTTTCTACCCGTCCTCCAATAAAAACTGAGTTGGTATGAAGAGGTATTTTATATTATTAGAGATTGGAACGCTCTCCACGACATGAAGAAAATCTGTTTTCTTTTCCTGCTAGTATTCATACAAAGGATGTTGCGGGACTAGCTCAGTCGGTAGAGCTCTTGACTGGAGATGGAGAGGTTGAGGAATCGATCCCCGGGACCGAATCGAAACTCAAGTTCTTTTTAAAAAATGAGAAATTAAGACTGACTGCGTTTGCTGCAAACGGCTAGACTTTTGCGTGGATCGGATGACCACGTAAAATGGCAGTCCTGTCTCCAATAGGGGACGTAAAAACAGTGTCCTCAGTTAGTACTTCCATGAGAAATATTTGACACTCAAACAAAATGCGTTTTTCTTATGATTTTTTATTACATATTGATTTATTTTCAGTTAACAAAGCGTATCTAATGCTCTAATCGATTGAAATGCTCTAATCGATTGAAGCGATCCTTGTTTATGGGTTTGAGGCCCAGACTCTCACTAAAACGAAAAAGACCCGTACATTAGAATGTTAGGGATGATACCAATCCGTCTTGCCTTCATGTAGGCAGCAGGAAGAGACCAGTTTTGTTTTTTTGTTTGGCGCGAGGTATCTGAATCCCTTTATTCCAGCCAAAATGTTTGCTCCACGTATAGGTAATAGTATGATTTGCAGTGATATTTGGCATACTACGAGTGATATTTCAAAATTGTTATGCGTAATTTCACGAGCCGATAGGCGAGTGAAATTTGAGACAATTTTGAAATATCACGAGTGGTATTTATGCCAAATATCACGTACAAATCATGCTATTATTTGTTTATACTACTATCAGCAAAAGGTTTGTAATTTTCACATGTAGGTATTGCTCTAAGCCAATCAAATTGCAGAAATTTCTCATGTAGAAGTATAAATTCCCTAATCCCAGCGAGTTGCTCGGCTAATCCCGAACATACAGTCAAGTTTCTTAAAAAGATTCAAATTTCACTCTTCGTCGAAGACCCATGAGGTAGATTGTCGGATTCCAAAACTTGCACTTGCACATCAACAACTGACAGGGGATCATATTTACTTTACAAAAACGCAGCTCACTGGTAAACATCGATTCTTTAAACTAGCATTTCGTGTACCTATCATGAATAAAGAGAGATTAAGAGTCACGTTTACGGCAAACAGCAAACATCAGTGAGATTCAAGTTGAGAATTTCTTACATCAGAAAATAAGTAGATAAAAACTGTCCAGAACAATTCTTATGGATAAAAGTGGCGTGAAACTACTTATTTTTGAGTAGAAGTAATAAACAGAAAACTTGATCACGTGGTACATATTCACGTTTCACGTGGTACATATTCATGTTTGCCGTTTGGCGTAAACGTGAATCTTTTAATCTCGCTAAAAAATACCTTCCGTGTCTCACTGGTATAGCCTATCCCGAAACACCAATTGAGGAACAACAAAGCCACATACCTCCTTGAGATCCAAATTTAGCCGTTGACTGCTATACAGGGGTAGCTCTGATAACATGGTATATAGTCCCCATCCATGGGTGAAATGAGCCACCACTATGGCCCAGAAGGGAAGTGAGCTGAAGATTGCCTTCCACGGAATAGAAGTATGCTGTTCATTAAAAAAAAAATCAACAAAGCAGCAAAGAGTTTATTTAATCTAAACGAGGATTCTAATATCCGAATCAAATGGGGCTATGCCACAAGTTTGCTATCTTTCTGAAAAGGCAAAAAATATTATATAGGAATTGAAAATTGTTTCCTGTCGTCTGTCGCTACGGATGGCGTCATGTAAGGTTTCGTGTAAGTGTAATTAGTAGAACCCGACTACAATTCAAAGTAGACAGACTGCAAATTATAGTAGTTGCTAAAAATATATCTACGTGTCCCAACTGTTCATCGATAACGGAGACTGAGCTAGGGGGCAACGACAGTTTTCGGGAATATCGGGAGACTATTTTAGAAAGAATGTGACGAAAATTTGTTTTAAAAACACGGGCGAACATCTAAAAAAACGTTCGTTGCCTACCTTTTTCCTAGAAAGGCTCGACTGAGCCTTTTTTTCTGGCTGAAATTTTCGAAAAAGAAGATTACGGAATAGACTTAACACGGCGAACGGATGAAAAATTTTTAGGGGATAAGAATAAACCTATTTCAACAATTTAAATACAAAATCGTTTAACAAAGTCGATGTTGAAGTGGGACTATTCGTTGGCCCCCTATTAAGTCGACAAATAACTACATAATTAATCAAAATAGCACAAACGTGTCCGTGATGCACTGGCCTAAACAATAAAAGGCTAATTTTGTCATCAGTGTCATCCGTAGTATAATGTGGTCTTTTTACGGGAGTATTGTAATCAGCATATTTCTAAACTCTAGTCTAGTCTCTCTGCCGTTGTTGCTTTTATAAGTCAGTAGTACCTTTTCCTGAATGTCCGCAGCTAAGCTCATTTCAATATATTCGACTTCTTCTCGAGTAATCCAGCTTTGTTCGGAGGGTGAGTTTCTCACCAGTGCAAGCCAAACCAAGGACCAAATTACAGCGCAAGCGCCTGACAAAAAGATAAAACTAAATATGATATAAAGACCCTCATCCTCTTCTTCTGGGGTACCAATACGTGTCATAGGACTTGGTCTTTTTGACATGATTCCATGAGTTTTTGAGAAACTTAGATTGCCTGTCTCATAAGCAAGTCAACGTACATTGTACTATGTGATTCAGACACGCGCCTTTGTGTTTGCGTTCCTTTCTTTCACTTATTGAAGCGCTTTGCGTTAATCCATTCCCGGAAAGAATTTTTTCCCCGCTTGACTCACATTCCCAGTGCTCCACAAGAGGCTTAGGATTTATGGACAAGTTTAACTGCCAGTATATGTTTAAAGCCAGTTCGACAGGGTAATCTTCCTGTCCAGACAAAATCCTAACACCTACAATACTGAGAACAGATCTCTGATTAACAATTCAAGCAATAAAGAAGCCAAGCAAAGGAGATGTTAAAAACGTGTCGATTCAAAAAGAAATATCAGTAAAATGGTTATTAGTAAGATCTTCGTTGAGCATGCGCTGAATGTTGCTTAGATACAGTTTCTTTGTTGAGCATGCGCTGCATTGTGCTTAGATACAGTTTCTTTGCTGAGCATGCGCTGCTTGTTTTCTAGGAAAAATTTTCGAACTCATGCCTAAAAACAGTTATAACCGTCGGTTTATCGATAAATGGATGTTTGAACTCGACAAACTAGTTTGACGCGGAGAGAAAACAAGATTGACCAATCCAGAGGTTAATTCAGGCAGAGCCTCAATCAAGAAGAAGAGAGAAGGAGGCTCTGATCGTGAGATGCAAAATGAACAGTAGGTGTTGCCTAGTTAGCCCTGCACGGCGTTTTCCCAGCCCTTCTCGGTCAATACATTTCGTTGACGTATCCGAGGCGAATGCGCGGACCACGCGACCCGGCAGGCATTGGCTGCGCGAAATACTGAGGCTTAGTAAATAGGCAACAGTAGGTACATGTCATTTAAGTTATACACAAAGGTGAAATACAAACCAAAAACATAAAATATTGACGGCCATCCATAGTAGATTGCAAGATATCCTGAACAGAACATGGAGACAATTATTCCCACGTTTCCTCCTATAAGAGTAAAAATGGAACTGAGTTTAAACGTGTTTTGATATGACAAGAGATGTGATGGTGAATTTGACACAGCCGGTTCGGAAGAAAAAATCCGAGTGCTTCCTACAGGAGTCGAACCTATGACCACCTGTTTACTGGTCCAGATAGCTTAGCCGACAGTTAGAGCACCTACCGGTTGTTTCGATACAAATTTATTCATTCCAAGTGCTTGGCTTAAAGAACGAAAATATTCATCCAAAATGTGTCTCCTGTTCACTCGCATACTGTACTTGAAGAGAAAAACATTTTTGTGCAATTTCACTGCTTGAGTTATTGTATCGAAACGACCGGTTTCCATCTGGACTAGTAACTAGATGCTCAAAGGTTCGACTCCCATTGGGGGTCACTCAGATTTTTCCTTCCGAGCCGCATGTGTCACTGACTGAAAAATCATTTTTCGTGTATTGAAATTTTTTTCGAGCCAGCATTTCAAACTGTTTAGGAAAACAGCAAATCTTCCATAATTTTGAAAGGAACAATTACCTGCAAAGTTTAAAGCTCCTAATTTACTTCTCTCTAAGGGAGGTGCCCACAGACTCCAGAAGGCGTGGCCAGCTGGATATGACGAGCTCTGAAAGAGAACATTATAAATTAACAGTGTATTGGTGAGGGTAATATCTAACTATTAAATGGTGTACAGCTAAAATGACAATCTTAACTTCCAAGCACTTTGCGCTTTTATTTTACATGTGCAATTTTCTCTCGTCTGCGGTCTGACCTCCTACCCGCCTCAAGTACACCTGTAATCCACCAACTAAGCTAAAACCGGGAAACACCCAAGGAGGTGTCATCACTCACGTACAGTGACAAATAGAAATAAAAACTGAATAACAAGTCAAAGAATTCTACAAGCTTGAAGATTGTCTATACAATATCTATCGCTGTTGCATCAGTAAAATGACTTCACGAAGTAAATACTAGGTACTATGTTTTTACCTCAGCCAACCCTACTGCTACCCTCAGTGCAATCAAAAGTCCCACATGTATCCGAGCAGCTAGAGGAGTAAAAAGAGTGAAGGCGCCTGTGCCACCCACAGACAACCCAATCATCGTGGCGCCACCACATTTTCGCGCCAAATATCCACCTGGTATGTTCATTAACATGTAGCCAACATAGAAGGAGCTCAGTACGATACCTGGGAAATATAACAAATGAAAATGTCTGAAAGCAGGAGCCGATTCCTGTTGAAACCTATCAGGGTCTCGAGCGGTATTCGCAGCATCCAGGATTTGACCAAAATGATGACCGAACAGATACAAATTTTATAGCGCTGCTTAGAATACATTTCTTGAAATTTAAAAGTACTCTGGATAGCCTAAAAAGTGTTTTCAATGTATGTAAAAGAAGACCAGTTGTTCGGTGCCCCTGACAGAGATACCTGTCACGCCAATTACCTTGTAGCTGGGTGCTCCATGAAAATTCAGCAGTTTCCTAGTGTAAAAGAAAAGGACCGTGAGCAAGCCCTTATTGATAATGAAGAAAGGCTTTTGCACTGAGCAATAAAGATATGAAATCGATGCCAAAGCTATGAATAATTTATCAGCATACTGCTCTGCAAAAGCAGACGTATTACCGATCTTCGCGACGACCGGAAAATACGTCTCGCAGGCTAGCTTTCCGCATTTTCTGATTTAAATTGGAAGATTTCACTATTTACGAGTTTACTTTTTCTCTGACACAGGGGAGATATAATTCAATGGGAAAGCTAATTAGCTTTTATAAATTCCTTGAAGCCCCGAATTTATGGTGTAAAGTTCTTCCCAAAAACCAAACCAAACCCAATACAGCGAGACTGGTTAATTTTATTTAACTGGTTTTCTTTATCAAGCATGTAGTATGGGGAGTTCTTGTGGATTTTATGATTTATTATCACATGGCTCCCTTCTGCACTAAAGCGTAAAATGGTCCTCTTTAGCAACGCAAGCATGAGCATCAAGGAGCTTATGCACATGCGCTAGTTGGTAGTGAGGATGGCCTCAAGGATGGGCTTAGCATAACTATACGTATGACAAGTTCCCTGGCTGGGTACTCTTATACGGGGTCCGCCCCAAGGTCCAACCCGTTACCCTTTTAAAACACATTTTGACGGAAATTCAAAAGGTAACCCTTGGTACCCTTTTCACATACCTAGTTTAGATATTTGCATCCCAATTAACTGCTGTAAATGCACTGGCTTTAAAATATGAATAAATCACAAAACCAGAACTTTATTCGACTTTTTCACAGTGGTAGAATGAATCTGTTAGCCCTTTTGAGCCTTTTTACAGACCGAAATGACAGATTTCCCTATACCCTTTCATCATGTACACTTCAACTGGTGAAACCCCTACCTTTCGTATTCTGGTAGGGCCTCTCTGTATAGACCTTTGCAGGAATAACCCCCTCCGGTCTAGTTCTCACAAACTAGTTAATTTTCAGATCGATTTTCCCAAGATTTTTGGCTATCAAATAAGTCTTCCAATCAGGCTGTAAAAACTGGAGACTAGAAAATAGTATATTTCTGGTGTTTTGATAGCATCTACTTTTTCTTTCTTGTCATTATCGTACTATGGATGCGCACAATGAGATACTCGGACGGAGCGTCCACTTTTGCGAGAAAAAGTACTCTAAAATTATGCTAAATTTATTTCATCTGTAAAAGCACCTCTGGGTTATGCGCTCCTAGCCTGCCTGGCTTTTGCTTTTCTTACGTTTGTGCTAGTTTCGCTAGTGAGGACCGAACTTAAAATGCCGGAAATCGGGGTTTCAGCTCAGTATCAACTAGTTCTGATTTATGTTTCAAATTAAGGGGATGCTCTTGAGTTTTCATTATGATAAGTTCGGGATATTTTGAGGGATATTTTATGGGGTGAAATGCTAGGTATCGCAAAGATTCAGCTATTGCATAATAGTTGTGTAGGTTTAGATTGTAACTTCCACGTTTAGAATAGTGATCAACATAAACTTTCTTCTATCATGAATTCCTTGTAAAACCGTTCTACCTTTATAGACCCTTACACGGCTTTCTTCCACTTTTCAAATAGACAAGTTAGGGAAAACCCGTCGACTCCGCTGGAAAGAACACCTTTAAAGTAGTAGGAGTGCCAAGTTTGAAAGTACGTCTTAGTGAACAAAGATAAAGCTCCCGAAAGTCGCGAAATTTTACAGACGTTTGATTCTTGCCCTCCAAACGACTGTAAATTTTCGCAAGTTTGCGAAGCTATTCTTCGCTCACTTAAGACGTATCGCTTTCAAACTTAGTACCGTAAAATTCCGAAAATAAGGTCCTTTTTGAGGAGCTTATTTTAGGAGGGGCTTATCTACGGAGGGAAATTTGCGTTTCAAAATCGATTGTGCTAGCTTTATATTTGGAATAAATTTACCGTTTTTGCTTTGTTTTCCTTTGTATTTGAGGGCAGTTTTTCAAGCACAAGCCCCCAGGGGCTTATATTTGGAGGGGCGATTTAACGGAGGGTTTTTTGCATTACCGGCTTGGGGGGCTTATTTTCGGCATTTTACGGAAGTTTTACTAATTTCATTAAATACGCTCTTTCCAGTGGTGCCGACGGATTTTTCCTTACTGGTCCATGTCAAAAGTTGGAAAACCGTGGAAAGGTCTACAATATACGCTTCCACGGCAACCCTCCTTATTGTAAAGCATGTTCAATTTAGGTTTTCAACAAAAGCCTGTTAACATTCAAGTCTCAAAAACCTTTGTCTGGATTTCCAGTTGACTACTTTTACCCTTAGTTTTTGTTAATTTTTAGCTTGTTTTCCATCGTACTACGATCAAGTTGATGTAGTTGGTGGTTTTTACTCGCAATTAAAGTTTTGACATAATAATTGGTGGACAGGTATGGATTGCGGGAATATCTCCCTATTCTCAGTCTACCGTTAAAGTAAATATCTGTTTCTTTAATTTTTGCTCTCTACCATACTCTGCACTTTAAATTTGTCCTCTGAGTTTTCCGTCACGTTTTAGTCGGTTTAATTTCGTCAAGAAAAAAAATTGACTAATCATTTTCGAGGGAGAAGCTTGACACCTTCTGTAGATCGGCGACTTCTGCATGGAAATTATTCAGTTTCAAACCGCCATTTTAGCACTTTTCTCATTGTGACAATTGTAAAAATTATATTTAGAAGCCAAATCTTTGTAATTTTTACATTACTCTCTCTCAAGCTTAAATGTGAAATCTAACTACAAAAATCGTTTTCACAAAGACAAGAACTCAAAGGTTTTTAATGCGAATGAGTCTCTTCTAGCAGTCACAGAAGAATTACGTGAGCATTGTTTTTTTTTCTGGCGATTATGAAAAGGAGGTGAATTGTAGCCAGCAAGTAGTGATGTTCGTAACGATCAAAAGCAGTTAAAAATCAAAGGTGTCACATCTTTTTTTTATGAAGAATTACTTACTAGTTCACATACAAATCGATACAAAGTTCTTTCAGCACAAGGATATACTCCCCAAGAAACTCATGACAATAACACAATACCTGTATTTCCCTGTTGTCTTTAGAGACCGTGTGATTTTCAACCATCACCACAATAGCCACGCTAAGGTTGACGCGTAGAGCGTAAACATTTGCGTATCCAAACATTAAGAACACACCAACCATGTAACGCACTGGAATAAAACACCCAGTACTCCATGGACTTGGACTCCTCGATTTTTTTACTTTTCTGTGACTTTCCGTCAGCCTGCTGTTTTTAAGTTCCATTTTTCTGGCATAATCCTTTTGATCAGCTGTACTTTGTCTTCATCAACATCTTGGTTCTATATAAAACAAATCACTTTATGTCTTGTACTTTCTCTTTCTATCGTAACTGCGGCCGTGGAAGGGATTGTAGCCAAGAACGTCAGAGAAGCAACCATAAACGGTACTCTAGCCTGCGAACCGCAGACGTATTTCCGGTCCTCGCTTCTCTCCCTCCGAAAGGAGAGAAGCGACGACCGGAAATACGTCTGCGGTTCGCAGGCTACCATAAAAGAACCTAGTCTGTGCAAAGTTCCATCTCTTTTTGTACAAGCCAAGAGCGAAGCTTTTATCGATTCAGGAAAATGTTATTCCTTTTAGTAACTGAGTTCTTCTGATCCCTGATATAACGGTTCATCAACAAGACGTCGTCTTTTTGGAGATGTGATATGAAACGTATGAATGTACATGAACAATATCAGGCTCTTTGTGCGTTATGGGTTGTGTTATAATTAATGACTAATTTCATATCAGCCGAATAATAATAATAAAAATAATTTACGATTATATAGCGCAAACCTCTATATGAATAGAAAGTACACCATTTGCCGCTTTTCGTTACCAGGAAATAACTTTTGTTTTGCGTCAAAAAATGAGTCAATAATGTAAATGTGTAATTATTACAGAAAATAAACTCCAATCGGTAGAACCCCGATAACTCGAACCCGAGTATCGTGAACTTCCCGCGAACTCGACCCTTGATTTCACCCCAAATTTCAGTCAGTTTTACTCGGTTAACTCGAACTCATATCAACTAAAATTCCTCGCTAACTGGAACAAAATTTCCTTTCTCTTGATCAAAATTTCACAGAAATTTAGTTTAATAACTCGAATTCTGGTTCTTGAAACTCCCCTCGGATGCTATTCCATTAACTCGACTTCTTGTTGTATAATCGGTAAAAGCGCTAAAACTAACAATAGACCAGGCACTGATTTCCATTGGTACAACGAGCAGATTGCGT
>CALNXK010000019.1:410000-427500 GCA_942486035.1 Porites lobata | reverse complement strand
AAATGTGGCTGAATTGCGTGTATCCAGACACCCACTATAAGAGCTATTTTGCTACCAAGCATAATGTTAGCCTGGGAATATATCTGTCTCTTGTTTCTCCGTGTCTCTAAGGAAGTTTCAAAGAAGAGACATATTTGCCTCAATGACAAAAATTCTATACTGATGATGAAATATCTGTCCAGAATCTGGTCAGGAATATAGTAGCTATATTTTGTTTAGCTATTGTTTATAAATAACAGACCGAAGACAAAAGGTCACAAAGATCAAATGTAATGGCAATGAATTTATTTTTATGACAAAACAGTCATTAGTCGTTTCTTTAGAATAATTGAGTGGAATAAATTTTTGTAAAAATTTTGCTGCAGCTCATTAGTAGAAGCACTCAAAACTTTACTAAAGTAGACCAGGGGTCAATGTAATAAAACTTTTACATGTGTAATTTACAAGTGTAGCTATTGTTCTCAGGCTCTAAAACAATGGCTACACTTGTAAATTGCACTTTTAACAGTTTTATTAAATTGACGCCAGGAGAAACATAAACTCAAACAAATTTACATTTGGAAATGAATGTCTATCATCATCAGTATCATTAATGGGCAGACATCTTTCCCCCAAAACGTCCCTAGCCACAGGGGAGAGACAGGTGTATTTGTGGGCAAGCATAATGCTTAGAATTGGAAAAAGGGATTTTACTGTTTTTGAGAATTGGAGACTGGACTCTTGTCTTTTTTGAGGGTTGTTGGAGGTTAGGGGTGGGGGGGGAAATAAAATTTGAAGGGGCATCTCAGCTATTTATTGGGCAGGCACCAAAACAAGAGTGTGTAAGCTCTTGTTCATGCCATTATATGTCTTTTAATTTAACCAACAGCCCTAGCCAGGTATTGGCACTTTATTATAACCTACATTTAAACAAGAACTGATGCTCGACCAATTATGAACTAATTCACATTTAAAACATACACCAGAACTTCTCCCTGGGTCTTGTTACTGAGGGTTATTTCATGTGCAATGCGTCTTCTTTAATAAAAGATACATGCAGTGTGCAAATATGAAGTTTTATAATCCAAGCTGTTCTTTTTATTTTTATTGTCATAGAATCCTCAGTCCTATTAATCTAAACAAAGATTCAGACAAGATTTCCATTGAAGTCAGTAAATTAAAGAATAATTTAAGATTTCTTGATGGAGGGTGAGGAAAACAAAGAGAAGATTCCTCTTAAAGAAAGGAAGATTAATGATGGCCAGTCATCCAATGCATCAGTAAATGGTGATAATGCAGAAGATGAATGCCAAAGTTCCTTGTTCTCAAAGCGTTACATCATATCCATTTTGGCATTACTAGGATTCTGCAATGTTTATGCTTTACGGGTCAACCTCAGTGTGGCTTTGGTGGCAATGGTAACTAATAGTACAGTTTCAAATTCAGAGGGCAAAAATGATGAGGTTTGTAACTCCTTTTTATTTTCTGTAAGACAGTTAAAAATAATAATCAGATAGGATCCTGTGCAATCCCATCAGGATCTTGTAAGAGATGCTGTTAGGATCCTGTACAATCCTATCAGGATCTTGTAAGAGATATTGTTAGGATCCTGTGTAATCCTATCAGGATCCTGTAAGAGATACTGTTAGGATCCTGTATAATCCTATCAGGATCTTGTAAGAGATACTGTTAGGATCCTGTGTAATCCTATCAGAATCCTGTAAGAGATATTGTTAGGATCCTGTACAATCCTATCAGGATCTTGTAAGAGATACTGTTAGGATCCTGTACATTCCTATCAGGATTCTGCAGGAGACACTGTTGGGATCTTGTATAATCCTAGCAGGATTCTGTAAGAGATACTGTTTAAGTCCCGGGGTACTTCCTTCGAATTTTGGATAGGGGTGTGCCGCGAACTTGAAGGTTCGTTAACCCTAGCCCTATTTAAGGACTAAGAAAGCAAAAACTGATACCCTTTTTAAGGCCGAAAGCCGAAAAATGACACCCTATTCAAGGAAAAAACAAAATTATTAATAGCATGAAAAGGAAAACTTTATTTCTTCTCTGTAACATTGGATGTATAAAAATGTTCGTTTAGGCGGGCGTTTTCACACTCCAGTATTAGATAATGCAGTTAAGACAATTAAGCTACCCTATCTAAGGACCACACCAGGGACACACAAACAAAAGGGTCAAAAAAGATACCCTATTTAAGGACCAAGAACCTCAAAAACCATACCCTATTCCACGGCATGTACCTATATAGCCCATATGTCGTATCCTGTACAATCCTATCAGGATTCTGTAATAGACACTGTTAGGATCCTGTGTAATCCTATCAAGATTCTGCAAGAGATATTGTTAGGATCCTGTATAATCCTATCAAGATTCTGTAAGAGATACTGTTAGGATGCTGTACAATTTTATCAGGATCTTGTAAGAGATATTGTTATTGTTATTGTTAGGAGATATTTTTGTTGGTTTTTTTTTTTTTTTACTGACCTACATGATCATGTTCAATCCTATCAGGATCTTGTAAGAGATACTGTTATGATCCTGTGTAATCCTATCAGGATCCTGTAAGAGATACTGTTAGGATTCTGTACAATCATATCAGGATCCTGTAAGAGATACTGTTAGGATTAAACTGCCGCAAAAATTTAGTGCTACACGATTTGTTATTTATGCAAAAAATGTATTCTAAGGGTGCTTTCCATTTGTCAGAACTGGCGGCCGGACCATTGCCCGACCAGTCAGTTTGATAACGAAATAGGTTTATTTCCAAGAGTTTTTGCGAAAAAGCATCACCTTCTTGCATACTATTCAGGATTTGACTGATCTGGCTGGAGAGTTCTCATTAAAAGGAATATTATCATTGCGACGGGAATGGTCTGGCCGGTCAGTTCTGACAAAAGGAAAGCGCCCTAAGATTTGCCTTCAAGATCTTATATATGCAATTAATTCTAATGGGAAAATTGGGTCAATTTGTCAAGATGTTAGGTTATATTAAATAATTTGATTCCGATTTGTTTGTAGAAGCCGGCAGAATTTAACTGGAGCACTGAAACTCAAGGTGAACTTAAATATTTTAATTGATTTTAGTTGATTTTAGTGGGCTGTGTATGGTCTCACTTTGTAAGGCCAGTTCAAGGGTGACAGTTGTGCAATAGGCCTAATATTCATGATACCCACCGTCTTTCCACACCCTGATACTGAAGACTGATCAGAGTTGTCCTCCGAGTTGTCTTGTTGTTGTTTTTGCTATGTTTTTAGCCATTATTTCGCCTAGTTCCAGCTGTAGTTCTTACTCTTGAAATGAGTGAAGTGTCCGTCATTTTAGTTTTTACAACAAAAACAACTCAATCTGGTCCCCAGGTTTTCTTGGTTAACGGTGCATTAACCTGTAGAAGGCTGCATTTTTGATGTCATTTCCTTGTTAAACACAAAACTCTTCCAAATTTGGTCATCAGTAACTGGTTATGGTGAATTATGCTTGTGCTTTTAGCCAATCAGAATTGGGGAAATATTTTGAATGAATAGTAATATTAATTTACCTTTGTCTGTGTGCACAATATGTAAATGCTTTTTTTTTTTTTTTTTTTTGGGGGGGGGGGGGGAGTCTCTTCCTACTTAAAGATAATGGGATGTATTGTTTTGTTTACAGGGACACGGGGCCATAACTGGAAGGGCTAAGTAGGAGAGTTTATAAGCAGCGGTTTAAAGCACCTGCTGGCCACCTTATAATGTAGCTGTCTATCAGTGCAGCAAAGTAGCTTAAATACATGATGATTCTTTGTCTTACAGGTGTCGTTTTAAGTTCGTTCTTTTACGGCTACATCATAACCCAGCTTCCAGGCGGTATATTAGCTCTCAAGTTTGGTGGTAAAAATTTGTTTGGTCTCGGCATTCTGTCTACTGCTGTTTTGACACTTCTCACACCAGTTGCTGCACGAGCTAGTGTTGGATTGCTGGTGACATTGAGAATTCTCATTGGCTTATGTGAGGTAAGTATTCAAGGTGGCTGAGCAACTTTTTCTAGTATGTTCTGAGAGTACTTCTGCACTTTCAAGTGATGGATCAATACTACTGTAGTTTTTTTTTTTTCGGCTCATCTCTGGTGTAATATAATTCATTACTCACAGCCAGTGTAAAACAAAGAAAACAAAACATCCTTAACAATGAACCTAACCCTGACAATAGTCCATAAAACGAAGAAAACGAATAAATTATACAGTAAAAACCCGCAACTAAGAACCTACATTTTTAGGAGTTAGCCTAAACAGGTTCTTATATAAATGGTATTTAACAGAATTTTAGGCTATTTAGGTTCTTAAAATGGGTTCTCAATCCTGGAGAAAAAACAATTAAAACACAGCTGCAAACAAGTTGGTCATTAGCCTATACTTTTATTTTCTTCAGCCCCACCCAACCCCCAACCCCCTCCCCAAAAAAATATCAATGTATACAATTACATGTATATATATGCTTTGCCAAGCTGTACAAAGCTTTAACTGTAACAATAATATTCAGGATAATATTCAGAACAGGGCCCAAAATCATTTTTACAACAATGGCAATCTGCTTTTTTTGCTTCAAATATGATTCTTGCAATGCAGCTGTAATGTTCTAGTATGATTTTAGAAAATAAGAACCTGTTTTAAATTTCTTAAGCTAGGTAGGTTCTTGTTTATAGGGGGTATAAATGACCAATTTTAGGTTAACAGGTTCTTAATTTTTAGGTTCTTAGTTGCGGGTTTTTACTGTATTACATGGGGATGACCCGTTTTTTCAACTTGTTAACCGTTTGGTTAACATTAGTTATTGTCATTTATAGTGACTCTGTAATCTGTTCAAAACACCCTTAATTTTCTCTTTCAGTACTTATACATGTAGCTCAAAGGCAAGTTCAGTGAAGCCCATTTATTATTAGCAAAATTGAAATAAGCATGTTAAGATCTAATCTTTCATGAAGTCTAAACAAATCTGCAAGGTGGTTCAGAGCCACTTTAAATTTTTAAGAAAGTAAGGACTGGTGATTCAGAACCTTGCATTTCAGAGGACTATGTATAAAACCTTGTACATCCACTGCACATGCAAACTCTGGTTTTACTTTTACACGCTTTCACAAGTAGAAATTATAAAGCGTTAGAGGTGAAGAAGTAAATTAAAAGGAGTTCATTTCTCATGATTCACAAGAAGCAATTACAGTAAGACTGAGCTATTACATAGGGTGCAAACATGTCTTTACAATTATGGTCCTGTGTTCTTTTTGTTAAACAGGGTGTTGTTTTTCCTGCAAATCATGCAGTATGGACAAAGTGGGCACCTCCTCTGGAGAGAACCAAACTCACTACAATCTCTGCATCAGGTTTGAGCACAAAATAATCTTTCTCTGCGCAAGGACATAATTATTTTACCTTTGAAAGTAGACTAGACATCTGGTAGAGAATAGTTCCTTCTACCATTACTTTGTGGTTTTATAGCTTGTGAACAGGCACCAGGTGTACTGCGAAAGAAATGTGCATTACTGGGGTGTGAAGTGAAGGATGTGGAAGCTGGTGCATCTAACTTTCCTTTCATTCCCCACCCGTTTTTTCCCTTCCCTTGTGTTTATCCATGTACACATTGTAGGCACCTTTTCTTCACCTCATAGCTCACTAAAGAGCCTGTTTACAGGCTACATTGTTTCATCGCACGTAACGATGCTCGATAGTGAGTGCGCACGCGCGCGAGAAAAAACGATTGGTAACCAGGGTATATTCACATGGAACAGTTTCTATTCATATTGAACTGATGAACTATGTTGATTATTAACTGTCATCAGTGGTTTCATTATTATACACAGAGGGCAGTGTGATACTTAGGGTTGCAATAAAAGTTTTTCCTGCTTAGAGAGGAAGGAGAAAGAACCTTTTAAACCTTTTAAAACCTTTTAAAAATATCTCAACAGGAGCTCATATTGGCACCGTGATTGCCATGCCGTTGTCAGGTGTCTTAGCAGAACGTCTTGGATGGCCATCCGTCTTTTATGTATTTGGTAAGTTATAGAATACCAAAGTGTAGCCTTCGTAACAGGCATTTTTAAAATAAGTGAGAAGTCAAGAGATATGGTAATTGTAATTTGTTGTAACAAGAGACCTTTAGATTCTAGGACAGAGCGACTACGAGTAGGTGATTTGACTCGTGAAGTTTTTTTCGCGTATTCTCAAGTTATAGACACCAAAAAATTAGCACTGTTATCTTAACTAAAGGAGCTTAAGCCATCTCCCGACCGCAAAATAATACAACCTCTAACTTGTTTCTCTTTTCACGACATTCTTGCTAAAACTCGTGGTAGAATGACGACGGCAATCATGTTTTCCCGCCAAAATGACGCTGGTTCACGCGTACTGGTCTCAGAATCTAAAGGTTTCTAAAAGGACAGAGAGGGAATCTAAGGGCGTTGGCCGGGGTCTCTTGTTGTAATTGTAATTTGTTTACCCACAAAGCACGGAGGAGATCTTAACAACTCGATTAAATGTGTTTGTGCATTCCAGATCGAATGGAATTTGGAAATGTTGCTTTTTGAACTGGAATACCCGGCGAAAACCACTCTCAAAATGGACCCCATTTTGAGAAGAAGGCATGATATAAAAACTCTTAATTTCTTGAACCCACAGGCTCCGCAGGCGTGGTGTGGGCGTTTTTCTGGTTTTTGATCGTTAGAAATTCGCCATCTGAAGATCCAAACCTCTCCGAGGAGGAAAGAAATTACATTCAAGCTGCTCTTGCAAAGGATGTCCAAAAGCAGGTATATGAGATTCTTTTGTAATCATGCTAGGTTTTGTCTTTTTATTCCACATATGTTACTCATTGAATCGACTCCAAGATTTTCACTGAAAGAAGTGCCATTTTGAGCCCTGAAGTTAAGTTCTGATAGACTGTAGCCAGCGAGCAAGCTCCTCATTTGCGCAGGCAAAGCCAGCCGCGCAAGAACGCGTGCTGCTCGCGTGTGCGTGACTTTTCATGATGTCCCCCAAATGGAGAGCTTGAACGTAGGAAAGATAGACTACGACCAGTTCCTCATTTTCCGTAGGGATAGTAGAGCAAACGAAATATGCAAGCTCGAGTAGACGCCAGACGCGGAGGAAGAAAAGACATGGGAGTTTTTTCTCTCCTCCCTCTGCGTGCGACCTTCCGCGTGACCGGTCACGATTTTCACGCGCGCTGGGGTAAAATTTTCAGTTCGCTCTTTCTACTATCCCTTGTGAAAATGAGACAAACTCAGGCCTTGAAACCTTGAAAACTAGTATTACTTTGAACTCCGTTCTCGAGAAGGGGTTACTGAACAAAGTTTTTACAAGGAGGCTCCGCCCTGGGCACCAACGTCCTCCCTTTCGTAAACCTTCCATTAAAAAATGGTATCCGTTTCCCGTATTTATTTTTAAAAACAACAACAACAACGATACTTCCTCCATCCTTTTTATTATGGTTTCCCTGTAACGGGAGAACGTGATAAATTAATAAGTAGGTGAAACAATTTGACTTAAAATAAACGACTGTTTAATTGTTAAGCTGTGACAATAGACGGATCGAGACGCACCAATGACATTACGAGTCTTCTTAGCCAATGACATCAGGGCTTACCTGACGGACGACCAATAACATCGCGACTGAATTGACCAATCAGGTCAATAACCAGAGTATAATACCATAACTGACGTGATACAACTCACTTTGACGCTAAAGTTGAATACCGCACAGGTAGTCGAAACGTCAGTCACTGTCACAAACAGTTCTCAGGGGCGGATCCAGGATTTTTTTTGGGAGGGGGTGCACTCGTCTCTTGCTCTACTTCAACACCAATAAACCACATAGTTTTTTTGCAGAATACCAGTTGTATTAGAAAACCGCAGGTAATCTCAGGGGAGGGTGCACACCCCCTGCACCCTCCCCCTAGATCCGCCCCTGGTTCTACACTCACGCGGACGATCCTGTTTTACACTTATGAAATGACTACTGGGTTCAAACCTTTCACAATGATAAATAAATCGATACAACCATAAGGTGCCTCTTATCGAAATATTTCCATTTAAGGTGTTTCAAAAGGCCAAACAGCAGCTTTTTTCCACCCCTTTAATTTTTTTACACCTGAAGTTAGAAAATTGCGCTCCTCCCGGATGGGAGCTCCCCGTATTGACCGTTATATGATGGATAACAGAGACCTGAATTGGTATGTTTATATCTCCTTGACTAGGAGGACCTTAAGATACCATGGAAAAACATTTTCACCTCGCTACCCGTCCTCGCCATTGTTGTTGCTCATTTTAGTGAGAACTGGGGATTCTACACGCTGCTGACAGAGTTGCCAAGTTTTTTAAAAAACAGTCTTCATTTCGACCTAAGCAAGGTATGCCCAATTCTGGTGCTTTATGCTGTCAGCACTTTGCTTATAATGTAACGATGCTGTCTCGTTAAACATGTTCAATAGTAAGCGCTTCAAAAATTATACATCATTATTCTTATTGCAAATTAGACGTCAGCTGCTTAAATTCAAGTTAAGTCTGTTTCAAACTCTTCTTCATTTCAAATTCATTGCTTCCATGGAACTAAGGTATAAACAAATAAAGTTTTATGTTATGTTATGTTATGTTATGTTAACAAGTGGGACCATTATACGTTTCTGGGAAACTGCCTACCCACCCCTCCCCTGACCCAACATTTTGCCCTAAGGGAAAAGTAAGAGTTAATGTTGGCTTATGGGAGGGTGATTCAAGAAGTGTTAGGTCCCGTCTCATGACGAAAAGTTACCCAGGGAAGAAGGGTCACCCTCCCAGCCGAGTCAAACTCAGCGAGCGTTCATATGGGTAAAACGTTCACCCCTTTGTCCAAGCCACCAGCGTTCGCTAAGCTTTGATTGGTTACAAGAGCGCTCGCGCATGCTCTGATTGTCTCGCCCTGACCAAGTTTACCCGGCGCCTCCTGATTGTAACCTGCGATCAGGCGGTCCTTCTTTTCGTTCTTTCGAAAAAAAAAAAAAAAAAGAGAACGCCTAATCGCAGGTTATCGTGATTATGAATGAATGTTCGTGTAAACCGCTGAGAAATAGAGAAAAAGAGAGGAGAAGTGTGACTTCACAAAATTTCAAATTTGCAAAATTATGAGATTCGTTGGCATCTTCATATTGGTTCTATCCTTTGCTTCGAGAGGTTTTCTACCCCGGTTTTCCCCTCTCCTCGAAAACCAACATTTCAAAATTCCAATTCGACCAGGAATCAGGTAGGCGAAGAACCACTTTGTGGATGTGCTACCTCCAAATCATTATTATTATTATTATTTATTTTTTATAAACGTTTTTAATATGATCCCGGCCCATTTTAGAAGGAACTATATGGTGTCGTCAGAGCAGAACGGTGCTTATATCTCCCCACCAATTTGCACCAACCGGCTCGTTTTTAATAAGTGGACATTTTTCGTCTGGTTCTCTCTAGATGTGCCAACCTATCCCATAATTTTACAAATTTAGTTTTCGTGACGTCATCACTTCTCTCTTCCGTTCCCATTACGTTTCAGGCTGGGTTTGTGTCCGCTCTTCCTTATTTGGTTATGGCAATTACAATTCAAGCATCGGGACAATTAGCCGATTGCGTACGAAGAAAACGAATTTTGACAACAACATCAGTGCGGAAATTGTTCAATTCCTTTGGTAAGTCTCCTGGTTGGTGAAGATTGCCGGGGGGGGAGGGGGCAAATGAGCCCAAGGAAGCCAATAAGGCTTCTGAATAGGACCACCTTTAAAAATACATTACCTGATTAATAAATTTAACTAAGCACATACAATTTCTTTACAACATCAAAATAACCGTTAAATAGGATAAAATAGATAAGGCTGAACTTGCAAGTGCAAAAACGAAAAAGAAAAAGTGGGAAAAATAATTCAAGAATATACGAGAAAAAAGAGTGAAAGAAGCGAAAAAAAAAAATAAACACAGGAATTAAAGAATCAGTTGAGAAAATTTGTTTAAAGATCTTAGCATTTTCCCTTAGGTGATTATTTTATTACTTCTCACAACCCGGCTTTTCTCTTTATTATGTGTTGATATTGTTTTGAGAAAACTTATATTGGTCAGTTATTTTCATTCCTGGGTCTCAGAGAATTAAAGAGTGTTATGGTAGTTTTTGGACATCCAAGGCGACGGCCTATTCTCCATTTCAGAAACTGTAACTGAAGAATGAGTACAAGCTTTCGATGGAACGTTTTCTGGGATCGTTTGGGGGGACAAGCGTTAAATATGATTGGTCGATGGTATTTAGGGCAACCATTAACCAATCATAAGTAACGCTTGCCACCCAAACAATCCCAGAAGGCATTGCCCCGAAAGCTTGTACCCATTCCCCTTATAGGATAAATCCTCTACTAAGTCCTCCTCTAATAAACTCCCTCCCCCCTCCTTTTCAGGGGAAGAAAGTTAATAAGCCCCCCTCCATCTTTCATGCCCCTTCCCCTCCCCCATATAATTCTTCACTAATAAATTTTGGACTGTATAAATTAATCAGGGGCCCGTTTCTCGAAAGTCCCGATAATTAACGGGCCCGGTAAGCTGTCTCCGTTTACATTAAAGATCGAGGTTTCAATAGTTTTGCATTTAACATGAGAAAACTATCAGTTAATGAAACAAAATGAAGTAGTTTGTTAGCCAGGACCCGCCTTGTTTTTCTTTGTGTTTCGATTTGAATGTTTTAATTTCGGGCCCCAAGAGTTAGCTGGGCTTTCGAGAAACTAACCCCAGAACTGTAAACCTTCGTGTGGACTGATCCGGGATGGTTTATTCACCAACTGGAAGTTCGGATTTGGTTTTGATTGTCGACTGCATGACCTCCAACTTCTTGTACTTAGGCTTTTCCACTTTGTATTCTAGTTCTTTAAGGACAACTGATACCATTGTTTTTGCTAAATTGAATAGGTCCCCTGAAATAAATAAGCCCCTGGGAACTTAATTGACCACTTCAGAAAATACCAGAGCATACCGTAAAGCTCTTTGTTTGTCACCCCAAAATTTTGCATAAGAATTGTCTTCAGTTTCATTTGGGGCCATTTTAACTCCCAAGAGAAACTGAAGACAATGCTTATGCAAAATTTTGGGGTGACAAACAGAGAGCACTATGGTATGTTACGGTATTTTCTGGAGTGGTCAACAGAATATTTACGGTAGTGTTTGGAGTGGGGATTGTTTTTCTTTTCGTTTAATGCACTCAGTTGAAAATCCGTCTTATTATTCTGTTCTTTGTAGCTTTCTTTTGCCAAGGTGCATGCATTATTGTTGCCGGCTACACTACTAATTGGCTTGTGGCTGTTGCGTGTCTTACATTCGCTGTGGGTGGAGGTGGTTTTGCCTTTAGCGGATTCTTTGTAAATCATCTGGACATCGCTCCTCCTTTTGCTGGTATTCTGATGGGAATCTCCAATGCTGTGGCTACACTGCCAGGAATCATTAGTCCATTGTTAACTGGAGTTATCGTTCAACATCAGGTGTGTGATCGTTCGTTATTCGCCGCTTTAGAAACGTAGAAAGAAACTAGACCGGGTTAATTTTCGCAAAGACTTCTGGGAGGTTACTGGGACGCGCCGGTCAGCTATTGGCCAATTTTTTCCCCTGTCGCCAGAAACATTCCCAGAAGTCTTTGCAATAGTTAATTGGGTCCAGTTTCCCTCTCGGTTCTAAAGTGGCGTATTGCACATTGGCTCAGTAAACTCTACAATTAATCCATTTCATCAACACTAAAACTGTTACTAGAACTGAAGAGGCTATATCGCGGCTGTCTAGTTTTAGTTAACGTTTCCAATTATGCTCTGTTATTCGCTATACAGCTTTACGTTAGCGAAGAAATGAACAAATGAATGAATGAATGAAAGCACTTATTTGAGAGTCAAGGTATTTAGCACGAAAGTACTAATTGGGGACACTACTTTTACTTCTCCAATTGGAGACGGGACCGCCATTTTACGTGGTGATCTGAGCCACGCGAAGGTCTAGCCGCGTGCGGTACAAAGGGAATACCTTCATTTCTCAGTTATTTTAAGACCCTGAGTATTGGTCCGACCTCGGAAATCGAATCCGCGACCTCCCGCTCTGCAGTCAAGCGCTCTACCGACTGAGCTAATCCTGCGGTCAAATTTTTAAATCATGAATGAATGAACGAACAAACGAACGAATGAATTGGCTTTATTTATTCACGGTGGTAATTTCAATATACAAAATTGTTTTTTAAATTAGCCGTGTGAACAGTTCTATGACCTAATACTAACTATAGCACAATTTTTAAAACTATCGTCACAAATACTAAAAGTAGACGGTATACTAATTATTTATTTAAAAATAATGGCAATAAAACACCTACTGCAATTTATTATCCCAAGTATGCTTTGATCTCTCCAGTATGTTTTGAACCTATTTAATGTCTCTAAGTCTTTGACATGATTAGGAAGTTCGTTCCATGCAATTGCCCCACGATAAGCAAAAGTTCTCTTTATGAGTTTGTCTTAGGTTTGGGCAACTGCATGTCGAACGTACTACCTCTGAGGTTGTAGTTATGTTCCTCGGAAGTCAATCGAAAAAGCTCAGTTAAGTACTCAGGTACAGCCGCATGATAAACCTTATACTTAATAATTATTCCTCGACTCGAGCCCGAATGGGCTCTGGGCTGTTGACTCAGAGGCTATGAGGGCGAGAGAAATAATTGTTTTATCAAAATCCAACTAGTTGGTCAAAAATATCGAGACGAAACCACTTTAGCTAGCAAAACGCGATTCACCCGCCATTGTTTTGGCTTTCAAAGCCGGCGCTTTTCGCTACTAGCAGGTTATAACATATAGCCTAGTAGTGGCTCAACCAATCAGAACGCAGCATCGATAATAGACCACGAGTAGTTGGATTTTACTAAACTATGATATTCATTTGTATTTTCCACTTATCACCCAGCGTTGGCCGACATAGCTCTTTTAGAATATCACACAATCTTAACAGTTGATGGCCAAATCACAGCTTTGTCTCCAAAGCATGGGAGGCATTTTCCTAGAATGTTACAGTAATCTCTCATATCAAACATTTAAAACAGTATTTCACAATAACAAACACCTCAGAGGTCCATAATTTTAAAAACCGATGTCTGTGGCAACCGCTACGCCTCTAACAGCTGGTGCCTCTAACAAAGCTTCCATGTTTTAATACCTTCTTATGTTGATACAATCTTGGACAAAACTGTTGAGTTGTCTATTTGGGGAGCATTTTTCTAAACATCTTAGCTGTACCTGTTCTTCCCTCTCCCCCTTCCCCAGAAAGCAATGTTGTTGTGTATTCAAAAGAAAGCCTGATCCCTAGGCGTTTGTAGGAAGCAACACTGAACTGGAGGAAGGGATTTCTTTCCGCAAAGCTGTCGTTTTGGAATATAGTTTTGTAGCGTAGGGAAGTGGACTTGATGGGGAAAACTTTCTCAAGTAGTTTTGTCCGGAATTGTAGGCTAGTTTTTCAAAGTAAACTTAAGTTTCTTTTTTCACAGTATGCTTCAGAATGGAGGATAGTGTTTTACATCGCTGGAATGATTTACATTTTTGGAGCAATAGTCTACTGCTTCCTTTCAAGTGGTGAGAAACAGTCGTGGGCTGAAGTAGAATACTCTTCACTGCTAGATGAAACAGATGAAGATGGTCAAGAGGAGGTGATTATGGAAAGATAGTTACTGTGTGTTATTAGGGACCTTAAGCAACTACGACGACAACGACAACGCAAAAATAAAACCAATTGGTTTTATGAGCAGAGCAACAGCTCTGCACGCCTTTTAGTAGATTTCTTTGACGTCCACAGCACGACTGCGACGTGAAACCTCCCAGTGCGACGTTTTATGGAGAACATGGACATACGACGACAAATTTTCCTTTCTCTATTTGAACATGGATAAAGCCCTTAAGAATTCAACTCCAGGAAAAGTCGCCTACATTTGACGAATTGAGCGGTTCCAAATAGACGCGATAAAGTTTGAAAAGACGCAAATTCATTTTTTAGTGATATTTTCACTGCTGTCGTCTCGTAGTTGCTTAAGGTCCCTGTTATAAACCCGGAGGGGTACTCAAAAAAGTTTTATTCGGGGAGGCTCCGCCCTGAGGTCCAACCCCTTAGCCTTTCAAATACCATTTTAAACAATTATTGGATGAGGTTTTTGTGATATCCGGAATAATCAAGGTCGAGGTGAGAGTTATCAGCCGAGCCGAAGGCCGAGGCTGATAACACTTACCGACTTACCGAAACCTTGATTATTTAGGGTATCATAAAACCGAATATAATAATTGTCTTATTACGCATTGTTTTGAAGAAAATAACGACAAACACACCTTCGCAGTGAACCTGAAGTGATATTGTTATTGGAAATCATGCATTGCGCGCGCATGCTAGCAGATAACTGACTAACCTGAAGTTTGCGCCGATTTCCAAAATTAGCTGTAGGCTCTCAGCCAATGCGAAGACAGGTAGTGAGTACAATATATAATAATTCATTAACTGACAGAAGAGGTACCTCTTTCGTATACCTTCTATTAACAAATGGAGAGTAGAACTCTGCGTTCCTTTTAACTGCTTTAAATGCACTGTTTTAAAAGTATGAATAATCCACAAAAACAGAACGTTTTCTCGACTTTTTTCGCAGCCATGAAATGCATCTGTTAGCCATTTTGGGCCTTTTTACGGACCGAAATGACAGATCTCCTTACCCTTTCATATACTTCCACTAGTGAAATCACTTCCTGGAGCCTCCCCGTATAGGCTACTACAGGGTGTGCCCCCCGGGCATTAAAAGCGGTTTTCAATCGAGCTAATCTCTACCGAAAAGGAGGTTTGAATGTCGTGTACTATCTGGACAAAATACTATGCGAACCCCATTTTGACGTCATCTGTGATCTGTTACTGAACATACTCACGGCAACATGGAGTCTATTCGTTTTATCGGAAACTCATAGTTTCTGGTTTTATGCAATGCACAGAAAAGTATAAACGACGTACTTACTTCGTACCGCATTTTCAAGTCATCAAGAACTCCTTTTTGAGCCGGTTTCTACGTTACTCAGGAAATGTAATGGGCCAATCATAGCTCGAGCATTAGCGCGGGAAAATGCGAGCGAACAAGTCACGGCTGGTTGTCTCCTCATTGGGTCAGAAAAATGCGCCAAAATTTTTAGCCAATCACGGAGCAAAGTGTTAGAAACCAAAGCAGTCTCAAAATTACTGACGATGCTCGACTAAAAACCGCCATAGTCATAAAATGAGTTTTGGAAGTTCCTTGAAGGAACCCAACATGGACTTGTATTTGGTTACATCAAATAATTCATCAAAATTCAGTATTTTTATTTTTCTGTAACTTATTTTATCTTCATGCTCACTGAACAGAACAGTGGCTTTGACATGTTTTAAGTAAATATTTTGAATTAACGCACACAAGATCGTTCATTGTAAGCTAAATTATGGAAGAAAGTTACTTTTTATTTAATTTTTACTTATAGGCTAAAGGTATCATTGTAAGTATTTAAAGACTTAATTATGTGATCTGCGAAACAGTAATGAAATAAAAGATCTAGCCATTGAAAAAATTGTTTCCAAACTAAGTACCCTTATAAGGGGTTTAAACTTGTCACCACCGAGTTACTACACAAAAATTATATCTATTATAATAAATCTTTGTTGTTAGTAAAAACGATTTGAAACTAAAACTTTAAATTATACATTGCTAACTATTAATTTCTCGTGCCAGTGTATTCAATGAAATATTAACTAAGCTAGCGTTTTCGAAGAAGAATCTATTTATTGTTACAATGGAATAAAATATAAAATACCCCGTCTATTTTCATGTTTGGAAAAAAAGCAACTTAAATGAGGCTCTTTGTGTTAAGAGTCATTTTGTAATTTTATTTTACTTTACGCCAAGACTAAAAAATACGTGGTACATGACAAAATCGAACCAAAATAAAACTTTCACTGGTAAAAAGTAAGAAGAAAGTATTATCGAAACAGGTAGACCGCGAATTCAAAGATACGCGTGACAGGTTGCGTGACAGTTGATTTTGGCGGCAGACGTTAACGACTCGGGTCATGTGGCTTTGTTTGTCAATCCAAAAAGGTGAACTCACGTGGTCACATTGTTTTCTCATTGTTAGCTTCGTTGTTCGCGCATTAGAGTGATCAGAGTTTATGCATGTATATAGCGCTAGAGGGCTGCAACCGAAAGAACTTTCATCCATTGACTTCATCGCGAACGAAAATTTCTCCATTTTGATTGACAGAGAACACCATTATTCGACTTGGCCTATCTTTGGCCTACCAAACGATCAGGAGCACCCCTTTTTTGGTTTGACAAACAAAGCCACGTGACCCGTGTTGTTAACGTCTGGCGCCAAAATCAGCTGTAACGCGTATCTCTGAATTCGCGGTCTACCTGTTGCGATAGTGATATAGATAGCGGGGGCGGTCTGTCACTTTTTATTGTCGTTCTTCACCAAATAACGTCAAATGATCCAATACAACGATTTAAGAAAAGTTATCCTGCGAACGCCGGCATACATGTACTTCCGTCAGTGCTCTCTTCTTTAGGGTGGAGAGAAGCGACGACCGGAAATGCGTCTGAGTTCGCAAGCGAAGAAGAAGGCTGAGGATTCGTCTTTTAGTTCTCATTTTCCATAATTTTTGGCTTAAAGTCCATTTCTGTGGATTCTGCAATAAGGCTTAAACGTATTCAATCTAGGCTCTCCTCAGGTGATTAGTGACGTGGTAGAAAACCGTCGTGTCTTGGTTGTTTACCATTTACATGGGCAAACAGGTCGGTGCACGGTTTGGGCAAATCATGGTAAGCAAAATTTTCGGACTGTTAAATTTCGTCCCATAATCGCACTTACCATTTGTACAAATCGGTATCTACCGACAAACGGCCGTGAAGGGCTTAAAACTGGAATCAAATACAGAACACGAAGTTCCTTTGCTCCAGGAAATTTTCCGCCGGAACGACGCAAAACGTCGTGTTCCGTTTACTTTTTAACCGGATTTTCCCGGAAACTTTTTGTAAATGGTAAACCACCCTTGTCTCGTCCCAGTGCTTTCCTTCGCGTCTCAGCATGACGGTTTTTTACTACGTGACTAACCGTCTGCAGAAGGCCAAATGGTAGGCGAAATAAATCTTTATAAACAATAACATAAATTATCCTCCAGGAAAAGACCAAGCAGCCATGAATAAATATGACCCTACCCTTTTGATAAGACCAACTCCCTATGGCCTACTAGTGGCCATATTATGAGGGTTTTTTTGTAATAGTTTTCATTCCATTAAATCCAGCGGGAAAAAGAACGATTTGTCTTGAACCCGTCAACTCTACAAGTGAATTCGAAGAAACGTGCTATGGTAGTGGTGGTGGTAGTGACTCGGAGGTGCCCAAGCTTTAAACTCGTAATGAGTGTATGTGCGCTCTCAGAATGGATACTCGTAAGTCGGCCGTAGTCTGTCTAAACAC
>CALNXK010000019.1:390000-405000 GCA_942486035.1 Porites lobata | reverse complement strand
CTGTCTAAAGACAACTTTCATTTGAAATCTCTACCAAAAATTGTTCCAGTAAGCGGTCTGTCATCCATTCGCGGTCACCTTTCTTCTGTGCGGTCCACCAGGTTTTGAAAAAATATCCAAGGTTATCGAACCAAGCGTTCCCGGTTGTTAAAGGAAGGGTTTAGCGTAATTCGCAATTTCTGTATTTCCAAACAATAAAACAGATGTTCACAGCGAAAAGCAGCCACTTTAAAAGTCCAGCACTTATTAAAAATAAACGTATAAGACATGTGATAACACCGTGTGTAGGTGCACTTTTAACTCTATTTAATTTCTAGCCGTATGTAAACACCAGTAAAATTTTCATTAATTTTTGTAAGTGCTGAATATTATTCCATTGATGCAACTAAAAAGATGAAAATTTCAAAATTAAATTTTCTAGATATAAAAAACCAATTAATTTTTTCTTTCACCAACAGTTATTTAATCCCGCCATTTGTTGTTGACTGTAGTCAAACGCCTCATGGTCAAAAGCCAAGACATCTCTCGTTAAAGCAATCTTTCAGGATGTTAATTAAACCGTTAATAAAATTGTAAGAGGCGCTGCTGATCCTTGCAACTCGAGCTTTTTTACAAAGTTCACTATTATTAGGCCAATATATATGTCGACTTGTCTTAACCAAGTGTACGAAATTACGATCTCGCAATCCTCACCAACTTTGTTTTTGTTGTTGTTGTTGTTGTTATTTTAAAACCAACTGTCCCTCTTTGTCTTAATGGCGCCTATCAAAAGTCAGTTACTGACCGGCTTGACCATGGCCGGACCAGTCATTTTGACAATGAAAAATGCTTTTTTCCAAGAGTCTTTATTAAAACACCGTCTCCTTCGTGCATGCTATTTAGGATTTCACTAATCTGCCTGGATAGTTTTGATTACAAGTGAGATTCTCATTATGACTAGAATTTCTTTATTACGATGTTTTTTATTAACCGTAGCTTCGGCTAAATTTATATGTAAGATTCATTCTGGATCAAATGATAATGTTATTACCCTCAAACCCCGCTTTACACACACCCGCTTCATACGGACACCCCGTTATTACGGAGAGTTTGCTTTGTCCCCGGGGAAAGAAAGCCCTGTCATTTTCTCTAAATTCAACCCGCTTAATACGGATACCCCGTTAATACGGCCCCCTATGGCCCCCTCAGTGTCCGTATATATTAAAAGGGTTTGACTGTATTAAATGATTTTGATTGTAACGTTTCGATCTAGTTTGTGCATTGACAGTCACTATAAGTGGATGAACTGCTTTTTGGTAAAATGTCGACGACTTTGAACATTAGCAGCGCCTCATCAAACCAGAATAATATGCCATGTCAAATACGAGATAATCGTGCTTTAGATATCAGTGTGATCGTTTTCTTCTGTGCTATTCTGTTATCCAGCTTGATCGGAAACACTGTTATTATCATCATATTCTACCGGCGAAAAGATTTAAAGAAGACCACAAATTACTTTATTGCCAATATGGCGATTTCCGATCTCATCTTTCCGTTAACAGCAATTCCTCTTAGCATCGTCCGACTAGAAACATTGCCTGTCAGTGTTTCTGCAGGATCAATTGTTTGTAAACTGCAGATTTTCTTCGCTGGTGTTTCATTCACTGTTTCGGCAGAGAGTCATGTTTGGATCGCCGTGGATCGGTTCATTGCAGTGGTCTTTCCAATCAAAGTTCATCGCATCTCCACAAGGTTTCGCCGCTTTGCTGTGACGTCCACTTGGATTGTTGCTGTATTAATTTGCTCTGTTCGTTTGTACACGGTTGAAGCGATTGAGGCAAATGGTAAAATAATATGCATGGAAAGACCTTTCTACCCAACGTACGGATATGTTCAATTAGTCGTACTTAATATTGCACCGCTTTTGCTAATGACAATTTTGTACACCGCTATAGCAGTAACTCTTCGTAGGCAAAATAAAGCACTGGCTATCTCGGCAACAGTGATTAAGAGCATCCAAAAGAAACGGCAGGCTTTGAAAATGAGCGTCTGTGTCATGGCTGCGTTTTATTTGCTTTTTATCCCGAACTTGATAGTCGTCTTTTTTCATAAAACACTGGTTGAAATATCCTGTTTGTTGTATTCTTCGATAATGATATTTGCTTCAGTTACGACCAGCTTTTCTTCGATAACAAATCCAATCATTTGTTTCATATTTGTCGAAAACTACCGCCTCGGTTTAAGAGAGTTGTTCAATATCTGTCATATTAAAAAGTCAGCAAGAAGTTGGAAAATAGGAACAGGTGATCGAGGGGAAGTATCCCTTCAAAGCATTCGAGTAAGATGCCGAGACGGAAGAGAAAATCTTGCAAAACAAGTGCACATTGCAGTAAGGGGAAGACAAAACGAAAGAGAGTCAATCCTTTTCAGTACAGTTAAGACCAATTAAGTTTTTTTTCTGGTAGCTGTCATGCAATTCATTTTCAAATAATCATTTTCTCAGGTATTTAGGGCCATTTCTTCCAGTATTTAATCAAGAAAATTGCGCTGATTTAGGCGGGAAAACGAAGGGAACGAGAATCTTTTCTGACAGTTGGTTTTAATTCTTGAAAGATCTTATAAACTCATTCAGACCTAAAGAGATTTTTGTCTGTAAATCGTAGTTAAAAGTGATGTAGAAATAGCCGTCATCATTCTACTACGTGTTTTAGCGCGAATGTCGTAGTGGTGTAAACGAGTTATCAAATGCAGGAAGTTTGATCATTTTGCTATCGGGAGAGGGCTTAACCTCCTTCAGTATAAATAAAAGTACTGACTTTTTTGGCAAAAAAAAGTGAGTAAAATGAAGTTTTCCGGGGTTGTCTCTTTTTTGGAACACGCGCAAAAACGTAAGTTACATGTCGTACTCGTACTCGTTTTCGTCCTCAAAACTAGAGCTCTCTATATATTTAAAATAAAAGTGTACACATAATTACTCGGGGTAGTCCCCTCAGGGAGCTTATAAAATATCCCTGTCATTAATAGGAGCCTTGAGGTTACTAAATAAGTAATGACATATGCAGTAATGAAAAACAATAGATAACAAAATGTACATTTACAATAATTATTAATAACCGAACTTCCAAGGTAATAAACAATCTCTCCGTTATGTACTTTTACAAAAATTTTTTAAAACTGTACTTTCATGATAATGAAAAATTATCCTGGCTACTTCCCTCCTTGTTTCTGTTCTTATTGTTGGCGCATGCAAAAGATAGCTAAATTTTAATTCTTCCGTGTTTTCCCTATGATGTTTAATCAAATTCAGATCTTAACTTAATAATGAGGCATTGTCTTTCCAGATCCTTTGTAAGTCAATCTTGTGTCCACTTTAAATAACTCTACTTTGTTCACCTGTAGTGATAGAGTTAGCATGTAGTCCCGCGTTTAATTATCTATTACACAATAGTTTAGGAAAATGACAGGCTTTTATCGCGGCGTTAACTCTTGACATAATACGGAGAAAGTGTGGAGTCAGGGCTGGTGTGTCACTTGAACAAAGCTTTCTATTCCACCACAAACGTACTTTTTAAGAGCAAAATTAGCAGGCAAGGGCATGCTTTCTGCAACGAATTCATCGGGACCTTCCAACATCTCGTCACAAGAGACAGAATGTAACATTTTTGAGCTGTCTTTTCCAGCAGAAGTCATCAAAATTCTGGTCGTCTCCATTTTATCATTGTCCGGCTTGATTGGAAACGCCTTCATTATCCTCATGATTTATAAGCGAAAAGAATTGCGGAAGACCACAAATTTCTTCATTGTCAATATGGCGGTTTCCGACCTATTCTATCCACTAACAGGTATCACAGCGACTTTATCATCCACTTCGTTAGTCCGGTCGTCACGATTGGTTATAGCAAGCACTACAGAGCTGATCTCTTGCCACCTCGTTTCTTTTTTTCAGGGTGTTTCGTTAACTGTTTCTATAGAAAGCCTTGTCTGCATTTCTATAGATCGGTTTGTGGCGGTTGTGTTTCCGTTGAAAGCCCATCTCATTACAGCAAGAGTTCGCACCGTTGCCATAACTTTCACTTGGTTCATCGCGGTGTTTCTAAACTCTGTTGAATTTTATATGCCTGTTTGCGCCTATAAAAATACTTCCACTTTTTATGTAGACTTTGGAAGAGGACGAACTACTTTTCTTTTCACAGTACCTCTGATTATCATAGCGATTTCTTATTCTGCTATAGCAATAACTTTGCGAAAGCAAGACAGAGCTCTTCAGTGCGGACATCAAAGCAATCAAAGAAAACGCCAAGCTATAAAAATGAGCTTTTGTGTGATGCTGTCTTTTTACTTTCTCATTCTTCCTTTGACAATAGTTGCCAACTTATTACCTGATCCTAAAGTTTTCAAATCTTGTTCTGTGCGCCAAAACATCTGGTTACTTGTTCAGTTGGCGCTTTACGCGTCTTCAACTGTCAATCCGATCATTTGCATTGCATTTGTTCAAAGCTTTCGTCGAGGCCTAACCGACATCCTCCCATGCTATTACAGCAAAAATCTGAAAGTGGAAGAGAGAAGAAAGAGCAACCAACAGGAGATAAGACTTGAACGGTTTTGAATTATTCGTGCATTCGATAGGAGAGAAACTTAAGTGATAGAAAAAATTACAAAAATAATGAACAATAATGACGTTTAGCCTTAGTTTAATCAACAGAAGTTTAGCCTTAGTGTTCATCTATCTGGAAGCTATGTATAGTAAATATAACCTATGTAAAATACAATGTGCATGTAAACGGAACCGCATAGAGAGAAGTAAGTCTAGAAACACACTCATCTATTTTAAAACTGAACACTATTCGCCATTTTTGCATTTTCCATTATAGGTGCTTTTCCTCCAACATTTTGCGAGCGCATTGTTTTCAATTTCCTTTGTGGGAATCACAGTCGTCTCTGCAAGACTTCTGACTCAAATGTCTTTAATATATTAAATGTCTTAAATATCCACAGTATGGAAGTTTTTATTAGATTACCTTTAGCACTAACCTTGGGCAAACTGGCTTATCATAAAAGTTCTTTTCCGTTTTTTTTTCCTCTGCATGTCGTGATTTTGGTGTACGATTTATTTGTCCTTTTATATGGTTTTGTTTGTTATTGTATGTAAAACGAAATATAGAGTAAATGTGACAGCAAATCAGGATAAGTGAACTAACTCTGTGTATGAAGCCTAAAGAGAAAACTGATGGAAAAGATCAGCTTAACGTTCCTCTAGATTAAGCCTTCACAATACATTGTCTTTTTTGTTTTTGTTTTTTTCTTTTTAACTCCCATACAAACTCTGTATTTTTACATTCTCGTGAGCGGCCAGCTCCAATTACGGAAACTTTTTTTGCGTCCCGAGGGTATCCGCTTACTAGAGCTTCCACTGCACATATATATTCAAGAAAGTAGAAAATTACTTGTGCGCTAGTTGCATTAGTGGCTCTGTTCAGCCAACGTCCGTAAACACCTTTTTTTTGTTAGAGCAAGCTGCGAAAGAAATGTCGATAGTCTTAAAACGTGTCACGGACTTTAAAGAAAGAGTAACACGGTGAGCAAAGTTTGTGTAATAGCTACAAGGCCTTGGTTTATGATTGATCTCGCATTTGTCATTCACGTTTTCTTCGTTGTAGTGATTTCCGTATGCCATTAATTTTTCAATTCATAGTTTGTTTTTCCACGGGGTGCACTATATGATCCAGTATGACAGTACAGCATACAGCATGCTACACGCGAGCTACGTTAGTCATCAATCACGAGCAGGAGTGTTTGTCAGGTTTTTGAATTGATGAATGTTTGAAACACGAACCGCATTTCAGACTGCAAGTTTATTGAACAGCGTAAAAAACTTAAGTTCTTTTCAAATATGTCAACTAAATATAAAAATTTGATATTAAACACCTTTGTCTATTTCTAAATTCTAAATATTTTAATGTTAAAAGGCATAGGAAATGAAATACTAAAGTTTAATAAATAAATAATGTACAAACTCTCCGTTATGTACTATAACAAAAATTATTAAAAACTGTACTTTCATGAGAATAAAAAATTTTCCTGGTTACTTCTGTTCTTATTGTTGGCAGATGCAAACGATAGCCTTGTTTTAATTCTTCTGTGTTTTCCCTGTGATGTTTAATCAAATGATTCAGATCTTGACTTAATAATGAGGCATTGTCCTTCCAGATCCTTTGTAAGTCAATCTTGTCTCCGATTGGAAAAATTCTACTTTGTTCACCTGTAGTGATATTTATTATTGTGTTAGCATGTAGTCCCGTGTTTAATTATCTATTACACAATAGTTTCGGAAAATGACAGGCTTTTATCGCGGCGTTAACTCTTGACATAATACGGAGAAAGTGTGGAGTCAGCGCTGGTGTGTCACTTGAACAAAGGTTTCTATTCTACGTAATTTTTTCTGTGAACTAACCGAAAACGTACTTTTTTGCTGCAAAATTAGCAGGCAAAAGCATGTTTTCTGCAACGAATTCATCGGGACATTCCAACTTTCGATTCCAAATCCACCAACATCTCGTCACGAGAGACAGAATGTAACATTTTTGGCCTGTCTTTTTTAAATGTCTTTAATATCTACAGTATTGAAGTTTTTTATTAGATTGCCTTTAGCACTAACCTTGGGCAAATAAAAGGTTCTTTTCCGTTTTTTTCCCCCGCATGTCGTGAGTTTGGTGTATGATTTATTTGTCCTTTTATATGGTTTTGTTTGTTATTGTATGTAAAACGAATTATAGAGCAAATGTGACAGTAAATCAGGACAGGCGAACTAACTCTGCGTACGAAGCCCAAAAAGAGAGTTGATGTAAGAGATTAGCTTAACGTTCTTCTAGATAAAGTTATTTTTTTATAATAATAATTTGAAAATTTAAATAAAGGCGTGATGATCAATTAATTTGCCGACAGAACTAAAACTCGGGCGTGTTTATAATAAATATGTATATCCACTTATTCAACATCAATCTCTATCGTAATATATTTGATTGTGAATTATTCATGAATGTTTTTAGATTTATACTACAAAGAAAAAATATCTCACCAGTTCGAAGCATAAAGTTTTGTCGATTATCTGTTGTTGTGGATGCGAAATCGCCATTCAAGTGGTCTAGATCTCAGTGTGGCAAACTGAAAGAAATTGGCCAAAAATGTCAGTATTCACTTTTTCTTTTTCGCCATGTTGATCGGGCGTCCAGCATTGTTCGCCTGTCTACCTCAGTTGGCAAATGGAACCGCACTAAGGACGCACTCAAGAAAATGCCCCAGACGTTTGATCTCGGTGACGCGACCTGGCTACGTGCGCAGTTAGTGTGCGCATAAACTATTGGCGGGGAGGAGCCAGTTGCATTACAACTCACTGCAGTTCTTAGACGACGAGACATTGCCGATGATTATCAAATAGAAGTAAAAACAATTGGTGTAAAATGTAAATATAAATTTCATCAAGTCTAGTGGCTACAAAAGTCTCTGCGAAAGTCAGTCTACATCATTTGCCTATTCTGCACTTCGGCTTCAGTTCCCATCTCGCTTCAGTATTAATTTAGTCGATTGCTTGGATTCACCTGAAATCAGTCTCTATGTTCCAAATGCTCCCGCTGTAGATTTAGTTTGCGACATCTTCTTCGCTCAGTTTACTCTCCTTTCTGCTAGAGACGTGCAGTGCATCGGTGGTTCTTGTTTTCGTATATTATGTCGACCAGCAACTTGAGCAACTTCTCATCAAGCGAAAAGGATTTGGATTGTGGAGCATTATATGAGCCATATGTGTTCAAAATAAGTTTGATAGTTGTCTACTGTATGGCCGGTCTTGTTGGTTGCTTGACTGGAAACACCCTTATAATCACCTTGGTGTGCAAGCGGAAAGAATTAAGAAAGACTATAAATCAGCTTATCGCCAACATGGCATTTTCTGACTGAAATCATTGTTAATAAGTAAAAGTGCACTCGGTTGCAAAAATGACGATGACAAAATAGATAAAATTTAGTTTAGTTTAGTTTCTGTAATAGGCTAGCTAGACTTTCTCGCCTTTGTTTTGCTAGCCTGAGAGTCAGCCTTCCTACGGGGCTAGGGGAGAGGAGATTTTAGATGGGGGAGGGGGAAGGGGGAGAAGAGGTTTCTTTCCTTCACCTCTCTTCCTTTTTCGCTTCCATTTTTCCCCTTTTCCCCAGAAACGCCTGATACTCAGGCTATTGTTTTGCGAACTGGTTTTAATGATTTCCGTGCCATTAATTTTTCAATTACAGTTTGTTTTTGTTTTTTTTCCGCGGGGTGAAGTATACGATCCAGAGTGACAGTACAGCATACAACAGGCTACACATGATGTACTTAATTTTTAATCACAAGCAGGAGTATTTGTCAGGTCTTTGAATTTATGAATGTTTGAAACACGAACCGCTTTTCAGACAGGTTCAATTTCCGTCGTCACCCGGGTCCGGCCTTTGATCCTAATCGAGCCTACATTTCCGACTGCGAGTTTATAGAACACTATAAAAATGAAATATTAAAATTAAACATGAAATTCTTTTTATTATTATTTAAAGAGTTCTTTTCAAATATGTTTACACGTCATTGCTGGTAAACATCAAATTTTTATAAGAGGCACAAAATGTGAGTCGATTGGAAAGCACAGAAAATTAGATATAAAAATTAATATTAAACTCCTTTGTCTAATTCTAAATTATAAATATTTTAATGTTGAAAGGCAAAGAAAATGAAATACTCAAGTTTTATATTTAATTCCATTGCCTGCATGGTCTATTTCTAAATTACATATATTTTTAACATGCTGTCTTACGCAAATATAGTTTTTATTATTGATGGTTCCCATATTTAATAGTTCGATCATCTCAAAAATCTTGAAAAGATCTCTACTGAAACTTCTGTTAAAACAGGTGGAATAGTTATTTGTTTTTCAGATCCCTTTGACTCTGAGCCTAGTGAGACAACACAATTCGAGATTAATAAAAATCGATTAACGTTGGAAATCAAAAACGAAAAGTTAAGAAAATCCATTACCGTCACGACAAGTAATTCAAGTATTTAGTCGGTTGCTTGGATTCATTTGAAATCATCAGTCTCGATGTTTTAATTGCTTCCGCTGTCAATTTAGTTTGCGGCCGCTTCTTGGGTCAGTTCACTCTCCTTTCTGCTTGAGACGTTCGTTAAATCGGTGTTTCTTTTTTTCTTATATTATGTCGACCAGCAACTTGAGCAACGTTTCATCAAGCGAAAAGGATCTGGATTGTGGACCATTGTATGAGCCATATGTGTTGAAAGTAAGTTTGATAGTTGTCTACTTTATGGTCTTGTTGGTTGGCTTGACTGGAAACGCCCTTATAATAACCTTGGTGTACAAGCGGAAAGACTTACGAAAGACTGTAAATCAGCTTATCGCCAACATGGCATTTTCTGACTTTGTCTTTCAGTTAACATTCATTCCACTTGAGTCAGCAAAAGCAGCGTATGGTCAATGGCCGATCGCTGAACCGGCCGGATCAATCGTCTGCAAGATCCAGAGTTTTGTTATTTATGCTTCTGTCTATGTTTCTCTACAAAGCCTAACTTGGATTGCATTAGACCGGTTTATAGCGGTAGTCTTTCCAATGAAAGTCCATCTGATTTCCTCCAGATTTCGCGTTTTGGCCATTGCTTCCACATGGATCGTTGCCCTTTTGTGCGGCTCTGCTTCTTCTATTGATTCTAAAGTCGTGCACAAAAATGGTGCGCTTGACTGCACAGAGGAAACAACTTCTCAATATGCTGGAGCCGCCTGTTCCTTTGCTTCGTTGATATCCATAACAATTTTATACTGTATTATAGCGGTAACTCTGCGAAGGAAAAATAAAGCGCTTCCCACTTCAGCTGTGAATGGAAACGTTCAGAGAAAACGGCAAGCCATGAAAATGTCCATTTGCGTCGTGGCAGCCTTTTATTTATGTTTTATCCCTCTCATTATTATTGTCTTGTCAGAAAGAGTACTGGAAAGATCATGTTTGTTACTCAGAGTACTATGGCCATTTACTGGCCTGACGATCAACCTTTCAAGCTCAGCAAATCCAATAATCTGTTTCATCTTTGTCGAAAACTACCGGCGTGGCCTGAGAAAATTTTTTGGTTCGTTTCTGATGAAATGCTCGAAGAGAAGACAAACCATTGACAATGGTCCAAAAGGAATAACTCTTCAGAGTTTAAGGGTCCTACAAAACTCTTATAGTAATTAATTTCACATTTATTGCCAACAAGGCATCCGAGCCAAGACGCTCGGATGGCGAGGCAGCAGCAGAATAGAGCCGCGCAAGACTGGGCAATAGGCGGAAAAATTCTCGATTGAACTGAAAAAAGTGAAGATTCCCCTGAGACCAAGTGGTCAGTTGTGATCCAGTCAAAAGGCAGTACCTGGCGCAACGGCTCAAGTTGAATAAAACACAAAATTTCACACAATTCCCGCCGTGGTGACTTCCTGTGTTTATTTATCTAAATTTTTTCGTCAAACCCGGCCACTGCAGTCAAGGAACGTGAGCACTTGATATATTGTATTAATTTTAGGGGCCATAATGTTAAGTTTTAATGAAGAGAGGTTTGTAAAACAGCAAAAGTGTTCTATGTGCAACAAGCAATATAATATTCTCACCACTAAAAAGGATCAGATTACACGAGGAGATAAGGAAAGCTTGACACGAAGAATACTTTCGCTTCTGTTGGAAAAGCTGGTGTTGGGGAAAAAATCTAACCAGCAAACAAAAAAATGAGAGCAAAAACTCATTACAAGCCTAAAGCGAACGACAAAGGAAAAGAAAACAACGCCATTTTTTTCGAAACCTGGCCGAGTTCAGTATAAAAACAATGAACTAAAATACCGACGTGCCGTACATTGCGTGTCCTAGGAAACATTTCAGATGGCCAAGCAAATCATTCTAAGTTTCAATCGGATAACAAAAAGCCTCGGGAAATGTGAAAGGAGGTTTAAATGATTAAACTGTGCAAATATTTATCTACGATGTGAAACCGAACCGACAGTAGATTTGTAGCTGGACTTAATAATATTCCCGATCGCTTCCTCTGCAAAGCTGATTTTATTCTTTCAAGACATTTCACACTTTTACATGGCAGGTTTGTAAAGCCACCAGACTGAAATTTTGCCATATGAACACTTCATCCCGGTTACCGGGATGAATGGCGGATGAATTCTGGCGGTCCGGATGGCCTCGTCTTGCATTGCCTGCTGTGTTTTCCACATCATAAGCATCCCATTTAACTGCAGTGATACAGCTTTAAGAGTTACCGATGCTAAGATAGGCCCGAAAGTTAAAATTTTTGTGTTTCGCTATGTTTGCTTTGTTTCCCAAATTTGGCGCCAGAACTCGTACCCAGGATCTTTGACCTTTTCTCATCTCGGAAACCGCGCTAAAATTTCTCATATGAACCCAAGGCAAAATTCATCCCGGTAACCGAGCCAGCCCGGTCAACCGGGCTCATATGAAGAGGCCCTGAATATGAGAACTTTTCAAGAAAATAATCCTTGCAACAGGAAGGGGCCAAGAAACGGTCAAATGGGAAAAAAAAGGAATTTTATTCCCGAGCAAAATACACATTATTTGCTCGTTGGCACTCTATCGATAGGTATACCTAGTTTTATCTTCGCAATAAAAAGCCTCTTCCGAAGCTCCTCAGTGTTGATTAGCTTTTCCATAAAGTCTCCAAGAAAGTATTGTGCTGAGATCGTGAAAACTGTAAGGTCGTGTACGTTGCCAACGCACTGTTCACTAATGACTTAAGTGCCGTTTCTCTTTCGTATTAGGTGAGTTTCCTAACTGCTTTCGCTAGATCAGTAGGCGAAAGAACGAAGCATATACATGCGTATCGCACTTTTTCTTATCATTCCTAAGAGAACGAGCTATATATATACATGCGCAGCGCTAGTTTCGCCTCTTAAGTGAAGCGACGTAAGACTTTGGCGAAACGACCGGTCAGCAAAACTGACATGAAAAAAGCCAAATCACTGGCGCCCTATTTTCCCTTGACCTTGCCTTAGCGACGTCACTACGATCTGAGAGCCTGGCTTAGGCCACTTGATACGTCTATTGATAAACTATTAATAAAGTATCGTTCCTATAAATATACTACTGTATTGTACTTGATGGCAGTTATCTGACTAAACCTTTTTAAGATTATTTTTGCTATGGTCCGGAATTTACGAAGCATTCCTAACTTTTAAGTTAGGGATGTTTCGTAAATTCGGCACCATAGATCTCAACTATTGTTTCTTTCACTCTCAGGAGTGCGAAAAGTCAAAATCCGAGTAAAATATTAGCCTGCGTAGCAGGCGCTTGGAAGTAGCGGGCGAAAGAGAGAACGGGCGCGCGCGAGGGAGACACGCAAGGGATAGCCTGCGTAGCAGGCGCTTGAAAGTAGCGGGCGAAAGAGAGAACGGGTTCTCGCGCGCCCGTTTTCTCTTGTGCCCACTACTTCCAAGCGCCTGCTACGCAGGCTAGTAAAACATCAAAGATGCTGAAAAACAAATTGTACCTAGACATGAAATTAACGGCAAACACTTTAATGAATAGCTAACTGTAGCATTTCGTCCACAGACTCAAAGTTAGAGGCACCTTACAAAGATTCCATCAATCACTCTGAGACTAAAAGGGTTGAAAACAACAGGCGATTGTAAAGGAACAATAAATAAGATGCTTCTTATCGTTGCAACTCTTAAATCCGGCGTCTGGTGTTTAATTAAAGTCAGATGCTCACACTTGTATGCAACGATCTTTTTCCCGTAAAACGTCACGCCCTGCCTGCCCAGCGACCCTATTGAAATGAAATTATTGTTAATAAGTAAAAGTGCACTCGTTTGCAAAAATGACGGTGACAAAATAGATAAAATTTAGTTTAGTTTCTGTAATAGGCTAGCTAGACTTTCTCGCCTTTGTTTTGCGAACTGGTTTTAATGATTTCCGTGCCATTAATTTTTCAATTTACAGTTTGTTTTTGTTTTTTTTCCACGCGGTGAAGTATACGATCCAGAGTGACAGTACCGCATACAACAGGCTACACATGATGTACTTATTAATTTTTAATCACAAGCAGGAGTATTTGTCAGGTCTTTGAATTTATGAATGTTTGAAACACGAACCGCATTTCAGACAGGCTCGTTTTCCGCCGTCTCCCGGGTCCAGTCTTTGATCCTAATCGAGCCTACATTTCAGACTGCAAGTTTATTGAACACTGTGAAAATTAAATATAAAAATTAAAGATGAAAGTCTTTTTTATTATTATTTAAAGATCCAGTTTTTTTCAAATATGTTTACACCTCATTGCTGGTCAACATCAAGTTTTCATAAGGCACAAAATGTGAGTCGATTGGAAAGCACAGAAAATTAGATATAAAAATTTAATATTAAACTCCTTTTTCTAATTCTAAATCATAAATATTTTAATGTTGAAAGGCAAAGAAAATGAAATACTAAAGTTTATATATTTAATTCCATTGCCTGATTTATTTCTAAATTATATATATTTTTAACATGGTGTCAAACGCAATATATATTTTTTCCTGTTTATGGTTCCCATGTTTAATAGTTGGATTATCTGAAAAACTTTGAACAGATATCTATTAAAAGCTCTGTTAAAACGGGTGGAATAATTATTTGTTTTCCAGATCCCTTTGACTCTGAGCCTAGTAAGACAACACAATTCGAGATTAATAAAAATCGATTAACGTTGGAAATCAAAAACGAAAAGTTAAGAAAGTCCATTACCGTCTTGACAAGTAATTCAAGTATTTAGTCGGTTGCTTGGATTCATTTGAAATCATTAGTCTCGATGTTTTAATTGCTTCCACTGTCAATTTAGTTTGCGGCAGCTTCTTGGGTCAGTTAACTCTCCTTTCTGCTTGAGACGTGCGTTAAATCGGTGTTTCTTTTTTTCTTATATTATGTCGACCAGCAACTTGAGTAACGTCTCATCAAGCGAAAAGGATCTGGATTGTGGAGCTATATATCAGCCATATGTGTTCAAAATAAGTTTGATAGTTGTCTACTGTATGGTCTTGTTGGTTGGCTTGACTGGAAACGCCCTTATAATCACCTTGGTGTACACGCGGAAAGACTTAAGAAAGGCTATAAATCAGCTTATCGCCAACATGGCATTATCTGACTTTGTCTTTCAGTTAACATTCATTCCAGTTGAGTTGGCAACAGCAGCGTATGGTCAATGGCCGATCGCTGAACCGGCCGGATCAATCGTCTGCAAGATCCAGAATTTTGTTATGTATGCCTCTGTCTATGTTTCTGTACAAAGCCTAACTTGGATTGCATTAGACCGGTTTATAGCAGTAGTCTTTCCAATGAAAGTCCATCTGATTTCCTCCAGATTTCGCGTTTTGGCCATTGCTTCCACGTGGATCGTTGCTCTTTTGTGCGGCTCTGTTTCTTCTATTGATTTTAAACTCGTTCACAAAAATGGTGCACTTGACTGCACAGAGAAAACAACTACCGTTTCTCAATATGCTGGAGCCGCCTGTTCCTTTGCTTCGTTGATATCCGTAACAATTTTATACTGTACTATAGCGGTAACTCTACGAAGGAAAAACAAAGCGCTTCCCATTGCACCTGTGAATGGAAACGTTCAGAGAAAACGGCAAGCCGTGAAAATGTCCATTTGCGTCGTGGCAGCCTTCTATTTATGTTTTATCCCTGTCATTATTATTGTCGTGTTGTCAGAAAGAGTACTGGAAAGATCATGTTTGTTACTCCGAGTACTAAGGCCATTACCTCTCCTGATGACCAACCTTTCAAGCACGGCGAATCCAATAATCTGTTTCGTCTTTGTCGAAAACTACCGGCGTGGCCTGAGAGAATTTTGTGGTTCGTTTCTTATTAAATGCTCGAAGAGAAGACATCACATTGACAATGGTCCAAAAGGCATAACTCTTCAGAGTATAAGGGTCATACAAAACTCTAATAGTAATTAATTCAACATTTAATTTTTTT
>CALNXK010000019.1:345000-385000 GCA_942486035.1 Porites lobata | reverse complement strand
GTATTGTACGGAACATTTTTCGGTTTATTTTTTTTATTCAGGTTTCAAGATTAGTTATAGCGAGTATTATTTTGTCACACAGATTGTTATCTTGGTATTATCTTGTAAGTTACATAAGTGAACGGCATGTGCTGTACATCTACCTGACCTGTGAATAAACAAGTTTTGGCCTTTACGTCATTTGTTCGCAACTCATCTCATCGATCCTGTGTACGATGATTGTTCGATGAAGAAACAGCCTATCAGCACTGCTGTTGTTTTAGAATTTCGTGGATTATATAAAATGAATAACAAAATGGTATTGAAACCTTAGCGAGTTATATGAATGTAAGCATAATTGTCATCGTGATCGGTTCATTTTTGATATTACGCTCTGAGTGTTTCATAATGCCAGCAAGTCTAAGTTATTGACTTTAATAAAAAAGAATTCATATGTTCAACTGTTCTACAAACTGTCTTTGTCCTATTCGCTTCGCAACTAACGGCAGCACTTCCCTTCTCAATGAGAACTTCTAGTGTAATTTATATCGAGGAGTGGTACGCACGTGATATTCCGCTGGGGTTGGCTCGTACCAGGCACGAATTCGATACTAGCATTAGTTTGGCCAATCAGGTAGTAAGTCACATGCCTAGTATATGAAAGACAGTACCAGCGAGATATTCTTCCTTCCTCTTCTCCTTGGCATCAGATTGAACAGATCCCCAGAAAAACTTTTTCCAGCCTCCTCCCCATTTCACCACCTCCCAGCGATTTATCACGTTTAATCCATCCTGTCGCTTCGATACTATCACTTTTTAAGGTTGGCGGTATTTTGTCGCCCCATTTGTGAACAAGATATCATATACGGAAATGTTTACTGCTGTGTTTGAATTTTGCTAATTTTTCGATTAAAACTAGCCACAATTGTGGCCAAATTTATTCCAACAAAGTGGTTTCTTATTGCTACTTCCGGCGAATCTCCTCTTAAGTGGTTTCTCAACAAACAAAGTTCGCCCCTTTTAAGTGGGTCACTTAAGATCATATTTTACATGAAAACACTATTTATGGTTCCCATATTTAATAGTTCGATTATCTGAAAAATCTTGAACGATGTCAGGAATCCTGCAGATGTCTATTGAAACTTTTGACTCTCACCCTGGTGAGACAACACAATTCGAGATTAATAAAAATCGATTAACGTTCGAAATCAAGAACGAAAAGATAAGAAAATCCATTACCGTCACGACAAGTAATTCAAGTATTTAGTCGGTTGCTTGGATTCATTTGAAATCATCAGTCTTCCGCTGTCAATTTAGTTTGCGGCATCTTCTTGGGTCAGTTCACTCTCCTTTCTGCTTGAGACGTACATTAAATCGGTGTTTTTTTTCTACTTATATTATGTCGACCAGCAACTTGAGCAACGTCTCATCGAGGGAAAAGGATTTGGATTGTGGAGCATTATATGAGCCATATGTGTTTAAAATAAGTTTGATAGTTGTCTACTGTATGGTCTTGTTGGTTGGCTTGACTGGAAACGCCCTTATAATCACATTGGTGTACAAGCGGAAAGACTTAAGAAAGACTATAAATCATCTTATCGCCAACATGGCATTTTCTGACTTTGTCTTTCAGTTAACATTCATTCCAGTTGAGTTGGCGAAAGCATCGTATGGTCAATGGCCGATTGCTGAACCGGCCGGATCAATTGTCTGCAAGATCCAGCGTTTTGTTATTTATGCCTCTATCTATCTTTCTGTACAAAGCCTAACCTGGATTGCATTAGACCGGTTTATAGCGGTAGTCTTTCCAATGAAAGTCCATCTGATTTCCTCCAGATTTCGCGTTTTGGCCATTGCTTCCTCGTGGATCGTTGCCCTTTTGTGCGGCGCCGCATCTTCAGTTTATTCGAACGTCGTGCACAAAAATGGTCCACTTGACTGCACAGAGAAAACAACTGCAATTTCTCGATATGTCGGAGCCGCCTGTTCCTTTGCTTCGTTGATTTCCATAACAATTTTATACTGTACTATAGCGGTAACTCTACGAAGGAAAAATAAAGCACTCCCCACTTCAGCTGTGAATGGAAACATTCAAAGAAAACGGCAAGCCATGAAAATGTCCCTTTGCGTCGTGGCAGCCTTTTATTTATGTTTTATCCCTGTCATTATTATTGTCTTGTTGTCAGAAAGAGTACTGGAAAGATCATGTTTGTTATTCCGAGTACTAAGGCGATTACCTGACCTGATGATCAACCTTTCAAGCACCGCAAATCCAATAATCTGCTTCGTCTTTGTCGAAAACTACCGGCGTGGCCTGAGAGAATTTTGTGGTTCGTTTCTTATTAAATGCTCGAAGAGAAGACATAACATTGACTATGGTCCAAAAGGAATAACTCTTCAAAGTATAAGGGTCCTACAAAACTCTCAGTAATTAATTTACATTTAATTTTTTTTTTCTAAATAAAAGGCTTTTCCCTGGAGTAGTTCCTTGTTAGTTAGCCTGTTGCAGGCTCCAAGAAAGTAATGTGCAGAGATTGTGATAACTGCACGGTCGTCTACGTCGCTAACGCCCTGCTCACTAACGACTTAAAAGTCGTTTCGCGCACGTTTTGGGTCGGTTCTCAAACTGCTTTTCGTCTGATCAGTTGATGAATGAACAAGGTAAATACATGCGCAGCGCTCGTTTCGGTTCTTACACGGAGCTACATAAGACGTCAGCGAACGGGACGGTAGCGGAACGATTCGTAGACGAAACGACCGATAAAAAAATGATATGAAAACGTTAGATCACGGGCGTCCTACTTTCCCTTGACCTTGTGTTCGCGAGGTCCCTACGATCAAAGAGCCTGGTTTGGGCTACTTGATACGTCTATTAATAAAGTGTTGTTCATATTAATGTACTGTATTGAACTCGATAGCAGTTATCACTTTTTTTCTCACTTAGCCTTGTTGGCCCCGAATTTACGAAGCATTCCTAACTTTAAGTTATTCGTCACCATGGATCTCAACTATTGTTTCTTTCACTCCTACGAGTTAGCCTGAGTTCCCCTTTTCCCCCAGAAATGCCTGATACTCAGGCTACTAGGAGTGGGAGACGTTAAAATCCGGCTAAAATATCAAAGAGGCTGAAAAACAAAGTGTACCATGACATAAAATTATGCCTTTTTGCCCCTATAAAATACTTTCACCTTTTACGTAAACTTTGGAAGAAGACGCACTACTTTTCTTTTCGCCGTACTTCTGATTATCATAGTGATTTCTTATTCTACTATAGCAATAACTTTGCGAGAACAAGACAGAACTCTTCAGTGCGGACATCAAAGCAATGAAAGAAAACACCATTTATAAAAATAAGCCTTTGTGTGATGCTGTCTTTTTACTTTCTCATTCTTCCTTTGACAATAGTGGCCAACTTATTACCTGATCCTAAAGTTTTCAAATCTTGTTCTGTGCTCCAAAACATCTGGTTACTTGTTCAGTTGGTGCTTTACACGTCTTCAATTGTCAATCCTATCATTTGCATTGCATTTGTTCAAAGCTTTCGTCGGGCCTAACCGAGATCCTCCCATGCTATTACAGCACAAATCTGAAAGTGGAAGAGAGACGAAAGAGCAACCAAAAGGAGACAAGAGTTGAACGGTTTTGAATTATTCCTGCATTAGATAAGAGAGAAACTTGAATAGTAATAAAAAAAAAATTTGCAGAAATAATGAACAATAATGACGTTTAGCCTTAGTTTAATCAACAGAAGTTTAGCCTTAGTGTTCATCTATCTGGAACCATATGTGCAGTAAATATAACCTGTGTAAAATACAATTTGTACGTAAACGGAACCACATAGAGAGAAGTAAGTCTAGAAACACACTCATTTATTTTAAAACTGAACACCATTCGCCATTTTTGCATTTCCATAATAGCCACGGTGTTTTTCCTCCAACATTTTGCGAGCGCATTGTTTTCAATTTCTTTTATGGGAATCCCAGTCGTCTCTGCAAGACTTCTGACTTAAATGTCTTTAATATCCACAGTATGGAATTTTTCCTATTAGATTGCCTTAAGCACTAACCTTGGGCAAACTGGCTTATCATAAAAGGTCCTTTTCCGTTTTTTTTTTCTCCGGATGTCGTGATTTTGGTTTATGATTTATTTGTGCTTTTATATGGTTTGCTTTGTTATTGTATGTAAAACCAAGAGCCATATGGCTCCTGATTCCTTCTAATAAACTAATATATCATCTAGCAAATCAGTCATTTCCACCGAAATCGTGGAATCTAGCTCCCAATCGGGAGAACCTTTCAAGAGAAAACCATTTGCTTTTGTTTACAAAATCACTTTGGTCGATTAAAAGCACCTCCACGCAGGACGCCATTATTTCTTCACAGCACTGAATGAAAGTTTGCGGACCTCTCGGGAAACCAATTTCCGATTGATTCAAGCGTTTGATTGGTCTAAAAATAACTTTGGTGAAATTCACATATCCCAAGGGCTAGACTAGGCGTTTCCGTCTCTGTCCCATTATGGCTCTTGGAGGAACTGAAGTCCGCGGACAGCGATCCTAATCAGGAAATTTCAATTTCGGAACTTCGGCAGGAAGAAATAAACAACAACAAAAGGCAAACAGAGGAGTGGGAATAATCGTCGCACAAAACAATCAAAGCAGCCAAACGTCAATTCCAGTGACACCACTTCGACGCGCAATTGGAACGAAAACGCATGCAATCAAATCACAGTAGAAATCAAAACAGGAAAGCAGCAGAGGTGCTAACAAAAAAAGGGCTAGAAAGTAAACTTCGCCCCATGTGTCAAAACTTCGTACCAGAACAGCTCTAACAATAAGTCATGAAAAATTTGAAAACCAATCGAAAGCTAATGGCTAATCGAAGAAGTACTCGACGCTCAGAACATTGTATGTAAAACTTGTTTCTTCAGTGGCAGACGACGCAAACAAAACACATCAAGTTCATTTGACATTCGACGTTGTGGGCCCAGCGTGTCAAAACGTTGCGGGAAACCATCACATTCGCGGACAAAAGAAAATCGCTTTTAGTTATTCAGTTCCAGGAGACACTTTGGAGAAAATTAAACAACCTAAAACCCTTATTTAGCCGCAACAAAGAGCGTTAAGTTTGGATCAGAGGGCCAATCCTGCCGACCAGAAACAAAACCCACAGAAAATCAATATGCGAGTCATGATCTCTTAGTGTGAAACAAGCGGCAAAAATCAAATTTGTTAAATCAAAACTTAGAACCCTCCAGAGCATAATCTACCAGCCAGAAGGAAAAAACCTATTGGAACAAGTAGCATCATTTTAAGCATTTTAGTTAATTCTTTGACTTTATGTTCAAAATAAGTTTGATAGTTGTCTACTGTATGGTCTTGTTGGTTGGCTTGACTGGAAACGCCCTTGTAATAACCTTGGTGTAGAAGCGGAAAGACCTAAGAAAGACCATAAATCAGCTTATCGCCAACATGGCATTTTCTGACTTTGCCTTTCACTTAACATTTATTCCAGTTGAGTTGGCAAAAGCAGCGTATGGTCAATGGCCGATCGCTGAACCGGCCGGATCAATCGTCTGCAAGATCCAGAGTTTTGTTATTTCTACCTCTGTCTATGTTTCTGTACAAAGCCTAACTTGGATTGCATTAGACCGGTTTATAGCGGTAGTCTTTCCAATGAAAGTCCATCTGATTTCCTCCAGATTTCGCGTTTTGGCCATTGCTTCCTCATGGATCGTTGCCCTTTTGTGCGATTGTGCATTTTCTATTGATTCTAAAGTCGTTCACAAAAATGGTGCACTTGAGTGCACAGAGAAAACAGCTACAATTTCTCTATATGCTTTAGCCGCCAGATCCTTTGCTTCGTTGATTTCCGTAACAATTTTGTACTGCACTATAGCGGTAACTCTACGAAGGAAAAATAAAGCGCTTCCCACTGCACCTGTAAATGGAAACGTTCAGAGAAAGCGGCAAGCCATGAAGATGTCCATTTGCGTCGTGGCAGCCTTTTATTTATGTTTTATCCCTGTCATTATTATCGTCTTGCTATCAGAAAAGGCACGGGAAAGATCATGTTTGTTACTCAGAGTACTATGGCCACTACCTGGCCTGATGATCAACCTTTCAAGTACGACAAATCCAATAATCTGTTTCATCTTTGACGAAAACTACCGCCGTGGCCTGAGAGAATTTTTTGGTTCGTTTCTGATGAAATGCTCGAAGAGAAGGCAAACCATTGACAATGGTACAAAAGGAATAGCTCTTTAGAGTATAAAGGTCCTACAAAACTCTAATAGTAATTAATTTAACATTTATTTTATTTTCTAAATAAAAACCTTTTCCGAAGCTGCTCAGTATTGATTAGCTTGTTGCCAATAAAGACTCCAAGAAAGTAATGTGCAGAGATCGTGAAACCTGTCACTAATGACTTAAGTGTCGTTTCGCTTTTGTATTAGATGAGTTTCCTAACTGCTTTTGCCAGATCAGGAGCCGAAAGAACGAAGCATATACATGCGTATCGCACTTTTTCTTATCATGCTTAAGAGAACGAGCTATGTACATGCCCAGCGCTCCTTCCGCCTCTTAAGTGGAGCGACATAAGACTTTGTCGAAACGACCGGTCAGCAAAACTGACATGAAAAAAGCCAAATCACGGGCGCCCTAGTTTCCCTTGACCTTGCCTTAGCGACGTCACTACGATCTGAGAGCCTAGCTTAGGCTGCTTGATACGTCTATTGATAAAGTATTAATAAAGTATTTTTCCTATAAATGTACTGTATTGTACTTGATGGCAGTTATCTGACTAAACCTTTTTAAGATTATTTAGATGCTATGGCCCGGAATTTAAGAGTTAGGAATGCTTCGTCAATTCGGCACCATAGATCTCAACTATTGTTTCTTTCCTTCTCAGGAGTGCGAAAACTCAACATCCGAGTAAAATATCAAAGATGCTGAAAAACAAATTGTACCTAGACATAAAATTAACGGCAAACAGGTTTCATTGGATAGCTAACTATAGCATTTCGTCCACAGGCTCAAAGTTAGAGGCACCTTACAAAGATTCCATCAATCACTCTGAGACTAAAAGGGTTAAAAACAACAGGCGATTGTAAAGGAACAAATAAGATGCGTCTTATCGTTGCCACTCTTAAATCCGGCCTCTAGTGTTTAATTAAAGTCAGATGCTCACACTTGTATACAACGATCTTTTTCCCGTAAAACGTTACGCCCTGCCTGCCCAGCGACCCTATTGAAATGAAATCATTGTTAATAAGTAAAAGTGCACTCGTTTGCAAAAATGACGATGACAGAATAGATAGAATTTAGTTTAGTTTCTGTTATAGGCTAGCTAGACTTTCTCGCCTTTGTTTTGCGTACTGGTTTTAATGCTTTCCGTGCCATTAATTTTTCAATTTACAGTTTGTTTGTTTTTTTTTTCCACGGGGTGAAGTATACGATCCAGTGTGACAGTACAGCATACAACAGGCTACACATGATGAACTTAATTTTTAATCACAAGCAGGAGTATTTGTCAGGTCTTTGAATTTATAAATGTTTGAAACACGAACCGCATTTCAGACAGGCTCGATTTCCGTCGTCAACCGGGTCCGGTCTTTCATCCTAATGGAGCCTGCATTTCAGACTGCAATTTTATTGAACACTATAAAAATGAAATATTAAAATTAAACATGAAATTCTTTTTATTATTATTTAAAGAGTTCTTTTCAAATATGTTTACACCTTATTGCTGGTAAACATCAAGTTTTTATAAGGCACAAAATGTGAGTCGATTGGAAAGCACAGAACATTAGATGTAAAAATTAATATTAAACTGCTTTGTCTAATTCTAAATTATGAATATTTTAATGTTGAAAGGCAAACAAAATGAAATACTAAAGTTTTATATTTAATTCCATTGCCTGGTCTATTTCTAAATTACATATATTTTTAACAGGGTGTCTAACGCAAATATAGTTTTTATTATTCACGGTTCCCATATTTAATAGTTCGATCTTGAAAAGATCTCTATTGAAACTTCTGCTAAAACAGGTGGAATAGTTATTTGTTTTTCAGATCCCTTTGACTCTGAGCCTAGTAAGACAACACAATTCGAGATTAATAAAAATCGATTAACGTTCGAAATCAAAAACGAAAAGTTAAAAAAATCCATTACCGTCCGACAAGTAATTCAAGTATTTAGTCGGTTGTTCAGATTCATTTGAAATCATCAGTCTCGATGTTTTAATTCCTTCCGCTGTCAATTTAGTTTGCGGTAGCCGTTCTTGGGTCAGTTCACTCTCCTTTCTGCTTAAGACGTGCGTTCAATAGGTGTTTCTTTTTTTCTTATATTATGTCGACCAGCAACTTGAGCAGCTTCTCATCAAGCGAAAAGGATCTGGATTGTGGACCATTATATGAACCATATGTGTTCCAAATAAGTTTGATAGTTGTGTACTGTATGGTCTTGTTGGTTGGCTTGACTGGAAACGCCCTTATAATCACCTTGGTGTACAAGCGGAAAGACTTAAGAAAGACTATAAATCAGCTTATCGCCAACATGGCATTATCTGACTTTGTCTTTCAGTTAACATTCATTCCAGTTGAGTTGGCAAAAGCAGCCTATGGTCAGTGGCCGATAACTGAACCAGCCGGATCAATTGTTTGCAAGATCCAGAGTTTTGTTATGTATGCCTCTGTCTATGTTTCTGTACAAAGCCTAACTTGGATCGCATTAGACCGGTTTATAGCGGTAGTCTTTCCAATGAAAGTCCATCTGATTTCCTCCAGATTTCGCGTTTTGGCCATTGCTTCCACGTGGGTCGTTGCCCTTTTGTGCGGCTCTGTTTCTTCTATTGATTTTAAACTCGTTCACAAAAATGGTGCACTTGACTGCACAGAGAAAACAACTACCGTTTCTCAATATGCTGCAGCCGCCTGTTCGTTAGCTTCGTTGATATCGGTAACAATTTTATACTGTACTATAGCGGTAACTCTACGAAGGAAAAATAAAGCGCTTCCCACTGCACCTGTGAATGGAAACGTTCAGAGAAAACGGCAAGCCGTGAAAATGTCCATTTGCGTCGTGGTAGCCTTTTATTTATGTTTTATCCCTGTCATTATTATTGTCTTCTTGTCAGAAAGAGTACTGGAAAGATCATGTCTGTTACTCCGAGTACTAAGGCCATTACCTCTCCTGATGACTAACCTTTCAAGCACGGCGAATCCAATAATCTGTTTCGTCTTTGTCGAAAACTACCGGCGTGGCCTGAGAGAATTTTGCGGTTCGTTTCTTATTAAATGCTCGAAGAGAAGACATCACATTGACAATGGTCCAAAAGGAATAACTCTTCAAAGTATAAGGGTCATACAAAACTCTAATAGTAATTAATTCAACATTTAATTTTTTTTTCTAAAGAAAAGACTTTTTGCTTAATCAGCTCCTGGTTGGTTAGCCAGTTGCAGGCTCCAAGAAAAGTAATTTGCAGAGATTGTGATAACTGTACGGTCGTTTACGTTGCCAACGCCATGTTCGCTAACGACCTAAATGTCGTTTCGCGTGTGTGTTGGGTCAGTTCTCAAACTGCCTTCGTCTGATCCATGGCTGAATGAACGAGGTAAATACATGCGTGTCGCACTTCTTCTTATCGTGGCTGAGAGAACGAGGTATATACATGTGCGGCGCTCGTTTCGGTTCTTAAGCAGAGCGACGTAAGACGTTAGCGAACGTTCTCCCCAATTAGTAAGGCACTGTGCCTGAGCTATAAGACATGAGACTTTAATAAAGTTCATTATTATTATTACGGTAGCGAAACGATTCGTAGACGAAACGACCGATGAAAAAATGATGTAAAAACGTTAGATCACGGGCGTCCTACTTTCCCTTGACTTTGTGTCGCTACGATCTAAGAGCCTGGTTTGGGCTACTTGATAGGTCTATTAGTAAAGCGTTGTTCATATTAATGTACTGTATAGTACTCGATGGCAGTTATTACATTTTCTCGGACTTAGCCTTGTTGGCCCCGAATTTACGAAACATTCCTATTTTTTAAGTTATTCGGCACCATAGATCTCAACTATTGTTTGTTTCACTCCCAGGAGTGTGAGACGTTAAAATCCGCCCAAAATACCAAAGAGGCTTAAAAACAAAGTGTACCATGACATAAAATTGACGACGAAGAGGTTTCGTTGGAAAGCTAGCAATTGGATTGCGTCCACAGACTCAGAATCTAGAGCCACCTTACAAAGACTCATATCACCATTCACTCTGAGGTTAAAAGGGTTGAAAACAACAGGCGATTGTAAAGGAACAACTGATATGATGCGCCTTATCGTAAGAACTCATAAATCTTGCCGCTGGTGTTTAATTGAAGAGACAATTGTAAACAGAGGCACCCAACGGCCGCATGTTTCCAAATACGCCAGAAGGGTCTTAGAAGCCTGTTCGGTTAATTTGGAGCTGCCCTGAAAGCTATTTATCTGATCGGATGTCCTAGGGGAACTTTGGTCGTCACGAAAGTGTTATGTGGCTTTTTCGTCTCATCCGAAAGTGTTAGCTACCCTTGTGGATCCGGTCGAAAGTCTGAGCACATGAAATAGCCTTGCTTTCAGTAGAAACTTATAGGGGACATTTTGTCGTTATACCGAACGTTTAAGGAGACCATTTTTAACAATAATCGCAATATCTTGGTATTAAAATGCGAAAAATACCACCTCCGAAAATCGGAGTTAAGCTATTAGAAAACCTCTCAATATTTTAGACGAATTGAACGGTTATCCAGAAATTTGTACCTCTTCTCAAGCTTTAGAAATTTCTAGACAATATTGCTCCTTCCAACAGTTATTTTACAGAAAAAAGTCCCTGGGTGCCCCTGTGTAAACAGCGATCTTTTTCTCATAAAACGTTGGCCTGCCAGCGACCCTATTCAAGTGAAATCATTTTTAATAAGTGAAAGTACATTCGTTTGCAATAATGGCGATGACAAATTAGTCAGTAATAGTCTTTCTTGCCTTTGTCATGCAAACTGGGCTGAATCATAGACGTTTTCTTCGTTGTAGTGATTTCCGTATGCCGTTAATTTTTTAGTTCACAGTTTGTTTTTTCCACGGGGTGAACTATATGATCCAGTATGACAGTACAGCATACAGCAGGCTACACACGAGCTACTTTAGTCATCAATCACGAGCAGGAGTGTTTGTCAGGTTTTTGAATTGATGAATGTTTGAAACACGAACCGCATTTCAGACTGCAAGTTTATTGAACAGCATAAAAACTAATATTAAAACTGAACATGAAATTCCTTTTTTATTTATTTTATAAGTTCTTTTCAAATATGTGTACCTTAAGTTACCTTAAGTTGTGTACCGTATTTGGTACCGTTGTGTACCTTACAAGTTTTCATAACGCACAAGCTTTGAGTTATTGAAAGGCATAGAAAATTAAATATAAAAATTTAATATTAAACACCTTTGTCTAATTCTAAATTAATGTCGAAAGACGTAGAAAATGAAATACTAAAGTTTAATAAATAAATAATAAACAAACTCTCCGTTATGTACTATAACAAAAATTATTAAAAACTGTACTTTCATGATAATAAAAAATTCTCCTGGCTACCTCTGTCCCTACTTCTGTTCTTACTGTTGGCAGATGCAAGTGATAGCTTTGTTTTATTTCTTCCGTGTTTTCCCTATGATGTTTAATCTAATTCAGATCTTGACTTAATAAAGAGGCATTGTCCTTCCAGATCCTTTTTTAAGTCAATCTTGTGTACTTTGCTCACCTTAGTGATAGTGTAAGTATGTAGTTCCGCGTTTAATTATCTATTACACAATAGTCTCCGAAAATGACAGGCTTTTATCGCATAAACGCATGCTCATAAACTATTGGCGGGGAGGAGCCAGCTGCATTGCAACGCACTCAATTGTTAGGCGACGAGACAGTGCCGATGATTATCAAATAGAAGTAATAACAAATGGTGTAATATGTAAATGTAAACTTCATCAAGTTTAGAGAAACGCTGCGGTTAGTGGCTGCAATACTCTGCGAAAGTCAGTCTACATCATTTGGCTATTCCGTACTTCGGCTCCAGTTCCCTTCTCGCTTCAATCCAAGTTCAACTAGGTCAAGTATTCATTCGATTGATTGGATTCACTTGAAATCAGTCTCGATGTTTCAAATGCCCCCGCTGTCGATTTAGTTTGCTGCAACTTCTTGGGTCAGTTCACTCTCCTTTCTCCTAGAGACGTGCATTAAATCGGTGGTTCTTATTTTCTTATATTATGTCGACCAGCAACTTGAGCAACGTCTCATCAAGCGAAAAGGATTTGGATTGTGGAGCATTATATGAGCCATATGTGTTCAAAATAAGTTTGATAGTTGTGTACTGTATGGTCTTGTTGGTTGGCTTGACTGGAAACGCCCTTATAATCACCTTGGTGTACAAGCGGAAAGACTTAAGAAAGACTATAAATCAACTTATCGCCAACATGGCATTTTCTGACTTTGTCTTTCAGTTAACATCCATTCCAGTTGAGATGGCAAAAGCAGCGTATGGTCAATGGCCGATCGCAGAACCGGCCGGATCAATCGTCTGCAAGATTCAGAGTTTTGTTATTTCTACCTCTGTCTATGTTTCTGTACAAAGCCTCACTTGGATTGCATTAGACCGGTTTATAGCGGTAGTCTTTCCAATGAAAGTCCATCTAATTTCCTCCAGATTTCGCGTTTTGGCCATTGCTTCCTCATGGATCGTTGCCGTTTTGTGCGGCTCCGTATTTTCTATTGATTCTAAAGTCATGCAAAAAAATGGTGCACTTGACTGTACAGAGAAAACAACTACAATTTCTCAATATGCTGTAGCCGCCAGCGCCTTTGCTTCGTTGATTTCCATAACAATTTTATACTCTACTATAGGGGTAACTCTACGAAGGAAAAATAAAGCGCTTCCCACTGCACCTGTGAATGGAAACGTTCAGAGAAAGCGGCAAGCTATGAAAATGTCTATTAGCGTCGTGGCAGCCTTTTATTTTGCTTTATCCCTGTCATTATTATTGTCTTCCTGTCAGGAAAGGCACTGGAAAGATCATGTTTGTTACTCAGAGTACTATGGCCACTACCTGGCCTGATGATCAACCTTTCAAGCACGGCAAATCCAATCATCTGTTTCATCTTTGTCGAAAACTACCGGTGTGGCCTGAGAGAATTTTTTGGTTCGTTTCTTATTAAATGCTCGAAGAGAACACATCACATTGACTCTGGTGCAAAAGGAATAACTCTTCAGAGTGTAAGGGTCCTACAAGACTCTAATAGTAATTAATTCAACTTTTAATTTTTTTTTTCTAAAGAAAAGACTTTTTGCTTAACTCCTGGTTGGTTAGCCCGTTGCAGGCTCCAAGAAAAGTAATGTGGAGAGATTGTGATAACCTTACAGTCGTTTACGTTGCCAACGCCCTGTTCGCTAACGACTTAAAAGTCGTTTCGCGTATGTGTTGGGTCAGTTCTCAAACTGCTTTCGTCTGATCCATGGCTGAATGGACGAGGTAAATACATGCGTATCGCACTTCTTCTTATCGTGGCTGAGAGAACGAGGTATATACATGTGCGGCGCAAGCAGAGCGACGTAAGACGTTAGCGAACAGTCTCCCCAATTAGTAAGGCACTGTGCCCGAGCTATAAGACGTGAGACTTTAATAAAGTTCATTATTAGTATTATTACTATTATTATTATTATTATTATTATTATTATTATTATTAGATTAAATGCTCGAAGAGAAGACAAAACATTGACTATGGTCCAAAAGGAATAACTCGTCAGAGTATAATGGTCATACAAAACTCTAATAGTAATTAATTTAACATTTTATGTTTTTTTTCTAGGCTTTTTCCTCTAGTAGCTCCTGGTTGGTTAGCCCGTTGGAGGCTCCAAGAAAGTAGTGTGCAGAGGTTGTGATAACTGTACGGTCGTTTACGTCGCGAGCGCCCTGTTCGCTAACGAGCGACATAAGACGTTAGCGAACGGGACGGTAGCAAAACGATTCGTAGGCGAAACGACCGATGAAAAAATGATATGAAAACGTTAGATCACGGGCGTCGTACTTTCTTCGCGACGTCCCTATGATCTAAGAGCCCGGTTTGGGCTACTTGATACGTCTATTAATAAAGTGATGTTCATATTAATGCACTGTATATAGTACTCGATGGCAGTTATTACATTTTTTCTGACTTAGCCTTGTTGGCCCCGAATTTACGAAGCATTCCTAACTTTTAATAACTTTTAAAGTTAAACATGAAATTCTCTTTTTTATTTATTTTATACGTTCTTTTCAAATATGTTGTTTACCTTATTAGGTACCTTTGTGGGATCATTATCAGCAGCTGGCCAAAGTTGTGTACCTTATAAAATCAGTCATAAGGCACAAGCTGTGAGTTATTGAAAGGCATAGAAAATTGAATATAAGAATTTAACATTAAACACCTTTGTCTAATTCTAAATTAATGTTCAAAGACGTAGAAAATGAAATACCAAAGTTTAATAAATAAATAATGTACAAACTCTCCGTTATGTACTATAACAAAAATTATTAAAAACTGTACTTTCATGATAATAAAAAACTCTCCTGGCTACCTTCTGTCCTTTCTTCTGTTCTTATTGTTGGTGCATGCAAAGGATGGCTTTATTTTAATTCGTCCGTGTTTTCCCTATGATCTTTAATCAAATTCAGATCTTGACTTAGTAATGAGGCATTGTCCTTCCAGATCCCTTGTAAGTCAATCTTGTGTCCACTTTAAAAAACTCTACTTTGTTCACCTGTAGTGATAGTGTTAGCATGTTGTCCCGCGTTTAATTATCTATTACACAATAGTCTCGGAAAATGACAGGCTTTTATCGCGGCGTGGAGTCAGGGCTACGTATTTTTGTGTAAACTAACCAAAAACGTACTTTTTTACTGCAAAATTAGCAGGCAAGGGCATGCTTTCTGCAACGAATTCATCGGGACCTTCCTAAATCTCGTCACAAGAGACCGAATGTAACGTTTTTGAGCTATCTTTTCCAGTAGAAGTCGTCAAAATTCTGATCGTCTCCATTTTATCATTGTCCGGCTTGATTGGAAACACCTTCATTATCCTCATGGTTTATAAGCGCAAAGAATTGCGGAAGACTACAAATTTTTTCATTGTCAATATGGCGGTTTCCGACCTATTCTATCCACTAACGGGTATAACAGCGACTTTATCATCCACTTCGTTAGTCCGATCGTCACGATTGGTTATAGCAAGCACTACAGAGCTGATCTCTTGCCACCTCGATTCTTTTTTTCAGGGTGTTTCGTTAACCGTTTCTATAGAGAGCCTTGTCTGCATTTCTATAGATCGGTTTGTGGCGGTTGTGTTTCCGTTGAAAGCCCATCTCATTACAGAAAGAGTTCGCACCGCTGCCATAACTTTCACCTGGTTCATCGCGGTGTTTCTAAACTCTGTTGAATTTTATATGCCTGTTTGCGCCTATAAAAATACTTCCACTTTTTATGTAAACTTTGCAAGAGGACGAACTACTTTTCTTTTCACCGTACCTCTGATTATCCTAGCGATTTCTTATTGTGGTATAGCAATAACTTTGCGAAAACATGACAGAGCTCTTCAGTGCGGACATCAAAGCAATCAAAGAAAACGCCAAGCTATAAAAATGAGCTTTTGAGGGATGCTGTCTTTTTACTTTCTCATTCTTCCTTTGACAATAGCTGCCAACTTATTACCTGATCCTAAAGTTTTCAAATCTTGTTCTGTGCTCCAAAACATCTGGTTACTTGTTCAGTTGGCGCTTTACGCGTCTTCAACTGTCAATCCGATCATTTGCATTGCATTTGTTCAAAGCTTTCGTCGAGGCCTAACCGAGATCATCCCATGCTATTACAGCAAAAATCTGAAAGTGGGAGAGAGAAGAAAGAGCAACCAAAAGGAGATAAGACTAGAACGGTTTTGAATTATTCCTGCATTAGATAGGAGAGAAACTTTAGTAATAAAAACAAATACAAAAATAATGAACAATAATGACGTTTAGCCTTAGTTTAATCAACATAAGTTTAGCCTCAGTGTTCATCTATCTGGAACCTATGTATAGTAAATATAACCTATGTAAAATACAGTTTGTACGTAAACGGAACCACATAGAGAGAAGTAAGTCTAGAAACACACTCATTTATTTTAAAACTGAACACCATTCGCCATTTTTGCATTTTCCATAACAGCCACGGTGTTTTTCCTCCAACATTTTGCGAGCACATTGTTTTCAATTTCTTTTGTGGGAATCACAGTTTTCTTTGCAAGACTTCTGACTTAAGTGTCTTTAATATCCACAGTATGTGGTTTTTTTTAATTAGTTTGCCTTAAGCACTAACCTTGGGCAAACTGGCTTATCATAAAAGACTCAAAGTTAGAGCCACCTTACAAAGATTCCATCAATCAGTCTGAGACTAAAAGGGTTGAAAACAACAGGCGATTGTAACGGAACAATACATAAGATGCGTCTTATCGTTGCAGCTCTTAAATCCGGCCTCTGGTGTTTAATTTTAAAAGTCAGATGCTCACAATTGTATACAACGATCTTTTTCCCGTAAAACGTTACGCCCTGCCTGCCCAGCAACCCTATTGAAATGTTAATAAGTGAAAGTGCACTCGTTTGCAAAAATGTAATAGGCTATGGTTTTAATGATTTCCGTGCCATTAATTTTTCAATTTACAGTTTGTTTTTGTTTTTTTTTTCCCACGGGGTGAAGTATACGATCCAGTGTGACAGTACAGCATACAACAGGCTACACATGATGTACTCTTAATTTTTAATCACAAGCAGGAGTATTTTTCAGGTCTTTGAATTTATGAATGTTTGAAACATGAACCGCTTTTCAGACAGGCTCGATTTCTGCCGTCTCCCGGGTCCGGTCTTTGATCCCAATCGAGCCTAAATTTCAGACTGCAAGGTTACTGAACACTATAAAAATTAAATATTAAAATCAAACATGAAATTATTTGTTATTACTATATAAAGAGTTCTTTTCAAACACGTTTACACTTCATTAGTGGTCAACATCAAGTTTTCATAAGGTACAAAATGTGAGTCGATTGAAAGGCATAGAAAAGTAGATTTAAAAATTTAATATTAAACTCCTTTGTCTAAATCTAAACTATAAATATTTTAATGTTGAAAGGCAAAGAAAATGAAATACTAAAGTTTTATATTTAATTCCATTGCCTGGTCTATTTCTAAATTATATATATTTTTAACATGGTGTCTAACGCAAATATAGTTTTTACTATTTATGGTTCCCATATTTAATAGTTCGATTATCTGAAAAATCGTGAAAAGATCTCTATTGAAACTTTTGTTAAAACAGGTGGAATAATTATTTGTTTTCTAAATCCTTTTGACTTTGACACTAGTGAGACACCACAATTCGAGATTAATAAACATCGATTTCCGTTCGATATCAAGAACCAAAAGTGAAGAAAATCCATTATCGTCGCGACAATTAATTCAAGTATTTGGTTGCTCGCTTGGATTAATTTAAAATCATCAGTCTCGATGTTTTAATTTCTTCCGCTGTCGATTTAGTTTGCGGCATATTCTTGGGTCAGTTCACTCTCCTTTCTGCTTGAGACGTACATTAAATCGGTGTTTCTTATTTTCTTATATTATGTCGACCAGCAACTTGAGCAACGTCTCATCAAGCGACAAGGATCTGGATTGTGGAGCATTATATGAGCCATATGTGTTCAAAATAAGTTTGATAGTTGTCTACTGTATGGTCTTGTTGGTTGGCTTGACTGGAAACGCCCTTATCATCACCCTGGTTTACAAGCGGAAAGATTTAAGAAAGACTGTAAATCAGCTTATCGCCAACATGGCATTTTCTGACTTTGTCTTTCAGTTAACATTCATTCCAGTTGAGTTGGCAAAAGCAGCGTATGGTCAATGGCCGATTGCTGAACCGGCCGGATCAATTGTCTGCAGGATTCAGAGTTTTGTTATTTATGCCTCTCTCTATGTTTCTGTACAAAGCCTAACTTGGATTGCATTGGACCGGTTTATAGCGGTAGTCTTTCCAATGAAAGTTCATCTGATTTCCTCCAGATTTCGCGTTTTGGCCATTGCTTCCACGTGGATCGTTGCCCTTTTGTGCGGCTCTGCTTCCTCTATTGATTCCAAAGTCGTGCACAAAAATGGTGCACTTGACTGCACAGCGGAAACAAATTTTCAATATGCTGGAGCCGCCGGTGTCCTTGCTTCGTTGATTTTCATAACAATTTTATACTGTATTATAGCGGTAACTCTACGAAGGAAAAATAAAGCGCTTCCCACTTCAGCTGTGAATGGAAACGTTCAGAGAAAACGGCAAGCCGTGAAAATGTCCATTTGCGTCGTGGCAGCCTTTTATTTATGTTTTATCCCTGTCATTATTATTGTCTTGTTGTCAGAAAGGGTACTGGAAAGATCATGTTTGTTACTCAGAGTACTATGGCCATTACCTCTCCTGATGACCAACCTTTCAAGCACGGCGAATCCAATAATCTGTTTCGTCTTTGTCGAAAACTACCGGCGTGGCCTGAGAGAATTTTGCGGTTCGTTTCTTATTAAATGCTCGAAGAGAAGACATCACATTGACAATGGTCCAAAAGGAATACCTCTTCAGAGTATAAGGGTCATACAAAATTCTAATAGTAATTAATTCAACATTTAATTTTTTTTTCTAAAGAAACGACTTTTTGCTTAATTAGCTCCTGGTTGGTTAGCCCGTTGCAGGCTCCAAGAAAAGTAATTTGCAGAGGTTGTGATAACTGCACGTTCGTTTACGTTGCTAACGCCCTGTTCGCTAACGACTTAAAAGTCGTTTCGCGTATGTTTTGGGTCAGTTCTCAAACTGCTTTCGTCTGATCCATGGCTGAATGAACGAGGTAAATACATGCGTGTCGCACTTCTTCTTATCGTGGCTGAGAGAACGAGGTATATACATGTGCGGCGCTCGTTTCGGTTCTTAAGCAGAGCGACGTAAGACGTTAGCGAACGTTCTCCCCAATTAGTAAGGCACTGTGCCTGAGCTATAAGACGTGAGACTTTAATAAAGTTCATTATTATTATTATGGTAGCGAAACGATTCGTAGACGAAATGACCGATGAAAAAATGATGTAAAAACGTTAGATCACAAGCGTCCTACTTTCCCTTGACTTTGTGTCGCTACGATCTAAGAGCCTGCTTTGGGCTACTTGATAGGTCTATTAGTAAAGTGTTGTTCATATTAAAGTACTGTATAGTATTCGATGGCAGTTATTACATTTTTTCGGACTTAGCCTTGTTGGCCCCGAATTTACGAAGCATTCCTAACTTTTAAGTTATTTGGCACCATAGATCTCAACTATTGTTTGTTTCACTCCCAGGAGTGGGAGACGTTAAAATCCGCCTAAAATATCAAAGAGGCTGAAAAACAAAGGTTACCATGACATAAAATTGACGACGAAGAGGTTTCGTTGGAAAGCTAACGATTGGATTGCGTCCACAGACTCAGAATTTAGAGCCAACTCACAAAGACTCTTATCACCATTCACTCTGAGGTTAAAAGAGTTGAAAACAACAGGCGATTGTAAAGGAACAACTGATATGATGCGCCTTATCGTAAGAACTCATAAATCTTGCCGCTGGTGTTTAATTGAAGAGACAATTGTAAACAGAGGCACCCAACGGTCGCATGTTTCCAAAAACGCCAGAAGGGTCTTAGAAGCCTGTTCGGTTAATTTGGAGCTGCCCTAAAAGCTATTTATCTGTTCGGATGTCCTAGGGGTACTTTGGTCGTCACGAAAGTGTTATGTGGCTTTTTCGTCTCATCCGAAAGTGTTAGCTACCCTTATGGGTCCGGTCGAAAGTCCGAGCACATGAAATAGCCTTGCTTTCAGAAGAAAATTATAGGGGACATTTTGTCGTTATACCGAACGTTTTAGGAGACCTTTTCGCAATATCTTGGCATTAAAATGCGAATAACACAACCGCCGAAAATCGTAGTTAAGCTATTAGAAAACCTCCCAACATTTTAGACGAATGGAACGGTTATCCAGAAATTTCAGTGTAGCTTTTCTCAAACTTTAGAGATTTCTAGACAATATTGCTCCCTCGAACAGTTATTTTACAGAAAAAAGTCGCTGGATGCCCTTGTGTAAACAGCGATCTTTTTCTCATAAAAACGTTGGGCTGCCAGCGACCCTATTCAAATGAAATCATTTTTAATAAGTGAAAGTGCATTCGTTTGCAATAATGGCGATGACAAATTAGTCAGTAATAGTCTTTCTTGCTTTTATCATGCAAAATGGGCTGAATCATAGACGTTTTCTTCGTTGTATTGATTTCCGTATACCATTAATTTTTCAATTCATGGTTTGTTTTTTCCACGGGGTGAACTATATGATCCAGTATGTCGGAGCAGCATAAAGCAGGCTACACACGAGCTACTTTAGTCTTCAATCACGAACCGGAGTGTTTGTCAGGCTTTTGAATTGATGAATGTTTGAAACACGAACCGCATTTCAGACCGCAAGTTTATTGAACGGTATAAAAACTAAATATTAAAGTTAAACGTGAAATTCTCTTTTTATTTATTTTATAAGTTCTTTTCAAATATGTTGTGTACCTCAATAGGTACCTTTGTGTACCTTACAAAATCAGTCATAAGGCACAAGCTGTGAGTTATTGAAAGGCATAGAAAATTGAATATAAAAATTTAATATTAAACACCTTTGTCTAATGTTCAAAGACGTAGAAAATGAAATAATATAGTTTAATAAATAAATAATAAACAAACTCCTCGTTATGTACTATAACAAAAATTATTAAAAACTATACTTTCATGATAAAAAATTCTCCTGGCTACTTACTGTTGGCAGATGCAAACGACAGCTTTGTTTTAATTCTTCTGTGTTTTCCCTATAATGTTTAATCAAATTCAGATCTTGACTTAATAATGAGGCATTGTCCTTCCTGATCCTTTGTAAGTTAATCTTGTGACGACTTTGACTAACTGTACTTTGTTCATCTTAGTGATAGTGTTAGCGCGTAGTTCCGCGTTTAATTTTCTATTACACAATAGTCTCCGAAAACGACAGGCTTTTATCGCATAAACGGATGCGCATAAACTATTGGCAGGGAGAAGCCAGTTGCATTGCAATTCACTACAATTGTTAGGGGACGTGACAGTGCCGATGATTATCAAATAGAAGTAAACACAGTTGGTGTAAAATGTAAATGTAAATTTCATCAAGTTTAGAAAAACGCTGCGGTTAGTGGCTGCAAAACTCTCTGCGGAAGTCAGTCAACATCATTTGCCTTTTCTGCACTTCGGCTCCAGTTCCCTTCTCGCTTCAGTCTTAAGTGGCGAATGAAACTTGCACTGGGTCAAGTATTTAGTCCATTGCTTGGATTCACTTGAAATCAGTCTCCATGTTTCAAATGCTTCCGCTGTCGATTTAGTTTGCGGCATCTTCTTGGGTCAGTTCACTCTCCTTTCTGCTAGAGACGTGCATTAAATCGGTGGTTCTTTTTTTCTTGTATTATGTCAAGCAGCAACATGAGCACCGTCTCATCAAGCGAAAAGGATTTGGATTGCGGAGGATTTTATGAGCCGTATGTGTTTAAATTAAGTTTGATAGTTGTCTACTGTATGGTCTTGTTGGTTGGCTTGACTGGAAACGCCCTTATAATCACCTTGGTGCACAAGCGGAAAGACTTAAGAAAGACTATCAATCAGCTTATCGCCAACGTGGCATTCTCTGACTTTGTCTTTCAGTTAACATTCATTCCAGTTGAGTTGGCGAAAGCAGCGTATGGTCAATGGCCGATCGCTGAACCGGCCGGATCAATTGTCTGCAAGATCCAGAGTTTTGTTATTTCTACCTCTGTCTATGTTTCTGTACAAAGCCTAACTTGGATTGCGTTAGACCGGTTTATAGCGGTAGTCTTTCCAATGAAAGTCCATCTGATTTCCTCCAGATTTCGCATTTTGGCCATTGCTTCCTCATGGATCGTTGCCGTTTCGTGCGGCTCCGTATTTTCTATTGATTCTAAAGTCGTGCACAAAAATGGTGCACTTGAGTGCACAGTGAAAACAACTACAATTTCTCAATATGCTGTAGCCGCCGGTTCCTTTGGTTCGTTGATTTCCATAACAGTTTTATACTGTACTATAGCGGTAACTCTACGAAGGACAAATGAAGCGCTTCCCACTGCACCTGTGAATGGAAACGTTCAGAGAAAGCGGCAAGCCATGAAAATGTCCATTTGCGTCGTGGCAGCCTTTTATTTATGTTTTATCCCTGTCATTATTGTCTTTCTGTCAGGAAAGGCACTGGAAAGATCATGTTTGTTACTCAGAATACTAAGGCCTCTACCTGGCCTGATGATCAACCTTTCAAGCATGGCAAATCCAATCATCTGTTTCATCTTTGTCGAAAACTACCGGCGTGGCCTGAGAGAATTTTGTGGTTCGTTTCCTATGAAATGCTCGAAGAGAAGACAAAACATTGACAATGGTCCAAAAGGAATAACTCTTCACTATTAGAGTTTTGTAGGACCCTTATACTCTAATTAATTTAACATTTTTTTTTTCTAAATAGCCCGTTGCAGGCGCCTAGAAAGTAATGTGCAGAGATTGTGAAAACTGTACGGTCGTTTACGTCGCTAACGCCCTGTTCGCCAACGATCGACATAAGACGTTAGCGAACGGGACGATAGCGAAACGATTCCTAGGCGAAACGACCGGTGACCAAAACTGATATGAAAACATTAGATCACGGGCGTCCTACTTTTCCTTGACCTTGTCTTCGAAACGTCCCTACGATCTAAGAGCCTGGCTTGGGCTACTCGATACGTCTATTAATAAAGTGTTGTTCATATGAATGTTCTGTAGTATAATAGTACTCGATGGCAGTTATTGCCTTTTACTGACTTAGCCTTGTTGGCCCCGAATTTACGAAGCATCCCTAACTTTTAAGTTATTCGACACCATAGATCTCAACAATTGTTTATTTCACTCCCAGGAGTGGAAGACGTTGAAATCCGCCTAAAATATCAAAGAGGCTGAAAAACAAAGGTTACCATGACATAAAATTGGCCACGAAGAGGTTTCGTTGGAAAGCTAACGATTGGATTGCGTCCACAGACTCAGAATTTAGAGCCACCTTACAAAGACTCATATCACCATTTACTCTGAGGTTGAAAGGGTTAAACAACGGGCGATTCATTGTAAAGGAACAACTGATATGATGCGACTCACCGTAAGAACTCATAAATCTTGCCGCTGGTGTTTAATTAAAGAGACAATTGCAAACAGGGGCACCAAACGGCCGAATGTTTGCAAATACGCCAGAACTGTCTCAGATGGTGTTCACTATGCTTTATAGAAGCCTGTTTGGTTAATTTGGAGCTGCCCTAAAAACTATTTATCTGTTCGGATGTCTTAGGGGAACTTTGGTCTTCACGAAAGTTTTAGTTGGCTTTTTCGTCTCATCCGAAAGTGTTAGCCATCCTTATTGGTCTGGTCGAAAGTCTGAGGAGATGAAGCAGCCTTGCTTTCATTACAAAATTATAGGGGACATTTTGTCGTTATACCGAACGTTTTAGGAGACCTTTTCGCAATATCTTGGTATTAAAATGCGAATAATACAACCTCCGAAAATCGTAGTTAAGCTATTAGAAAACCTCTCAATATTTTAGACGAATGGAACGGTTATCCAGAAATGTGTACCTATTCTCAAGCTTTAGAAATTTCTAGACAGTATTTGTTCCTTCGAACAGTTATTTTACAGAAAAAAGTCGCTGGGTGCCCCTGTGTGAACAGCGATGTTTTTCTCATAAAACGTTGGGCTGCCAGCGACCCTATTCAAATGAAATCATTTTTAATAAGTGAAAGTGCATTCGTTTGCAATAATGGCGATGACAAATTAGATAAAATTTCGTTTAGTTTCTGTAATAGTCATTCTTGCCTTTGTCATGCAAACTAAGCTCAATCATCGACGTTTTCTTCGTTGTAGTGATTTCCGTATGCCATTAATTTTTCAATTCATAGTATGACAGTACAGCATACAGCAGGCTACACACAAGCTCCTTTTAGTAATCATTCACTAGCAGAAGAGTTTGTCAGGTTTTTGAATTGATGAATTTTTGAAACACGAACCGCATTTCACAGCATAAAAATTAAATATTAAAGTTAAACATGAAATTCTCTTTTGATTTATTTTATAAGTTCCTTTCAAATGTGTTGTGTACCTTATTAGATAACTTTGTGTACCTTACAAGCTCAGTCATAAGGCACAAGCCTTGAGGTATTGAAAGACATAGAAAATTAAATATAAAAATTTAATATTAAACACCTTTGTCTAATACTAAATTTTAAATATTTTAATGTTGAAAGGCATAGAAAATGAAATACTAAAGTTTCATAAATAAATAATAAACAAACTCTCCGATATGTACTATAACAAAAATTATTAAAAACTGTGCTCTCATGATAAAAAGTTATCCTGGCTACTTCTGTCCTTACTTCTGTTCTTATTGTTGGCAGATGCAAACGATAGCTTTATTTTAATTCTTCTGTGTTTTCCCTATAATGTTTAATCAAATTCAGATCTTGACTTAATAATGAGGCATTGTCCTTCCTGATCCTTTGTAAGTCAATCTTGTGTCCACTTTGAAAAACTCTACTTTGTTCACCTGTTGTGATAGTGTTAGCATGTAATCCCAGATACGGCGACTACGGACTACAGCTACGGATAAATATGCTACCGCGCATGATCAAAACCACGTGACTGTTCATTTTTCCCGCGTAGTCCTGTGAGTTGTTGAGCTGTTTCGCGTACTCGGTACTACGGAGAACATTTTGCTCGTATTTTGCCGTCTCGGTAATTCAAGAATCTCGTCTTTTCGTAAAAAAGTTTTCAATTCACCTGCTAAGCGAAATTTGTAAGTTGTGTCTAATACCTGCTCAGATTTACGCTTTTAATCCACTGTTGTGACTACATTTAAGCTTAGCTGTTTATACGCAGAATTCAGATTGACGGCCTAGGAGAACAGAAATCATGCAGGTAATTTACTTTCTCTTCGCACTCGAAAAGTTTCAATGTTTGTTCGAACTGATTAGTGAGTCTTTGTACTTGTGTAACCTTTATTTATGCGAGTTTTTGTATCGCGCCATTTGCTGAATGAAATTGATGTAAACATGCTCGAGACAATCGAAACTCGGCATTTCAGTACTTCAAACTACATCAGATCAGTAGTCGGAGAAGTCCACCTTCTAAATCTAATAAATGAGCTATTACTATTTCTGTCTATATCTTTAATATTTGACATAAGTATTCATGGGCGAAAAACTAAAACCTGTGTAACCAAAACTTTGTTTACAATTTCACCCGACGTAATTGCTTCCTTCAAGTATGGAAGAATTCGTTCATTGTTCTAAAGATAAGATCACATGCAAAACTGACTTGCATTTTTGGGAACTGTGATGAAAACAAGAAAATCTTTGCGTGTTGTTTCCCTCTCCGCCTCTTCTGTCGTAGTCTACTGTCTGTAGTGCAATCTTAACGTTCTATATTTGCACGACTCAACCCAGTGCTACGAACAAAGGACAACGCTCGTCCAGCCGTAGTTCGTAGTCCGTAGTCTCCGTATCTTAAACTCCCTATTATCTGTTACACAACAGTCTGGGAAAATGACAGGCTTTTATCGTGGCGTTAACTCTTGACATAACACGGAGAAAGTGTGGAGTCAGGGCTGGTGTGTCACTTGATAAAGGTTTCTATTCTACGTATTTTTTCTTGTGAACTACCCAAAAACGTTCTTTTTTACTGCAAAATTAGCAGGCAAGGGCATGCTTTCTGCAACGAATTCATCGGGACCTTCCAATTTCGATTCAAAATCCACCAACATCTCGGGTCACAAGAGACAGAATGTAACATTTTTGACCTGTCTTTTTTAAATGTCTTTAATATCTACAGTATTGAAGTTTTTCATTAGATTGCCTTCAGCACTAACCTTGGGCAAATAAACGGTTCTTTTCCGTTTTTTTTTCCTCCGCATGTCGTGAGTTTGGTGTAGGATTTATTTGTTCTTTTATATGGTTTTGTCTGTTATTGTATGTAAAACGAATTATAGAGCAAATATGACAGTAAATCAGGACAGGCGAACTAACTCTGCGTACGAAGCTCAGAAAGAGAATTGATGTAAGAGATCAGCTTAACGTTCTTCTAGATAAAGTTATTTTTTATAATAATAATTTGAAAATTTATATAAAGGCGTGATGATCAATTATTTTTGCTGACAGAACTAAAACTCTGGCGTGTTTATATTAAATATGTATATCCACTTATTCAACATCAATCTCTATCGTAATATATTTGGTTTTGAATTATTCATGAATGTTTTTAGATTTATAGTACAAAGAAAAAATATCGCACCAGTTCGAAGCATAAAGTTTTGCCAATTATCTGTTGTTGTCGATGTGAAATCGCCATTCAAGTGGTCTAGATCTCGGTGTGGCAAACTGAAAGAAATTGGCCAAAAATGTCTTTATTCACTCTTCCTTTTTGGCCGTGTTGTTTGGGCGTCCAGCATTGTTCGCCTATCTACCTCAGTTGACAAATGGAACCGCACTAAGGACGCACTCAAGAAAACGCCGCAGACGTTTGATCTCGGTGACGCGACCTGGCTACGTGTGCAGTTAGGTTGCGCAAAAGGGGGAATTTCATATATCCCATGATGCATCGCTTCATACTATATTATCAAGCTTCCGAACGCACGTGATGCTATCAGTTCAACGGGGATGTGACAGTTGAACAGCAGTGGAAAGCGACTTGTTTTGCCGATAAAACCTTTCTGTACCTTTGCTGTGTCGATCTATTTACGATTTTCGTTTTACTATTCCAAATATATCTCTTGTTAAGTCAAAGAGAATGTTTTGGCCGCCGATTATGCGATAGCAGCGAGGAAGGTCTTTGCTTCAGTTCATCCTGTTTTAACGCGCGTTGATAAAGCTCTCCATGGATTAACAAGCGATTTCCACGTACTTGTCTTGAAATAAATACATATTCTAGGTGTGAGATTTCTCTTCGTTGCTTGTTGGTGATCGCGGTGTTCATATTGTCAGTTCAATAATTCATCGATACAGTGCATCAACCGTACGGTGACCGCACATGCTTTTACTTCAACAAGCTCGGCTTATGTAGTCGAAAATACCGAGACCGTTAAAGTGCAAAGTGACGTCTATCGGAGATAAAATTCAAAGGAGGGAAATAGCTCCAACAAACAATAAAAATAACAAAGACATCTCTATATTTTTCGTAACACAACACCAGCTAAGTATCGTTGTCAAACATAAACAGAAAAAAGCTTTATTAAGAAATGCAAAATACATATTCAAAAACACCCACTTCTTCACTACAGTGGATCCTAAAAGAATTATCAAAATGTCTTAAAAGGTTTTATACGCCAGTTGAGGTCCTACGGCGTGCTATTCCATGACATTTGCTGGCCTGTATTTTTCAAGTTCGCCACGCGCGGCTGCGACCGGAAGCCACCATGAGAAACCAATTTTACCTAAAATAATGAGACAAAAAAGCTTTAATAACTATAAACCATTGAATTTAAACATTCATCATACACTCAAGAGATAATATTTGCGTTTTGATCAGCGAAAAAAGAGCGAGTTCAAGAAAAAATGTCCCATCTTCGCAGGACTTAGCAAAAAGAAACTGAAACCTTCGTCTTGCATCTTAGCGGAGAACGGGCAGAAAATCAATGCAATATTTCAAAACGATCAAACTCATAAAAGTCGCGAGGTCGAAAGAGGTCGGAACGTGGAACTAGTATCAAGCACCCCTTGTCCGCCGATTTAAATAATTTATTAGGGCAAAACCTTGCTAGAATAAAGACAGTTTTCGATAACTGAAAGTCACCTAAATAAATATTCACTTGCGAGTTAAAACAGCATGGCTTAACCGGGCCGTAAACGAAAGCAACAATGCGTGAAATGACCATGGAACCATTTTACATTATTAATAAGATACCAAAGATTAACAGGACTTATTGAAACTTACCTTGAATGAGCTGCATCTTGAAATTCAGGTCGTTGAAAATCTCACTCGAAACCCTCGAACGCTCTTTCCACCGTGGAGAGAAGACAGAAATTTGCCGCGAAGCATCATGGGATATATGAAATTCCCCCCTTTGGTTGCGCATAAACTATTGGCGGGGAGCAGCCGGCGGCATTTCAACTAACTTTATTCTAAGGCGACGAGACATTGCCGATGATTATCAAAATAGACGTAAAAACAATTGGTGTAATATGTAAATGTAAACTTCATCAAGTTTAGAGAAACGCTGCGGTTAGTGGCTGCAAAACTCTGCGGAAGTCAGTCTACATCATTTGCCTTTTCTGCACTTCGGCTTCAGTTCCATTCTTGCTTCAGTCTTAAGTTGCGAATTAAACTTGCACTGGGTCAAGTATTTAGTCCATTGCTTGGATTCACTTGAAATTAGGCTCGATGTTTCAAATGCTCCCGCTGTCGATTTAGTTTGCGGCATCTTCTTGGGCCAGTTCGCTCTCCTTTTTGCTAGAGATGTGCATTGAATCGGTGGTTCTTATTTTCTTATATTATGTCGACCAGCAACTTGAGCAACGTCTCATCAAGCGAAAAGTAGTTGGATTGTGGAGCATTATATGAGCCATGTGTGTTGAAAATAAGTTTGATAGTTGTGTACTGTATGGTCTTGTTGGTTGGCTTGACTGGAAACGCTCTTGTAATCGCCTTGGTGTACAAGCGGAAAGACTTAAGAAAGACCATAAATCAGCTTATCGCCAACATGGCATTTTCTGACTTTGTCTTTCAGTTAACATCCATTCCAGTTGAGTTGGCAAAAGCAGTGTATGGTCAGTGGCCGATCGCTGAACCGGCCGGATCAATCGTCTGCAAGATTCAGAGTTTTGTTATTTCTACCTCTGTCCATGTTTCTGTACAAAGCTTAACTTGGATTGCATTGGACCGGTTTATAGCGGTAGTCTTTCCAATGAAAGTCCATCTGATTTCCTCCAGATTTCGCGTTTTGGCCATTGCTTCCTCATGGATCGTTGCCGTGTTGTGCGGGTCCGCATTTTCTATTGATTCTAAAGTCGTGCACAAAAATGGTGCACTTGACTGCACAGAGGAAACAACTACAATTTCTCAATATGCTGTAGCCGCCTGTTCCTTTGCGTCTTTGATTTCCATAACAATTTTATACTGTACTATAGTGGTAACTCTACGAAGGAAAAATAAAGCGCTTCCCACTGCACCTGTGAATGGAAACGTTCAGAGAAAACGGCAAGCCATGAAAATGTCCATTTGCGTCGTGGCAGCTTTTTATTTATGTTTTATCCCTGTCATTATTATTCCCTTGCTGTTAGGAAAGGCACTGGAAAGATCATGTTTGTTACTCAGAGTACTATGGCCACTACCTGGCGTGATGATCAACCTTTCAGGCACGGCAAATCCAATAATCTGTTTCGTCTTTGTCGAAAACTACCGGCGTGGCCTGAAAGAATTTTGTGGTTCGTTTCTGATGAAATGCTCGAAGAGAAGACAAAACATTGACTATAGTCCAAAAGGAATAACTCTTCAGGGCATAAGGGTCCTACAAAACTCTAATAGTAATTAATTTAACATTTATTTTAATTTTCTAAAAAGCTTTTTCCTTAGCTCCTTGTTGATTAGCCTGTTGCAGACTCCAAAAAAGTAATGTGCAGAGATCGTGAAAACTGAGGTTTGCGGTCGTTTACGTCGCCATCGCCAACTAGGTATGTACATGCGTAGCGCTCGTTTCGCTTAAGAGGAGCGACGTAAGACGTCATCGAACGGGACGTTGGCGAAACGGCCCGTCACCAAAACCGATACGAAAACGCCAGATTACGGGCGTCCTATTTTCCCTTGACCTGCCTTGACGACGCCCCTATGACCTGAGAGCCTTGCTAAGGCTACTTCTTACGTCTATTAATAAAGTATTGATAACGTATCGTTCGTATAAATGTACTGTATTGTACTTGATGGCAGTTATTACAATTTTTCTGACTTATCGTTGTAAAGATTATCATGTCAAATGTTAGGGCCCCGAATTCACAAAGTATTCCAAACTTAAAATAGATCTCAACTATTGTTTCTTTCACTTTCCATTTCATTTTGCAGGAATGCTGAAAAACAAATTGTACAACGACAACTTGACAGCAAAGAGGTTTCATTTGCAAGCTAACCATAGGGTTTCGTCCACAGACTTAAAATTTAGAACTACATACTAAATAAATAGTACCATGTGAAACTACTGCCAAAGAAGTTTCATTAGAATGGTCACACCATAGGATTTCGTCAAAAGACCTAAGGGTTAGAACCACCTTAGAAAGATTCTATCATTCACTCTGAGGCTTTTTAAAGGGTTGAAAATAATAGTTGATTGTGAAGAAACAATCCCTATGAATAGATGTAAGAACTCATAGCTCCGGCCGCTGGCGTTTAATTAAAGTGACACTTGTAAAACAAATGATCTTTTTCCCATAAAACCGGCCGTAGGTCCTGCTAGCGACCCTATTTAAATGAAGTCATTTTTAATAAGTGAAAGTGCATTTATTTGCAATAATGACGATGGCAAAATAGATTAAGTTTAGTTTAGTTTCTGTAATAGTCTTTCTCCTCTTTGTTATGCAAACTGGTTTCAATCATAGACGTTCTTTTTCGTTGTAATGATTTCCGTATGCCATTAATTTTTCAGTTCACAGTTTTTTTGTATTTTTTTTTTTCCACAGGGTGAACTATATGATCCAGTATGACAGTACAGCATACACTGTACATACACTGTACATACACTGAGCAGGCTTCACACGAGCTACTGTAGTAGTCAATCACGAGCAGGAGTGTTTGTCAGGGTTTTGAATTTATGAATAGTTGAAACACCAGCCGCAGTTCAGACTGCAAGTTTCAGTTTATTGAACAGTATAAAAATTAAATATTAAAATTACACAGGAAATTAGTTTGCCTATAACTGGTAAAATTTAATTAGTATTAATATGTATAATAATCTTTCACTACTGGTCACTTTTTCATTAAAACTCAAACTGTGAGTTGTATAAAGGCATCAAATTAAATGCTTAAGTTACATATTAATTCCTTTGGTCTAAATCTTAATTTTTATTTGTTTTATGTAATATGGTGGTCAACGCAAAAGGTTTCATTAATTGTGGTGACCATATCAAATTTTTTATCGTCTGAACAATCTCCGTTTTTCACATCCATTTGATTCTGAGCTTGGTGAGACAACGCAATGTGAGATAAAAGGAAATTAAATAAAATACAACATCAAGAACGAAAAGTTAAGGAAATAAGATTGTTTTGAATACCCAAAAAATCTCTTCTTAAATCATTCCACCCAAAAAGTGCCAGCCAGATTTTCCTTCCCAAAAATATCCGGGAAATCGAAAATTTCAAACCCAGAAAAATCCTTCGATCATCCCCGCCACTTACAAATCCGGAGTACCCTTTCTCCCCTTCCATTTCCGGGGCCTTTGCCATCGCTTCCACCTGGATCATAGCACTAATTCTAGGATCTCCTGTCCTTTTTAACTCGTGGGTACGCGCAAGCGTACCACGAGTTATTGCAGGGACTGAGATATGCAAATGAGTCACTCGCTCACTCGTAGTAGATGCACTTCGTAATTAATCGGGTCCGAACTCGAGAGCGCGAAGATCTATCGTTTCCAAAGAAGGACGCGCTCGCCGAAGTAGCATCAAATTCCTCGCTGCGAGCGTGCATCGTGCGCTGCAGCACGGTTAAGATAGAGGTCTTACCAAATTTAAGACAGGCAGGAATCTTTCAAATTTGTACGATTCAAAAGCCTTTGACCCGTTCAGGCGTTAAACTTGACAAGAAGATGAGCATTTGCTCTTCGACTCCTTCAACTTCGACGCTGGCTTGATCTCCTACCTTGTAGTACTGTAGTAGGTTATGTGTATGAATGAATTTATGGCGGTCAGTATAAAACACGGACTGCGGACTACGGACTGCGGACTGGGTATAAAATACGGACTATAAAATACGGACTGATGAAATGTATGGTAAATAAAGGCACTTCTTCTTCTTCTTCTTAAGGACTCCCCAAGATCACGGGGGGAAATGGATGTGAGTTTGAGCATTACCTTTCTAAAATAACAGCGGAAATCGAGATAAGAAAACATAAGCTAATGTTTTGCGTCCTACTTCGCGGAGGAGTTGTGTCGGCTTTGTATCGCATATGTTCTTTCACTGCCATAAAATGCGTTTACTTGTCTGTAGCCTGGTTTCAATTATCCTCAATTTCATCCCATTGCTTCGAGTCGTTTTTATGGCTCGATCGTTTGCCCTGGTCGTTTGCTGGCGGAAGTTCCATGGAAAAGGCATTAAATTTGAGACTTTTCGCCACGTCATGTGATCATCCTCAATGGCGTAGTGGCCATGTGAGGTCCGGTCAAACCGAAGATACCGTGTTCAAATCCTGCTTAATACCTTCTTTTTCCCTTCTTCCTTTTTTTTCTTTTTTGTTTTGTCTTGTTTGCTTATTTGTTTTGCCGGGTTTTTTTTGTTTTGTTTTTATATATATACTTAAATAACTGTTACTAAAGTGCAATAAACAGCAAGAAAAGTATTGTGTTTCCAGAACAAGGATAGTATATTTATAATATGAATTTCTATCATTTCCTCAAATTCACTGTGGGAAAACCAGAGGTGATAACTAATTGATTATTTTCTAAACAACGTACCCACGAGTTGACGATAGTCTTTCTTTGTTTATCTCTATTATGAAAAAGTTGGTATCGCGTTAGCTGTTTTTGTTTTTCCTCTGAGCCCGGTTCTTCGAAAGATGGTAAAGTTTAACCCAGGATTAAGCTAAATTATGAGCAAGGTTTTCTCGTCTAACTGAACATGCCGATCCAGTTATTTGTATAATATATTTGTATAATATATTTGTACAGAATTACCGCCGTGCATTAAATGAAATCTTACAACCTTAAACCTTATATTATGTCACGCTATTCTAAAAGCATAGAAAATTAGAAGAGCATTCCAGTCCAGTCCGAACTCAGCACACGGTTTACAAGATATAGTTAGGAAGCAGGAGCGTAGCGTCCATATAAGCATATACGCCCATGCGTACAGCTGAAATCTAGAAAATATATATTTTTATATTTTCTGAAAGCATTTTTATCATTAAATCTGGATGGATGATAAATCTTTCGCATTATATTGGTGCCCCTGAAACCTTTGCAGTACCTTCGGAGGTCCAACCTTTCTTTCCGGAAAAATAGTTATTGATAATAATAATAATAATGATAACTTTTTACGAATGGCTTTTCAAAGTAATTACATCAATATCTGAAAAAAATATGTTTTAAAAATATAGTACATTTTTAAATAATATAATGAAACTATAAAACTATATATTCACAATATTTCAACAAGATATCAATAACATAGCTTCTAATTCTCTCCGTTACAAAGACAAAAATGATATAAGCAAACCTGGCCTGTCTTGAGATAAAATAAAAAAACAATCCAGTTCAGATCTGAAAGTACTTTAATAATCAATTGTGCCTGATCTGGGCAAGCTCTCTCTCTTCATTTTCCACCTTCTTCCGGCTTGTTGTCGCGGGAGACCATTTGCTAGAGCAAGAACACAAAATCCCTTTAAGAGCCTGTCGATAGCTTTGAACAAAAGTCATGCAAATCACTGGGTTTGTTGCTGAGGACAGAAATAGCATGACGGAAGCAATAAACAGGAGTTTATTGGAAAACGAACATGACACTGCAATTGTATATTCCCACAAAATAAAATATAACACGATCGGGAAAATGCAAATGTAAAATGCAGCCATAATGCAGAAGGCCATCTTTATGGCGCGTAGCTTTTTCTTGCGTACCTGTCGCTGCAGGTCACGCACTTGGGGCGAATTACGAAGTGCCTGATCTTGCCGTCTTAAGCTTACCGCTATGCCGGAGTATAAAGTGGCTGTGGCGAGGAGTGGTGCAATTTGAAAAAGTAAAGTATATAATTTTGCATAGGTTAGATACGCAAAAGAAATATTTTGGGAATTACTACAAACAGTTTCTTCGTTTTCGTCGACCAACTCATACGCGTTAGAGAGAAACGCATTTGCCAACATCGCCACGAGCCAAGTTGAGGCAATGGCACGGGCACGAAATCTTGAGGAGATCAAGTGAAGTTTCATTGGAAAAACCACTGCCAAAAAACGATCTACCGCTATCCAAACCAGACTTATAGTGGAGACAGTGATAGAGACGGATTGTAAAAACCATCTCAGTTTACAAAGTATTAATCCTGCAGTACCACCTAAAGGCCAATGCGAAGAATTGGAAGCAATGTCTTTTATGCTAAGTGGAATGGTTGTTAATGGAAACACAAAGTCTGATAACGCCATGTTCACAATGAAGTAATTGATCGTGTTTCTCAGCTCTTGCCGCTTATACACGATTACGATGATAAAAGCGTTTCCTAGCAAGCCAAAAATTAAGATAATGGCATAGGCAAGGATCTTGCTGACTTGGACGGCGATTGAACTGGTAGGAAAATCACATCTTAAGTTCTCATGGAAATGTGTTTCGTTTCTCAGGTTTGTCAGCATATTAGCGATAAACAGCATATCCCTCAATTAAGAACTAGTCCGAAGCGACGAAAACGCTAAGATACAATGGAGTTGTAAACTAAGGCCATATTGTTTTGTGCAGATTTGTGAAAACGTTATTTCTTTTGATGCGTTGCAGTCTTGGGGAAAGTAAACTGATGAATCTTTCTGATCTGGTGGGGTCATCTAACAACGAGTTATGATAATGATCCAATTGTGTATTCCATTACAACTCCATTGCACCTGTAATGACATGTCATGGATATTTGTCTTTCAAAGACATGTGATGCATTCAGGAGGTTTTCAGGGGCACGTGACGACGGTTTCCTCCTAAATACATTGAGAACACTTTTTAGGTCCTGAGTACTTTTAGATCTCTAGAAATGCAATCTAAGCGGAGCTACAAAATGTATATCTGTTCGGTCATCCGAGGAGAACGTGAGTCTTTTCGAAATTACAAAGGCTTCAGTTATATTTTAACAAAAATTTTCGATGTAATTCAACGTATTACGAAAGTGAGAATTTTACCAATTCTTCATCACATTTTTGAATCCGAAAATTTTAGATTTCCTTTTTTCTACGAACAATAGCCTAACCTGAGCAGTGAGACGTGAAAAATTAAACTTTAGAAAGTCAGAGGGGATTTATTATATAAGCGTCGAAAATTGTTCATGAATGGAACAGTCATCTAGAAAATTTAAGCCTTCCTAAATTAATAGAAAATTCTAAACAATATTTGCTTCTCCGAACAGATATTTTACAGAAAACAATGGTCGGGTTCCCCTGGATTTTTCTATTAAAACGTTATCTTGCACCCAGAGCCGAGTCACCTGAGGGAGAACTGATCACTTTGACGTCCATTAGCAATTTCCGTGATGAACAAAGCTTTTGATGACGTGACATCAGCCAATGCCACGCCTCCTTTCTAGCAGAGTTTATTAACGAAAATTAATTTTACCAAAGAAACAAAAGCTGATATCAGTTTATGTACACAACTGTCCTAACACCTTTAGGGTGAGACCTTTTGTCGTGGGGTCCGTTTTAAATTTTTGTCAAAAACAACGGATATAACCGCCTCATATCCTTTTACTGAAAATTAAATTCTTGAAAATATAAAATCAATGCCTACCACGCTTATATGATCATCATCATCAGTCCTCTTCATTCCCGATGGAACAAAGGCCCCTCACTAAAGCTCGCCATCCGATATCTATTTTAAGCATTGATTTTTGCCTCACGCCACGTTAGTCCTCTCTCCTCAAATTCTAAAAACTTTTTGCGCCTTTAAATGTGTCGGGGTCTCCCTCTCTTTCACCTCATATAACACATTCCGGAATCCGGGAATTTTTGCTTCGGGAATCCGGAATTAAAGAATTTTATCTGGTGGAATCAGAGAATCCTAGACTTTGGAATCCGAAATACAACTAGAGAAATCCGGAATCCAAGTTCCCCTAATTAAGCATCCGGGATCCAGCACCCGGAACTCGGAATCCATGACGTGGAATCCAGAATCTAAGAAGGTCTTGGATTAAGAAGACATGGTCTGTGATTGAAGAACGAAAAAATAGATGATTCAGCGCAAACAATAGACCTTTTTACCGATGCGGCAGCCATATTGAATTAATTAGATGTAAAGAGTATTATGGGATGTGCAGGAGGCATGAGCCGATCCGATTTACTCGGTCATTATTTACGCGCGTTTTTCGGTCCAATTTTTCTTTAAGTTCTCCTAGAAAAAGATGTAATGGGAAATGAAGATCGTTGTGCCGTGTTTGGATGTAATAATGATCGCCTTTTCCCCGAGAAATATACAGTGAAGTTCTCTTTTTGCCCGAAAAGCCGGCGTAAATACTGAGCGAGTGCCCCCTGGGCATCCCATAATACTCCTTAAATCTAATGAATTCAATATGGCTGCCGTATCGGTAAAAAGGTCTATACCCCTAGCTCCAAAACAAAAGATGTCAATGAAAATAGAGGTCTGGAAGCTAGAGCCACTCTGCTACTCCTTGGATTCCCATGTGGCGACTCTCTACTCTTCTTTTCTATGGTGGGTTCTATTTAGGGCTTTCCACAAGTTGCTCGAGATTTTCCACAAAGTTTCCCGTAATTTCTCAAAAAGTTGCTCAAAAATTGCACAAAAAACAATCAAAAGTTGCTTTTTGTAACGAAAGTTGCTCTTCACTAGGATTTGGCTCCTTCTTTACAGGAAATTCATACATTGTCTACTAAAACATCGTGAAATATGAAAGAGAGGCCAATTTAAGCTCTAAAAGCTGTTCCGATGTCTCTGAATTAAAACTGGATAACTAGAGAATCTGTTCAGAATGCAAAACGTTGCTCGAAATACGAGAAGTTGCCAAAAAGTTGCCGAGCAACTTGTGGAAAGCTCTAGTTCCATTCAAGGGCTGTCCCACCAAATGCCCGCCATCGCCACGTTTGTTCTATTATCTCTTCCTTTATGAGCCTCTGCCCTGCCAGTATTCTTAATTCCTAATTTCGGATTCTTCTGGGCTCGGATTCCTCTGAGCCGAATTTCTTCTAAGCCGAATTTATATGGTCTATTATTAAATGAACAAAGAAATACACCTACCCGTTACAATGCCAATACGTGAAGGTGGTGAATAACTTGCTCTGAACAGACCATCAGAAAACTTAAGGGGGGTGGGGGAATGCAGAGGAAGTGTAAAAAATATCCGTGCAAGGGAAAATTAAATGACAAAAATTCATGCAGGCCAATTAACCCTAAAAATAAAAATATTCATGTACTGGCCCAAATCAATTCATACAAGGGAAATGTTTACGAAATGTTTAATGTGCTGTTCAAAATTTTTCCCATCACCCATAAAGTTTCTAATTGTTCGTAATTCCAGTCCATCTACACTTATTTCCGTTACAAAATAAGACGCTCTTGGTGAAATAAAAACAGCGTACATATACTATACGCCTCATTTGAAGGAACAATCTCATATATACAGAAAGTAACTTGAATTCATACAATGTTAGAGTTGCGAACTAATTTGAGCGAGGTGCGCTTTGTGGATATAGTATTTTTAAAGCCAACACTTAGTGTACCATTACTACTACCATGACAGACCTCCGTTTTAGCTTGTATATATTTTTTTGTTGTTGTTGTTTTCTTTATCCTTGTCAAGGTCATGTGATATTTTAAGACTTCCGTTGAAGCTATACAGCGTTTTCGCTCACTTAGCCAGTAGAAATGCAAAATTATTGCAACAAAAAAACGTTTTAAAAAGAAAAAAGTTCAACTCCCCAGGATTGGTTTGGGACACACGCTGCAGGAGGCAGCGTGGCCGAGTGGTCAGCGCGTCGGACTCGCAATCCGGCGGTCCCGGGTTCGAGTCCCGCTCTGGCCACTTGCTGGATTTGTGCTCGGTCGTCCCAAGTTCAAATTCTCGGCCACGCTTGTAAATAGCCAACTGGTCGCCTTCTGCCAGTTGGGGTTTTTAATCCTGTTATGTTGTATTTGAATTATTTGTTTCTAAATATTTGAGTGGAGTGCCTGTTAATTAGCTGGACAAGCTAAGTGCAATTTCCACTATAAACAAGCCTTTAACCTTTTAACCTTTTTTAACACCAACATGGCCGCCGTTTTATTGTTTTAAGACGCTAACATGGCGGAAGTGACGTCATATTAAAAGGGTTTGTCAAGCTTTAAAGGGGCGCCTTCAACCAGTGTGCATTGCGGTCGTGCACTTCCCCGAAATCATTTGCTGTAATACAAAATTGCGAACGTTCTGTTTGTGTTTGAAAATCGGATTGTATCTTTACAACCTAAGTGTCGCATGCCACTTACTCTTACGCTGTACTTATACGACGGTCAGCTAGTAACAATAACAACAACAATAAGCTTTATTTGCATGATTATAGCAAAGTATTACAGTATTGCGAAGCTACTTGAAATTGATCATTGATTCCTTTCTAATTAAATGTTTAAAATAATCATTATAATCAGTTGAAACATATTAATCATTGCTTATTTTTAACCATCAGAAGGATTAATTATTCCGAAGATAAGTTTGTCCCACAATTCAAAGCAAGATGATATAAATGCCTGCCGAACTAACACCAAACAATTTTCTATTTTGTTCCAAGGCCCAAAAATTTGGAATTCTTTACCAAACTCAGTCACTTCGATTTTTACATTGCAATCGTTTAAAACGAAAGTTTTTGATTTTCTACTATATCGATAATGCGTCTTGTACTGTCCGTTGTTGTGTGTTGTTATAGTTCTATTGCTTAATATTATTGTAACGAGGGGGCCTCCTCGTACAAAATCTTTGTATAATGTAATTGGATGGGAAAATAATAAATAAATAATAAATAAATAAATGAAATTAATTGGATGTTAATAAAATAGTCAGTAGAATTCATCAAATGTGATAATAAGGTCTCATGTGATTGTAGTCGAGGAAACGGTATTTTAGGTTCTAGTTTAGAGAAGAACATCTCTCTTATCGAAGAAAAACTTGGACAGTCTAATAAAAAGTGAGTTTCATCTTCAATTCTGTTACAATTGCAGACTGCATAACCTTTCGTCATGTGGTATATTGTCGTATCTACCTGTCTCAATCCTAAGTTTGTGACTAATGTTTTCCTAGAAGGGTTCTTCCTTGTTAGATCTAGGTAGTGAGAAGGGCTATAATTCGTTTTGATTTTGTAATAAAAGTTAAGGTTTTGTGAATGTTGAAGGGTATGATTCCAGTAAGAAAGATATTTCTTTGGCATAAGATCTACATATTGCGTAATTTTACATTTATTCTGTAAATTACAATTAAAGCCTGGGAAATCATTGTAGTCGGCCATCTTCTTGAGATTGGAGTAAAAACTATTTTCACCTTTAAGATAAAGGTCAACAGATATTTTTAAAGATTGTTTAACTATGGAATTTTCATCTTTTTCTTGAAGATAGCTAGTACATCGCCACAAGCTAGGTAACCTTACCGGGTTTGAGGTGCGAATGGTAATCACCGAGAGAGAACAATGGGGCAGAGAGAGAAACGCCCAGTCTAGCCCTTGGGGTATGTGAATTTCACCAAAGTTATTTTTAGACCAATTAAATGCTTGGGAGTTTGTGTCCGGAGAAGTTTGCCAACTTTTATTCAAGAGAGAATTCAACAGACCTCATTACAATAGTCTGCATATTTGTCTGCAAGGCAGTCTCGCCGTGGACTTGTGTGCGGACATCTCATGATTTAGACTTCCGTTCAATTACAACCTCTAAAAATAACTAAAGTGAAATTCACATACTTTCCGACCAACGCCCTGAGATAACCTCCCTGCT
>CALNXK010000019.1:305000-342500 GCA_942486035.1 Porites lobata | reverse complement strand
ATCCGAACACCTTTATTTAAAAAATACAGGTTAATTAATATTTAATTTTTTGAAACAAAAGAAGTTAATTTTTAACTTTTTCGTTAACCGTAACTGAAAAAAATTAACCGATGGCCGTAAAAGAGCCAAAATTTTAGCCGGTAACCGTAAAGGCCACCATCCCATTGAGACCCTCTTTGGCTGCTTTAGTCAGCTCTTGTAAGCCCTTATCTTCTCAAATTCGACATTGAAAACTGAAAAAATTATTCACCATTTTCTCATAGACCAACTTGTTTACCCCACAAAATTTCGCATGACCATTGTCTTCGATTTCTCTTGGGACGACTGCAATCGGAAACAATACCCCAGTACACCTCCCCTTTAATGTGCACTTCCATTATTTTTAGGGATAGCGGCATTGTGATGTGACAATCCCTATTGTTTTCCCAGCTAATCAAAAACATTCTTTCAAATAGGTGCGGGATCGCCCAAACAATTTGGTTGTGCAAAATCAAGGTGAATTATGATCTATGCGAAAATGGTGAATTGAAATTTTATTTTTAAATGAATAAGTAACAATTCCTCCAATATTTGTCTAACAGAGGAAAGGTTCTACCTTCAGAAGGCAGTAAACAGCAAAAGCAAGGTCGTCCAAACTACGATAAGCGAACGTTAGACTCTTGAAAGTTGGCCGGTTAAAGTGCTTGGCATTTGATGACCGAACCCTTTAGCCTTCAAAAGTAGCTGGAGCAAAACATATAATAAAGCCAAAAACGATGCCGACTTAAAGTTACACGCATTATATAGTGTGAATAAAGAATTGAATTGAATTGAAAGTGCTCAAGAACGAGGTTTCATTGGTCATAGATACTCATAGGTAGTCTTTACACTAGAGCCTAAATAAGCTGGGAAACATTTCAAGACAAATAAATTTTAAATGCTTCAAGTAAAATAAAGCTTCACACACAACCTATTTTTTATTTCAGGTTTACTTAAGGCTATTTTCCCCACGTAACATAATTAAGACTGGCTGACATGCTTCGCCTTTCCAAAGCTTAGAAACCGCAAGTTCGTTAAGTCGGTTTTGAGGATGGTTTTCAAGTCACTTGAAACTTTCTTGAATCGTTTCAACTCTCCGACTTAAATGAGATGCAAAGTAAAGTTACTTGAGATTTTACTTAGGCCCTCACACACGCATTTTTGGTTAAGTAAAACTGAGCACCTCTTAAGTCTTACTTAACCTCTTAGTGTTAAGGCAATCATTAATATTATTACGCGAAATTGTTAACGTTTTAAAAGTAATTAATACTACGTGTTCAATTCCTCCAAAGTTGAAGTGGCTATGTCACCCTATGTCACTCTATTAGCTATTGTACGTGTCTTCGTATTAGAATTAAAACAGATTTGTTATTAAAGACTCTATTTTGGCATTGAAATTATTTCCTGTCGTCTGTTGCTACGGATGGGACATGGAATGAAAGCCTTTTTCAAGTTTTAAGGCTATGCCTGCATGATCACCAAATCACTAAAAACATGTTTTAGGCCTGCCTGTTTCAAACGTCGTGCTACTGCCGCTCTAAGCTGGCTCGACTGTATTTCGACTGCAGCACGACACTAGCACGATTCAGACGTCGAATTTAATTCAGTCGAATAGAACGGCTATTGCCGAAAACAAAACACAACAAGACGCTATGTCAGCGTGCACTTCAGCGTCGTGGTTGTGGTGCGGAGGAATAGTAAGAAATTATATTTTCGGAATAACCTTCCGTAACAATACCCTTACTTGACTCCTTACTATTAACAGACGACTTAACTTCTTCACGAGAAGTCGGGTCATCTCCGCCAATATCCTGTTTCAAATTCTGTTATGAAGAACCTGTATACTATTACTTTTCGTCAAATTCCACGTTTCGATCATAATTTCTGTCATAAATAAATTGCGCAAGGCGAGATCTCAGTTCCACTTCCTTTATTTCCTTTACAACAACACTTTCCTTATGTACAGTTAACTCCACAACTTCTCCAGCAACGTGACTAACATCAGTGACACTTCCTTACAAAACTTGCTGAAAATGCACAATCTCCACAACATGGCAACAAAAACTATGTGAATAGCAATAACACACAATACAAAAACAAGTATAAAAACACCTACTCTTCCAAACAAAACTTAAAGAAGAACAATGATAATGATGCTTATCACAACGGTTACGAAACCATGGTAACTGCGATTTGCTTCGCCTTGTTGACAATAGACTGCGAAATAGTCGGTTTTTTTCTCAAAATCAGTAAAGAAATCGGTAAAGGTCTCGAGGCGTATTTTTAGCGTCTCTCCCCAGTCTCGCTCTCTGTTTTCAGCCTCGTTCCAGACCTTTTGTTTGACTGCTCGCGCGTACTTGAATACGCAAAAATACGGACTGTTTTGCAGTCTATGTCGACAATCTATGACTTTCCAAATCGCTTCGTCCTCACGCAACGCAAACGACCGTACCTTTTCCTCGATCGTCCTCTTTCGAATCACTCTTGCTGTATTAATCTCCAGTAATCGAAATCTCTTCACCCCGCTCTTCACTCTCAAACTTTATGGACATTTCTGTCCCAAAATTTTTCCAGGCATTTCGGAGAAAAGCAAAGAAACTAAGGTTATTTAGCCGCAATAAGGTTTAAAACAGAGGCAAAAGAAAATCATTTAACAGCTGATTTAATGGTACACGGAATATGTGATCAAATCCTGTCAGAAAACATCTGTAGAAACATAAACCACAGGAACTAATTACTCAATATGCATGGAACAGACCAACTTCATAACCTCTAAATGTGAGACTCAAAACAGCCAAAAAACATTTTACTCAGTCAAGGTGTATAACACTCCAGGCACTGCATAAACTACGCAAAAAGATAGCAAGAAAAACCTCTGTTGTTCTAGCTGACTCTAAGGTCACGTTTCACACGATCACAAGCTCAATCTCTCTTGACACGAGCTATTAGTCGTGTTTGGCCTGTCAACACTTAATTAAAATTGGACTAATCGCAAACTGCGCAAGAAACTAGTCAATCAAAAACTAATTCGTAGGAGGTTTAGAGCGTCTCCGACGCAGGCAACAAATACTTTTCGCTCCGCCTCAAGTTGTAGCCGAAAGAACTAGAAGTTACCTTGCGATGTCTCCAACTCGTTCCCGTCCCGCTACGTCAAAACTCAACCAAGCCGACAAGTAACAAACTTGCCTGCCGAATCTTTCTCGTACCTCGTGCATATCTCATGGCTATTTTTCACAACTCAAATTACCTTGCGTCGCAGTGGCGCAATCGGCTAATCCCTCAGTTTAGAGTCTCATCTTATTTGACGAGTCACACGAAAGCCGGTTCAAATCCTGGGCAAGCCAGAAATTATAATTATTTATTCTTTACTTCTTCCAAAAGTAATACTTTCTCATAATTATTTCTTTCCCCTGAAAGAATAAATCAAAGAACTCGAAGATATCTCGAACTAGTTCCGAAGCCATGTCGGGACATTCGGATGTTCCGAAGTTGCAACTTTGAAACATTCCTGAGCTGCGCGAATCCTTCACTTCGCGCTCTGTCGAAGTAAAATTAAAGAAACGGTTTAGCAAACTTTTTAAGGTATTCTTATTCTAATGTATGTATAATTTATGAATTGAGTTCGGCACGGCGGTAGCACGACGTTTGAAACAGAGTCGAGCTACCGCCGTGTAGCACGGCAAGGCTTTCCGTGCAACACGGCAGTAGCACGACTTGGTTTCAAACCTCGCGCTACTACCGTCCTAAAGTCGAATTTAATTCGATCAATTCAGTTCGGCCCAGCAGTAGCACGACGTTTGAAAACAAGGGCGCCCAACCAGAATATGGTTCAAAGCCACTTAAACATTAGCCTCCACGCAGACGTCCTTTCGGGTTTGTTTGTCACCCATTCATTTCTCCGTGGGGGAGTGTAAAAGGGAGAAATGAATGCGTGACAAACGAACTCCAAAGGACGTCTGCGGGGAGGCTACTTAAACATAGCGTTGTTAAACGTATTTTAGTATTTCGACGGTAGATATAGGCATACATTTATACCCTAAAAATTTTTCATCTGTTCGGATTTCCTAGCTCAAATTCTAGTGATCCGAAAATTACAGGGATCAAAACTTACCTTTTCGAAAAATCTATGTGACCGTTCAGGGTAAAAATCCGTTAAAATTGGGCAATTATACCATTTTTTAGATGTTCGAAAATCCTAGGAGAGGCAGACAAGCAGGAAATTTTGCAACAAACGTCCCGAAAATTCTACATCTCAAATCGTCTTCCGAACAGATATTTTCCTAAAATTGACGTTGGGTGCCCCTGTGGAAAGGGCCTTAGTTAGAGATACCATTTGATGAAATTTGTATTTGTATTTGTATCTTCTCCACAACTCTACAAGAGCTTTTGTGTGTATGGCTGAAGGCACGAAGTAATGACTTCAGCATTGAATTGGCCTTAGACTGCAATATCATCATGTCATAGCATATCAACATGTCGGGGGCAAAGGGTTGGTAGATGTAAACGGCAAACCGTACAGTCAGTTAGCAACACGGGTGGGTGGCAATCACGTCTTTGTACTCCAATGACCCTATATTCCGGGGACTAGCAAGGGTACCGTAGGTGGCCATTTCATACTGCTTTTACCGAACTTCTCTACCGATAGAGCCTAAACTAAGCGCTCGTTACATGTATGTACGCATTGCTGACAAGAAAAACATAATCAATATTTGGCCCGAGCTCGTTACAACTTGATAAAACTGCTCCTCTTTTGAAACACCTCTATGTGATTTTCCTAAATGAATGCAGTTTCCAGAAAACCTTACAATGCTTACAAAAGAGGCGGAGGTCAACGATTTATCTTTCGACACCTGTTGAAAGCCGACGTTGTCAAAGCGTTTTAAAGTTTGTAAGGTCAAACGACACGTTTCATCATATCCGCCCGTGAACTACATGGTTATGACGTACATACATGTAAAGCAATAAATTCGAAACCGCTGTGAAACTGTACTATTATTAGACTCAATCGAGCTCATGCTTAACTACAATAAGGAACATTTGGACGTACGATAGCTGGAAGGATCATCACTGTGACTGCACCAAACACTGTATATAAAGGTACGTATTCCCTGTGAAGTGAAGGGCATCGTATATATTTTAAAACATAAACTTAGTGATCATTGCGTGGATTAGAAGGAAGGAAAGGATATTTATGTGACCAGCGTCATGAATAGAAGAAAATTTCAAAATCACGATTTCTGTGGCCCCTTTTCTCGACAGAAATTCGAAATTAATTTCTTATAATGATGATCAACACCAAATAAACAGGGTGAAGTATCTATATTTGAGATTACTCCGTAGATAGGCGGCTATGGCTTCTCCTAGCTTTAGATTTCCCGACAACAGAATTAATCAGCGTTTCGAAAACTTCGGTGGCCTAGAATGTTCAACACACTCTCCAGGTTGGCCATCCACAAACCGCATGTCAAAGTACATAACGTGACCATGTTTTAACATTGAGTAAAAGACAGTGGAAAAAAACGTGTAATGGATCCGTGACAGTCAATTTCCTTTTTTTGGCAAATCGGTTGATTCAATAAGTGCTAACCTAAGGACTCAGGTTGACCTTTGGGAAAGGGCGAAAAAGAGTAAACATGACTGAGTGCCCACTGCTGTCACGAAACCTCTAATTTCATTCGTTTTTCCGGGCACGCAATTCTGTGGTCTCAGAATCAGTCACACTTCATTCTTTGTTCCAGGAATTGAGAATGACTTAGCCCACTGCTGTCACCTGGCTCCTCGAAACCTCTAAATTCATTCGTTCTTCCTGGCGCGAAGCTCAGTTGTTTCAGTGCTAAGGTCTAGTGCTCCTGTTGTTTGATAATTGTTTCACACCTGTTCCGTGACTGAGGGCATTTTCTAGAAACATCCAAGGGGTGGAGAGTGAAGAGGGAGAGGTGGGTGGAAGTGGAGACGGGGTGATTACCATGTTAAATAGATCGAGTTTAACCCCCAAATTAGCCTGCGTAGCTGGCGGTATTTAATTTCGGGTGAGTGCTGTTGTTTTTTTCGGAGGTGGAGCCACGAAAAGAAAGAAAGAAAGGACTAACAATCCTACCCATTACCATGAAACCAACATGGATATGTCTCAAATGCATCGGGCTGTAACACCAGTCTTGATTGACAAGTGAAGACCACCTACAGCTGCGGTCTGACAGGGCGGAAGAGTCTATTTTTAAAAACAAATCTAACAGGCGTTCCCTCTCTCACCTCTCCCCCTCCCTCGCCTTTATTTTTTCGCGCTCCTTTTTACTTCGCACCGCTCCCCACTATCTGAACGCCTGGAACAGGCTACCGTAAAAATACCCTTCTGGCCGACCGACTATCAAATAGACATATGGTAATTTTCATTGCGATATAATAGCTGTCGTGGAATGTTTTTCTTCTATTTATTTATTTACATTTCGTTTTCTACTTTCCGTTATTGTTCATCAACAGCCTTAAGCGATTCCCATATATGGGAATGACTGGCTCCTGGCCACTGTGAAAATGTTTAGTGTCGATTTAGTGCTTAATTGACTTGGCTTCTTTTCAGAAAAAAAATAAAATATACGTTGATCTTGTCGGCTTGACCATGTATAACGAAAGCATTGGAATTATTAGCTCACGACAGAAGCTATTAGTTAAAACACAAAAGCACACTGGACATGAGTCCAAGTCAGTGCAGAATCAGAGGGTGGTCGATCAACAGCATAACTTAATTTTATTGACTGTAACATCACAGTCATTAGAATTCTGTAACCAGGGCTTTACAAAGTTCTATAAAAAGGAAATTTTCTTACAACAGAAACCTCGAATTGATTCACGCCGTGTTTCCGTGGAGCACACCTTTCTCAGGCACACACTCAGTGTCGGTCCGTCTTGATTGACTGAACCTCTCATTAGAGACTTCGCAAAATAGGAAGATTTGATGGTTGTTTATGAGAGTCAAATTAAATTCAATACTATAGAAGACCAATATAAGACAAGCGTGTTCGAGCAGATCGTGCGTAAGTATATCATTCGCCGGCCGACTGCACAAGAGGCGTTATATTTACCCAGAAGCCAAACCGGCAACTACATTTTCATGAACAAACAAAAACATTGTTTCCCTGCTCTAGAATTACGATTTCAATGAAGTTTTCTGCCCTGCGTTGCCACAAAAAAAGAAACAGAAAAAAACATCTTCACAGGATCACCGGAGTCATCGCCGTAAACTCCAAGCTTTTTTCCAACCTCGTTCCTAGGGTTCTCTCCCACTGGGATTATGCCGCAAATCTGTTATGTGACAAACATGTTTCAAAAATATCCCTTCACCTGTTTACGTAAGTCGTAATCAGCTTTAGACCCTGCGTGCGAGAAGAGCCTTCAGTGGTCTCTAACACACACGCTGTTTCCGTGACGGAAGCCTCGGAATAGGCTTAGCTACATAATTCCCTAAATATGGCGTAATTCATCCCGGAATTTACCCGAAAAAAGCTCTAAAATTCTTTTAGAAATGTCTAAAATTCTCCAAAAACTCTCTAAAATTCCCAAAAATTCTTTCAAAATTTCGGCTTTTTTGGATAGGGAGGGCCCCTTATGGTGAATAACCACTGATAAGTTGTAGTGTGGACGACTCTGCTGAAAAACCGCTGATTTGTTGTGATCCGTAGACAGTACTCTAGACACTGCTGTGGCATGTAAGCGGACTGAGCCTTCTCTTGGTCGGTTGGAATACAACAAAAAACGTTTTGTCAACGTTTTTGCCGTGAGGTGTTGCCAAAATGTCGGGTAAATGTTCAAATTGCTCTAAAATTCTCGAATTTGTCGATTTTTTCCCTAAAATTCCCAAGATTTTCTAAAATTCTTTTTGATGTCTAAAATTCCAAAAAAAAAATTCCCGAGTTATGTAGCTAAGCCTACCTCGGAATAGCCTGCGTGAAGACGATAACTAAACTCTGATTAGTACCAGAGTTTAATTTCGTCTGCGCGCAGGCTAACCTCGGAACGACTAAGCACGTTTCAAACGTCGTGCGACTCACGACAGCAGCACAACTGTACCTTAAGACTGAAGAAAAATAGCTGCTTCCGAAAACAAAAAACGGACGATACAAAAATATCTAAATGTGTACTTCTTAACATTGAGGTGCTGTAATGTTCAATTTATGAATTACAAAAGAACATTGAGGTGTTGTAATGTATAATTTATGAGCTGGATCGGCCCTATTTAAGATTTAGTAAGTTCTACCTCTTTTCTACCCTCTTCTGTATTAGCACGTGAGCAAATTATGAGCAACCAAAATTATATAAAAGTAAAAGTTTAAGTTACGCAATCAAGGGCAAGCTGCTAAGTCAAATTACATGATAATTGCGTGACGCTTGAATGGTTTCCATATTATGGTACATACCGTAATGATCACACAACTCGAGCCGGAAGCCATATTTTAATGACCATGACAGAGCGCGGGTCGCAGCTTCTATCACCGGCGAATTAGAACAAAACAAAATGGCCAACTAGAAGTAACAGCAGACAAGACAAGGTACTCATTTTTCCGTCTGTTGCTTTTGACCTGTTATGCTCTTGACTAGCGCGTTCAGAGTTTGACAAGCGAATATTTTTGCTCTCAAGTGGAAAGCGAACATTGTCACGTCAAATTATGAGTTCAATTCTTTTACAAACCTAAATACTTTCTTTCTTTTATTTTCTCTTCGCTCACATGGATGATAATTCTTTTTGTACACATTTTCACATAAAAGCTGTCGAAAGCGTTGGCAAAGCCGATTTACGACTGTAAATGCGAAGATGAATAATATACGCTCAGACATGTAACTTAACTTAATTGGTTCGGTCAGATCTTGGCTTTTAACATTGAAATTCCATAGCTTAACCTCCATTCTTTGCTAAGTTACGTTTATTTTAACGGAGTATACTGCATGTTCGGCTCCAAGCAAGGTATCACCGAGCAACGAAATTTGATCCTTGCGAGCCTGAGGGCATTTCCATTTTAATTTATGCAACTTCGCTCAAACTCGACGCCGATTGTAAACATGTCTCCCATCACTGTATATTCCGTTTTCATCCGCTACTGGCATCTTTTTTATAACCCATTTAGTACTTGTTGGTTTACCATGCAGCAATTTCAAGTGCAGTCAGTTGTTATTAAAATGTATTGGCGATTTTAAAAACATGCTGAACCGCATAAATCATCCTTTAATAGATCTGATCACTTACTGCAGGTTTAAAAAATTTAAATGATCTTGGTTTGATTCCTGAACATAGAAAAACGAAAAATGGAGTCAGAAGATACAGAGATTAACTCACATGCCCTTGCATAAAATTAAACATAATACTGGACTGGTATTTGTTTATTGTGTTATTAGTATGAAAAGAGTTTGTTTTAGTTTCAAAAAAGATTGACTACAAAATGTAGTATTGAATATATGATGATATTCCCCACGGATTCCTTGTTTCCTTCTCTTGTATAAAAACACTTAATATTGTAGTGGGATTTTTGAATGAAAAAATACAGGTTCTCTCTCTTCCAGACACATTATTAAACACCAACAATTATAAACATTAACCACAAAGGAGTGCGAAGGACCGCAAACGAATATGCCGAAGAACGTAGGATCTATAAAGACCTGATCAGCAAAAATAATAATGTAGACATATTAAATTCTGCAAGCAGAATCAGACTGCAATGCCGATCGTACTACGTCAAAATTAACTCTGCAAGACATCAACACGACACCGAAAGAACTCAAAACAGAGCGGGATTGTAGCCATGTACAGCTGTTTTGCCCTTGTTGGGGCTAGTCAGCTATCTATTGCTACAATCCCGCTCAGTTTTGAGTTCTTTTGGCCATGTTGATGTCTTGCATGGTTAATTTTCACGTAGTACGATCAGCATTGCAGTGTTCTGCTTACAGAAGTTAATATGTCTACCAACAATTATGTTAATTCTTTTAATTGGTTCAAATGCACAATACAAATGAAAGGTGCATAGGCTAATAAAACGTTTCAAAATCCTTTTCTCCAGTGAAATGTCTCGTGACCTATTGCAAAGTTAATTTTGGGGGTGAATGTTTGGGTTTTAATCGGTTTACAAGCTTTTTATGTCTACAACGACTCACAGCAAATAGTTAAAAAAATGAATGCTTTGGGTTGGAGTTTTATTGACTTTTAAATGTTTATCCGGAAAAACTTTTGTGGACCTTTACAAAGAATATTTACCGTGTTGTACAAACAAAGGCTTTTCTCATTATGTGCTGACGGACTAAGGGCTTGTTTACATGGGGATGGGGGACCCCAGATAGGTGAGGTAACATGTGGCACCCCACCTATCATTTAAATGTGATCAAATTAAAATGAGAGATTATATGGACAGGAGGGTTACTCCACCTAAGCGGGTAACTTCACCTACCTGGGTCCCCCACCTCCATGTAAACAGACCCTAACTGTTGACGTGGAGTAGAGGGGTGGGTTGGGTGATTTTTTTTGTGCCAGAATTTTTAGTCAAAATTTTCTAGAGTGATAATTTTTTTTCTATTTTTGGTGTAAATTAGCCAGAGATTTAAAGTCACGTTCGCGGTAAATGACCGAAACCAGATTGAAGTTATGAGAAATTCTTAAAATAGAAAATGAGCAGATAAAAAACAGCTCAAAACAATTCTTATGGATAAAACTGGCATTAGCTTTTTTTTTGGCGTTAACGTGACTCCTAATTAAAATCTCTCTAACGCGCCCGTCCAGAAATTGTAATCCCAGATTTTGATTTGATCACGTGTACATGATAGGTGGGGTAACCCGCCACAAGTTACCTCACCTATCTGGGGTCCCCCGCCTCCGTGTAAACAGGCCAAAATGATATAAAGCCCTTCATCACCTACAGTGTGGCGCTCAATTTATGCTTTTTCAGTTTTTTTCACGATCCGCAAAAAGTCCCTCTCCTCAAGGAGCATACCTTTGGGAAAATGAAAATTGTACCGTAGTTATTGCTGATCCATTTTTTTAGTAGTTTTAATAACAAAACAAGAAAGTTTTGCAATTCCGATTGAACGTGACTTCCTGAAATCTTACAACTTACAACTTCCTGCAAAATACATAATAATTCACCGAACCGCAATATTATGCTCGAGAAAGCTTTGTCTTAACGTTGTTGGTAGTGAAATGTCCAGCAGAGTTTTGTCCTTTGTCTTTTCGTAAATTATCTTGACATTTACATATGAATACGTCGAAGTTTGAAAAAAAAAAAACAGTTCATATGCCCCAGTACTTTAGGAAAACAAAACGAGAAAACTTAAGTGGGTTATTGTTTTTTAAAGTAAACACTAAAAAAAAAGCGTGGGAATGTAACTTTTAATTCATATTCTTTTACTGATTCCCCGCCACCCCCCCCCCCCCAAAAAAAATACCCGCTTTGCTTACTTTCAACACTGAAAAAGCACAACTGGGAAAGGAAATGTGACGTTTCGTAATGTTGATTACCTGTTTGGCGAAAGGCTTTCGTGCCACACTTTGCGATTGTCTGGGCAGGTCTTCTCATATGTGGTGACAGACTGGTATGATGATTTCAATTCTGTTTATCGACGGTTAATTTAAATTTATTTATTTATTTAAATACGTCAATTTGGCAATTCCAGATAGGTTGATATTGGTTCCTGATTTTCAATCAGGCAGAATATTTACTAATTTAGTGTTGTATTCTGAATGTCTATACCTTAGTCTTAGAGAAAAAACACGTCTTGTCTTACTAAGAGTTCGATACAACAATGACAACAGTGGCAGGCAAATCATTTTCAAAAGCAGACTACTGAAGAAAATTTCTCGCAAAGTATGAACTAATATAGCTAAACGTGACCACATGAAGTGTAAAATCAATACCAGTAACTTCCCAAAAAACGCACCATCTATTCTATATTACAGAGTCTTATATTCGGTTTTTAAGCTCGTTCACAGCAGAAATTCAGGGTAGCAAATCTCAGTGTTTTGAAGGGCTCTCGATATGACTCAGGGCTTATTTTATTCCTTCATTCCCTTGGATTAATTGGAGGTGAGGCGGCCTCACCTCCAAAGCCAGGGAAAAGCGCCCTGGGGACGAGGTTGTTGTCAGAGGCGTGGTTCTACCATCTCTCAAGACACTGAATTCGAAGTAGCCTTACACGTAGACGTTCTTAACCTGCGGACGGGAAGGGAAAAGGAGCGCACCTTCGTGCGCCTCAATTCCTCCGTTCTTTACCGTTTTATTGCCTACCACGTAGCCTAATAAATTGAAAGTTTATCTTTGTACTGAAATTCCTTTTCATAAAAGCTATAAGCTGGGGTCAATTTAATAAAACTGATACAAGCGTAATTTACCAGTATAACCGTTATTTTACAGTCTGAAAACAATACCTGCATTTGTAAATTACACTTGTCAACGAGAGTATTAAGACAATGTATTGCGTCATACACTGTTATATTTTTGCTGTGTCGTCTCCATATAAGGCAAAATTATCTCACAGGCGAAGGTTGCAGTGCCCTTCTTCCAAGTGGCAGTAGGCCTCTTTTAACTGAGTAAGGTGAGATGTGCAGCTGTTCACATGAAAAATATTGTAACATTTGAAAGTAAATGAGAGCTAATTTTCAGGAGGTGTTGGGTGCCAGGATCCACTTCTAAGAGAACTTTTAAGGTATTTTACCGGGAAAAGGTCGAGGATAATGTTTGTTTTAATTTAGTTTACTTTTGACTACAATTCCTCAATGTAAACCGAGAGGTTGAGGGTAAAGCTGAGACGAAACTCGTAAACAAAAACCCGAAAATTGCGCAAACCGAAATGGTACTCGCTGGGCGTCATCATTGCTAGCCAAGTTTCTGACTACTTTTTCCATGTGTTAATCTTAAAAATCCTGTGAATATTGCTCCACTCCGTAAGTGTTAAAGATTACTTTCTGTGAATTTAATTTTTCAAAACACGACACAGGCCTCATTGACATGTTTTCGGGAATTCACATTCACTTCCGACTCCTTGCTTGCTATAATTCACCTTGTTGAAACGTGAAAATGGCTTACCTATCTATGGCCAAAGCTTTTATAATTACTGAAATATTATCATAAGCGTGGTAAGTTGTTAAAATATTGATTTTAGCCTCTTTTCTTCTCGTTATATGTTTCTTGTCATCATCAATGAACCGCTTATTATTTTGAAGTGACCATGTAATTCATACACGCTGTTTTTCAACTTCTCTGTTTCTGATCGTGTTGAGTTTTGTTGCCATATATTGAAACGTTCATAGTGAAACAAGTATTTCACTATTTGCACAACAGACATTTTTTTTTTTTACTTCCTTTGCATATTTGGCCACATAAGGGCCTTATCAGTTAAGTAGTTAATTTTTTAAGTGAATTAAGTATTTAATTTTGCCAACATTTGATCGCGCAGGTGGAGCTGTAAATAAGAGTCGGTCATCGGTTAATCATCCAATTAAAATTTTATACCCATGTTCGAAGAAATTCTATCCATAGTCGGACGTGCTGATCGGGTAGATCAAATAATGAAGACCAATATTCTGTAGGTCCGACAGTTTTTCTGGTTTGCCTTACTATAATTGCGACCTAAAATGTTCAAAGCTTTGCAGTGAGACCACTCGCCTGTGGCTCGTGGTTCCACTTGAGTTTTGGACATTTTATTGCGTCATTTCTATGGTCTATAAGAGTTTATAAAATAACTAAGATAGTATGCGTGTTCTGATTGGTTAAAAACCTATGGTTTATTGTGCCGGTAAACTCATAGAAAACTGAAACATGCTTTAAAGTTATTTCATAAAAGCAGTAGACGACACTTTCTATGGGTTTACTGGCGTGATAACCCACTTAGTAGGATGTTGTGAGAACACTCGAAAAGCTCAGTTGTAAATCACAAGCCGAAGACGAGTAATGTACAAGCTTTTCTCGTGTTCTCCCAACATCCTGCGTGGGTTATCACGCCGGTAAACCCATAGAAAGTGTGGTCTATTGCTTAAGTAGACCATTGTGGTCGATTTGTTAACTAGTATAAATACGACCATGTACCTCTTTCAGCAGCGAATTCTGCCGGCAGAATTCGAGTCGCGAACAAGAAAAGTGTTGAAACGAAGATATGATTGTCGCAGTGGTAATTGCAACTTAAGCAGTTGTATGGGTCTTCATAGCGCAGTAGGTAGATCACTGCAGCGCTAAAACGCAGGGGCCATGGATTCGGGTTAATTTGCAATTACTTGAATTGCAATTACCACTGCGACGATCATATCTTTATTTAAATTTGTATTTCCGCGGTTCACATCATCCTCAAAAAAACATTGTGATATCCGAATCGAACTGACCCTGTGATTTTCATCTCACATCGAAAAACACCAGCGTATTAAAAATATATTTTGATTACAGAATAGGTTCGATGAAATTATATGCTAAAATCCTAACGCTCGTTTTTCCTGAGCGTTACATTTTGAAAAAGTGTCGCTTTATTGTTTGGTTGTATTGTTTCTTTTGTTGTACGTAATCTGTGCCTCGGTACCTACAGAAGGAACCCTTCGAGCAGGCTTCAGTCGCGCGAGCAGGATTTTGAGCAGCAAACGTGATTTTCAGGAGTTCTTCCATGGGGGTTGGAGGCAGGAACTTCAGTTTACTCTGAAAGACCAGGATCTGTTTACATGATAAAACCAAGAAAAATACAGTAGCAATAAAATACGAAATGAGCTTAAGCGTGGCTTAAAATGAAACAGTTATTTAATTACGTTTTCAGTTGTTGTGTATCAAAAACGTTGTAACAACTTCGTCTATAACTAAACATGCTACGCCCTGTAATTTTGTCTTACTGAATGCCATGCTGTTATCACATAATTCGCGGTCTCTCTATCGTTTCTTTTGTTAACGCCCATGACACTATCATTTTGGGAAATATATTTTCTAAACAGTGTTCAAGGTTAATATCAAGACTTGCTCATACCATGTATATCCTAGAGAACACTTCACAGTGGAACAGCAAAACGATGTTAACTAGCGACTTTTTCAAAGTATTTTTTCTTTAACCTAAACTCCGTTTTTACCTGTTCTTGTTTTAAATCATTGGAGGCCTTTTCCTCTTCTCCTTCTTTCTAGATCAGTTTTTTGCCAAGCGGAAGGAAACATTAATAACTCCGCGCTTTGTGATGCAAAGCTAGTTATTCCATCGCCTACACTCTACTCACATGACCAATATATTCAGTGTCCTGTATACGATTTATAGCCCTGTCGGCTTGGCTTTTATATTGAACCACAGTTTTACCATGAAAAGTTCAGTACGTATAAATATTTGATCTTAAGTGAGTCGATGTCACTTCAATTACAAGAGAACCAAATGACACGTTTGTGGACGAGTTAGACGAGAGTTTGTATTGTGATGTCGCGTGATAGCTCGAAAGAATCATTTCTTCACTTTTACAGTCAAGGATCCGGAATATTATTTGTAAGGTCGTTTCGCTGTTTTATTTGCTTTCTTTGAGACCTGACAAGAAACTTTTAATGCGTGATTTTACATTTCTTCGGACATTTGCTCCGAATTTTAAAGGAAAGTAAATTTTTAAGGCCAGGCTCTGCGAGCAGATGAATAGATGCTTAGTTTGAATTCAAAGTACGCTGTCGAACGCTACACATTGTTTTCAGAGCTAAAAGTGTAAAGTATCTCCTTAACTTATTATTACAGTCCCCTAACGAGGTTTATTTAAACCAAATGAAGAAAGGAATAATTTTCTAGCATCCAGTAGGGTAACGTTAATTAATGTTAAGTATTTCAACTCCGGCTTAGAGTTTCGTTGTTTTTTAAAGTATCCCTTCCCAAAGGGAACAAATGTTAACACATTGTTTCACCTTTGTCTTTGGAGTAATGATAAAACTTTGAAAATGATAATGCGCAGCATAAATGCTCTTTTCTCTTGAAGTGGCGAATTTTGATATTCCCCGGCCTTTAGCACTAAGTACGGAAGGAACATGCGGAATGTACAATTCTTATGTTAAGAAATTAAAACTCTATTTGCACATTTGTGGAAACCATAATTAGCAATCTCTCTTTTTGTCTTATATTAACTGACTAATGGTTTATGCTCCTGCTATATAAAAAACAACCCCGGTTTGTTTTAAATCTTGTTCTGTTTTGCTTCCTAGATTTATTACGCACAATGGATCATTTTGCAAGCATTTGGACTGTGGTTGTGTTTTTAACTCTACTGAAAAACGCAGGTAAGCCGTACAGCCTATATGTTAACTTGATTGTATGTAGTCCACAATTTTTTTTAGTGTAGTATATATTACAATATCAACGCTAGCTAACTGATTTGACGGCTTGGATAGCACGAATACAAATTTCGAACCATGTGTGATCCCAGCGCTCGCCGCTCGTAAAGACATTTTAGGCATACGATTGTTGTGCATATATTAACAACTACACTGTAAGACAAACGGAGTGGTCTTTAAAGCTGTTACTCTTGACTTCCAAAGATTAAAGTAGTTTAATGTGAGACTACAGAAATTTGTTCATCAGAAACAATCTAAGTCCACCGGAGGGTGTTTAATTTCGAGAACGCACTCACAAACGTATCAGCGTTCATTTACGGCCTTTCTGCGGACTACAAGTCAAAGATCGCAAACGGCCATCGCATTGGATTGGCGCTGTCACTCATAATAGTAGGCGAAGTTAAATTGAAACAATGTTTTTGTAAAAACGTAAGATTTAAATGATACTCTGCAAACGTTCTACCAAAGAGGTTTCATATAAATTTGAATGGTTACACCATAGGATTTCCTGATACACAGCATCAAAAGTTAGAGTTACATACTAAAGAAATAATACCATGTGAAAGTACTGGTGAAGAGGTTTTATTTGAATGGTAACACCATAGGATTTCATCCACAGACTCAAAAGTTAGAACTGCGTACTAAATAAGTAGTACCATGTGAAAGTACTGCTGAAGGGGTTTCATTTGAATGGTAACACCATAGGATTTCATCCACAGACTCAAAAGTTAGAACTGCATACTAAATAAATAGTACCATGTGAAAGTACTGCTGAAGAGGTTTCATTTAGATGGTAACACCATAGGATTTCATCCACAGAATCAAAAGTTAGATTCTACATAATATACTGAATAGTACCATGTGAAAAGTACCACTGTAACTCGGTTATGATATAATTTTTTGTAGAATTTACCGTTGTCATATATTCTTATTTCACAATGTCTGCTAGTCGAAAGCCTATTCAAAGTAATAGTATAGAATGAGCGCATGGCTTCACCTGGGTTTCCATTAAAAATACATGTTCTATATTCTTTGCAGGAAGTGAAACTCTAAAGGCGTCGAAAAAGGTAAGCCGAGCGGGGAACTGGTATGACTTATGTCCGCGAAGGCTCTATGGATCGTTTGGAGAGACAGCAAAAACATTGCGGACAGCAGCAAGCCATCTGTTAAAAGACGCTGTCAAGGTCCCAAAAACACATACGTATTGCAATTCAGGGTCCGTCTTTAAGAATCCTGTAATAATCGAAGAATTAGTTGCATTTTTGAAACTTTTATTTGCATTTTGGAACGCAGCACTTGTAGTGCGCCATGTGCTGTCCTTCCAAACGATCCCAAGAAGCTTTGTGGTCTCATATCGTACCCAGTTTTTAACTCGTTTAGAACTAACATGTAGCAGTGCGTGTTTTGAATGAGATAGCTGTTCGAACAAGACTTAATTCGCCTAAAAATTGATTATGTTACTAGGTAATACCTTAAGTTGACATCGAGAACATAAAGAACACAAGCGCTGAACAAGCTCCGTTAGCATTGAAGCAGTTCAGTAGCATTGTAGTTAGCATTGCAGTGATAACCGAAATCAATTTCGATCGTGAAGTTTAATTTTATTTACTTTTTTTTACTTATTTCCTCTCAGAATCTTCATCATCACATGACCAAGAGAGAAGTAGAGTATTTATTTGGCGTCAAAGATCATTCTGAAAGTAAGCGATGTTTGGAACCTATTCGGTAGCGCTATCAGGAGCTCATTATCCTACAGAGTTCATCGGTCACAATAAGTGTGGCAGCGCGTTGGACGTTCATCTATATTTAGATTTCTTTTCCTCCTATATATAGAGCGTTTTCACTCATGAGGTCAAAAGCTATGCAAATTTATTGGAACAAAATAACATTTTTACATAACAAAAATTTTCAACTCCCACAGGACTGGTTTGGAACACCAACATGGCTGACGTTTCATCGTTATTAAGCACCAATATGGTGGACGTGACGTCATGTTAAAACGCTCTATTTGCTTCGTTCACGAACGTACACACAATAGAATATGACTACATTTGTAGAAGATTAGAAAGAGACCTGGCGTCTTGTTCTTCGAACAACTTAGGTCTCTTTGCTTAACCCTTTAAACCCTAAGATTAAAATTAACATTCTCCTTTGTCGCCCCTATTCATTTACTATAGAAGTAGTGGGGAGAAGTTGATAAAATATCAAGCAAACACATTCTCTGTGATCATGTCCTTAATTCTCATGACCACTCTGTTTTACAAAGCATTGCTATAACAAGGAGAAATTTGATACTTATCACTGGTTTAACATCCACCTTTCCTGGAAATACTGCTCTGCTCAGATGGCTGAGAGCACTAAAGATGAATCTACAAATGATCTGTTAATCTAACACATTGTAACCTAAGCCTAATGTGACAAATGGACGCTCGGAGTTGTTTGGCCCCTGCGCTCGCAAGCTCGCACGATGCTGGGCCCACTCTATCCAACTGTTTTTGTAAATGGGTAGGGGCTGTTGAGTAACCCGCGATGGATTTGCTTCCCGTTCTGGGGGATGGGGTTGGTAGAAATATTCCTAGTTTCTTCATGCCATGGAAACCTGGATAAGCTCCAGCCTGGTGGACTACTCGACTAGAGTACAAACTTGACCTCAGTATGCGTGTCCATTCCTTTTATCTGCAGTTCCCGAATATGACGTAGCCACACCGCACGAAACAGAGTCAAATGGAAGAATGATGTCCCCCTTCGGTCGCAGACGGCGCTCGTCTAATACAGATCTTTTACACTATAAACTTCATGCATTTGGATCTAAGTTTCGGCTGAAGCTAAAGCCAAACAAAATGCTTATGACGCCAAACTTAGTCGTCGAGAGACACCACGGAGGGGGAAGAGTTTCTGCTCACCCTGTGCCTGAAAATAAATTCTACTTGGGAAAGGTGTCCTCGCATCCAGACTCCCTGGTGGCCGTGAGAAGCGATAAAGGACTGGTAAGGCTAGGATTTTAAACTTTGTTCTTTTTGCTGGTTCTGCTTCCGCAGCACCAGCAAATAGATAACTTAAAACCGCGGCAGGATAAGCTCAGTCGGTAGAGCGCTTGCCTGCAGAGCGGAAGGTCGCGGGTTCGATCGCTGTGGCCGGACCTATACTCAGAGTCTCAAAATAACTGAGAAGTAAAGGTACTACCGTTGCCCTGCAAACGAGTAGACCTTCGCGTGGCTCGTATGACCACGTAAAATGGCGCTCCCGTCTCCAGTAGGAGACGTAAAAATAGTATTCTCAATTCGTACTTTGGTGCTAACTACATTGAAACGCAAATAAAGTGCGTTATGAATTTTCATTTTTGATTCTGTTCGTGTTGAACATTTAGACACCTCTATTGGAAAGCTTTTTAATCACAGTAATAAGTACAGTACGGTGAATGAAAAGACAAGTCAACAATAAAATTATAATGAAATAGGAAAATATACAGCAGGTTTAGTTAGAGCAATTTAAGTTTTTATCCAAACCTCCAGTCTGTGGTAGTCAAAGTAACAGAGCCTTTGAGTTGATCACTGCTTACCGTAGAGATATCGGAAAGGGGAAACTGAACTAAATAATTCAACTTTCCAATGGTAGATCTATCGTAACTCAAAAAATCCTCCACAATCTTGGATCATGACCACTTTAAAGGAAAAGTAACATATTCATATAACTTTTTCATTCCAATAGTCCGGCATGATAAGGACGTCAGAGGACACTTTTTTCGTCCAGCCTCTCCCTGCACATTTAGCAAAGCGCGTGAGGAGAAGCACCGACAGAACGCCTCATCTGATTTACAGAGCTTCGTCGTTGAAACTTGGCAACTCTAGCTGTCAAACGAGCAATTCATCAGGTTTGTATTGAGTTGTCGTGTTTTAGAAGTGCGATATGTGAATAGTGTGTGAATAGGGGTTAATGTGCACCAACCGTGTAGTTGATTTCACACCGCCGACAGATCATTCTTATTACAGACCTTATTTTTCTTATTAACCTTTTAAGCCCCAATACCCACATACAAATTCTCCAAACTGATCTCTATACATTTCCTTTAAGAATTAGTTACGAGAATTTGATTAAAGATCAAATTATTTTCTCTTAGGTAATCATTTTATTAATTCTCATAACCTAATCTCATGATAATGTATGAATATCGTCAGGAGAAAATTGCTGTTGGTCACTATTGGGACTTAAAGGGTTAAAGACCGTTTTCTCTGTATCAGTACGGGGAGATTGTGTCTCTCATGTCTCTCTCGCAACTTAAATGTTGCAGCAAACTTTGTGAGAGGAATATATTGATTCCACTTTGTACAATGCGGGATACCTCAGAGAGGTGGTGCAAGGCATGATCTTTTCAAAGGGTGTTTTACGACGTATAACAGGCATTATTATTCATTCAATATATTTCCCCGTATCTGATTGGTTAAAACCACACGTGTTATTCACCATAACCAGCTGCTGTTAACCAAATTTGAAAAGAATTTTGTCATGTTGAACCGATGACGTCAAAATGACGTCAAAAGTGCAGCCTTGTTGCAGTTCTTGAACTGTTGACCGAGAAAACCTGGGACGAGGTTGAGTTGTTTTGGTAATTAGAACAAAATGGCGGAACTGTCACGGAACATTTTCCTCGTTTCACCGCGAAATATTGTCTTAAAACATTGCAAGAACAGCAAGAGGACAACTCGCCGGACAACATCTGCTATTTGGAGTATATTTGCAGACCTGAGCAGACATTAATCTCCTAAACTTCCTGATACAGATGCATTATCGATATGAACTTACATCGACCGAGGCTAGCATCTTTTAGCTTGTTCTTGGAATTAGTTTGAAGGCATAATAAAACAATTATTGAATTCAGCTTTCCTAGGATATGAAGAATTCTGCAGATCGAGGAGGGTGTTATCCAAAGAGGCCGAAGGCCTCGATCTGCAAAATTCTTCATATCCTACTCAGCCTCATTCAGTAATTGCTAAATATGTCTTGTCAAATTGCAAAATCGCAGTTAATATTGAGGCCGAAAAGTAACTCTTTTTTACTCAAGGCAGTTAAATACATTTTTTTTTTAACTGTTTTACGTTTGTTTCTCCTTGTAGTTAACGACCCTTACAGGGGGTCAAAACATGTGCATGACAGAAAGCGTCGGGCCGCTAGTGGTTATAAATTTATGGAAGCTGCCTTGGTTGTTTCTCAAGACTATGTTAACAAGTACGGAGAAAAGGACTTTGCTACAGTACTTCTTGTCATTGCTAACATGGTATGTATGATCTGTGGGGATTCTTTACCTCACATTTAAATAAATGTCTCCGAGTGTTTAGCCATAAGAGCCTCAGACTGCGAGTTTATTACATATGCACAGCAAAACATCTCGACGTCACAACAGACTCTCATACGCTCATGCAAACACGCCTCTCGGCCAATCAGAGCACGAGTACTATCTTATTCGTTTTATTAATCAGAATTAAACCGTACACTGCTGAACCTCTCATAACCGTCCATGTGGATCCACGTCCCTTGTACCGTTAGTGACGTCATCATTTTTTAGCGGTCATAGGCCTAGGCCCGACGTCGAACTTTTCATGAGACGAACTAAACTCTAAATTGGGTCGACCTAAATTGAGTTAAGATCGTCTGTTAGTTTATTTCGTCGCATGTGAAGATCTACGTTTTTCCCGGAGACGATCTTCAGACGCGCTATCCGTCTGAAGCAGTCACACAGAACGTGTTGGACGATCCAAACTCATTCAGACGAACTTAACTGAGCCAGACGTCGAACGTTTCATGAACTTAACTCACTAAGTTTGGTTCGTCTCATGAAAAGTTTGACGTTCGGCCTAGGCCATAGTCATCTTTGACTCCTAATTTGTGCAGAGGGGAAGAGATCTTTCGAAACGACCGTACTCGAATTATTACGCTTGAGTCAATCAGGCTAGAGAAAAACGAAAGAAACCACATAAAGGAGCCTGAGTATAGCCGCCCTCTCCCCTCAAGTGAAAAAAAGGGGAAAATTTTTTTCTTAAAGGGAGGGGAAGGCTATGCACAGGCGACATGTAAAGTTGACCAGAAATTTCCAATTAAAATCTCGTTCCACTACCCACCCGCACAAGAGATTCCATTTGTTGTTTTTTACCTTAGGTTGCTGGAATGTTTCGAGATTCTTCAATTGGAGCAACAAAGGTGTATTATGTGGTCAAAAAAATAATTCGTATCAATTCAACGAAAGACGAGGTACGTACAATAGAGCGCTTAAGCAACAACGACGGCGACGGCTACGAAAACGTCACTAAAAAGTGAATTTGCGCCACTTCAAACTTTATCGCGCTTATTCCACCTCGTCAGTTCGTAAAATGTTGGTAAATTTTTCTGGAGTTGAATTTTAAAAGACTGTATCAAAGTTCAAGAAAAGGAATAAGAAAGTCGTTGTCTTGTGTTCACGTCCTGGACAAAACGTGAAATTAGGCACTTTCACGTTGTAGTCGTGCTGCAATAGCCTCCGAAAACTTCCGTTTCTCCTCTCTCTTTGCCGCTGGGGACGTTTCGCGCGTTCCTCTGCGCGAAACGAGCCAGGAGAAACGGATGTTTTCGCAGGCTATGTTGCAACGGCAAAGAAATGTTCAAAAAAGAGTGATACAGGTGCAAAGTTGTTGTTTTGTCAATCAATCTAAACCTATTGCTTTTTGCCGTCGCTGTTGTCTCCCTAATAATTGAGAGATTAAGATTCATGTTTACACCAAACGGGCAAACGTGAATTTGTACCACGTGACCAAGTTTCCCCCTTAATTGTCGTTTACTGTTTAGTACTTTTACACAGAAATAAGTAGTTTCACACCAGTTTTATCCATAAGAATTGTACTGGACAGTTTTTATCTGCATATTTTCTATTCTGAGAAATTCTCAACTTGAATCCGACGTTTGCCGTTTGCCGTAAACGTGACTCTTAATCTCTCTAATACTTTAAGGGTACTGTGTCACGGCTGGCTAGCCTTCATTTTGTTTATGACGTCAATTACGCATTCTTATTCGCTATGGAACTTGGTCTTGTGAGCGACAAAATCACAGCTTCAGTTCATAGAAATATAGAAACCTGTTAGGCTAACAAGTTACTGCGCTTTTCACAGACATGCGAATTCTTAAGTTCAAAAGCTAACTGACGATTGCGTTTTTCGCTGCCGTCAATCATCTCAACGGACCTCTTAGAAAACAAAACTACACTTTAACGGGTTCAAAAGGTCATGGTTTGTGATTTGTGATTGGTGGATTTCAATCCGTTTTGTGTGTTTCTGTGTTTCAAGGTTCGTTGCTTGTGATCATAATTATGATTGACGGCAGCGAAAAACGCAATTGTGAAGGCGGCTTTTGAACTTTAGAGTTCGCATTTTTGTGAAAAGCTCAGTATGAACCACAATTACATATGGCGTTTCAATGTTCTGCAAATTTGTCTATCCCTGCCTCCTTTTGTATTTGGCGTGTTATTCACACCTTCCTGTGACGGTTTGAGAGGTGTTAGTAAATTTCGTGACACAGCTCTTATAATAGGCTGATTTAGCAACAGAATGGGAACGTCATTTTACGACAGGAAAGCACGCAGAAATGACCAAATACGACTGGCAACCAATATGGTTTTAGGAAAAATCGTTCTCCTTACCTTGCGCCGACAAAATTTCTGCTGCCTTTGACAAAAAAGAACATGCTATTGGAGTATTTCTAGATCTCTAGAAAGACTTTGATAGGTCAACCACGACATTCTTTTCAACAAACTTAAACACTATGGAGTTTGGGGGTCTTCCTCTAGAATGGGTCAAAAGTTACTTCTGCAATGGGTCACAATTTGTCGAATTCAACAACTACAGGTTTCTGGGTGTTCTTCTAGATGACAATGTAACCTGGAAATCTTATTTATCAGGGGCACCCAACGTCAATTTTTGGAAAATATCTGTTCGGGAGACGATTTGGGATCTAGAATTTTCGGAACATTTGTTGTAAAATTTCTTGCTTTCCTGCCTCTCCTAGGATTTTCGAAGATCTAAAAAATGGTATAATTTCCTATTTTTAACGGATTTTTACGATAAAAAGGTCATCTAGAATTTTCGGCAGCCTTTTTTCTGGCTGAAATTTTCGAAAAGGTAAGTTTTGATCCCTATAATTTTCGGATCACTAGACTTTCAGCTAGGAAATCCGAACAGATGAAAACTTTTTAGAGGATAAAAATATACCTATATCTATCGTTTAAATCCTAAAATAAGTTTAACAATGCTATGTTTAAGTGGTTTTGAACTATATTCTCGTTGGGTGCCCCTGATTTATCTTTCGTTGCCACGAAAATGTCTAAAACCTATAGGCATCATTCATAAATCTAGGTTATTTTCTCTCTCTACTCACTCTCTTCGTACCATATATAATTCAATGATCCTTCCATATATACATTATTGCAATCTAGCTTGGGAATGTACCTACAAATCTAATCTTAACTGAAACGATAGTTATTTTACAGAAGCGCGCACTAAGAATAGTAAGCAGGTCTAGGTTCGATGCCCAAACTGACTAAGTTGGATGGCGCAATGTTAAATGTAAATACTCACAACGCAGTTTCTTTTTGCACTAATTACTCTTCTCTGGTCGCAGCTCCAATTCAAGGACGGTGACAGCGACGTAACCAGGCTAAAGAAATTGTTGAGTTGGTCTTCAACTTACATGAATTTACCAAACGGAGACTCGGAACATTTTGATGTGTTTAGCTATATCACAGAGTAAGTATATGCGTCATACATACATATACTTTATTTATGCTCGAAATTTACAGAGTAGCTGATCTGATCTGGAGAAACATTAATGGGGGCACTGCGTATCACGTAGTGCGCATAACATTGTGACTTCAAAGGTGGCGGTGATTCTCACCAGTTGCCTAATAAGAGGTAATTAAAGCTTCCTTTTGTAGTCCAAATGCTTTTAATAGCGATTTTTAGAACTCTTTCCGGCTAAAGAGGTGTTTGTCTTGAAACTCGCCCCAGTCCCCTCGAGTAAAATGATCATTTGAAGCCGAAATTGTCCCTTGTTGTCATTTTACGATGAAACGAGAGCAGTGACCCCCCTTTTTATTTGTGCTTTTTACCCGTTATAGATACACAAAAAATATATATTAAGGAGAAAAAACTGGATAGAAGAAGTTGTATTTTTCTAAATATGAACAACACGAAACTCCGCATGTAGAGCCACAGAAAAATATGAGATAATGTTAAAATTGTCCATTTCTCTACAATTTTTTCAAAATCAGGTAATTTGAAGTCACTTAATAGAAAAATAGTTTTTGCTATGTGATAATAGTTTTTGTCGCTTATCGATGTTTCGAACGTTTCGGGCGCAATTAGGAAAAAACACTCAGTATTACGGTCAAACAGAGCGAAAACAAGCACATTGATCCTGTCCTTTTATTGCGGTTTTTTGAATGTCCTATATGCGGCTGACATTTCTGCCAAGTTTGAAAAAAACATAGTACATCCTTTTCAAGGGAATTATCTTAAAATATCGTATTTATTCGATTAGACGTCACATTCAAATAAACCCCTCCCTCCATTAAATGCCGCACCCAACCAGAAGAAAGTTGAAGAAGGCGGTGTTTATCGGTACAACTCGGTATTCTACACCATCCGTTCAATTCCATTCAATCTCAGCATAAAAGTGCACTTTTCGCTTTTACATGATATTGACGAATACCGTAATTGCTGTCACTGATTTAAGGAATGTGATTTTGAAATAAACTCCGCCCTCGAATAGTGTAGGCAGGTAATCAGTAAAAACTGAACTACGCATCACTTTTGTGACTGTTTTGGTTGGGGCCTTGAAAGCTCGAGAAAGTGGGAAAGGCACAGCGTACAGTTTGTGTGTGACTTACTGCAATTCGCCTAGAATTACGTATCTTTTAGCGTTTTAAGGATGTCGTAGTGGCAAGAGCACAGTCATCCCACCAATGTATTCCGGGCTTGAGTCTTGGAGTTGACGTCACTGCCATTCGTTTTCACAGACATAAAATTTCGTGACGCCGCTACTAGTTTCCCTGCGAAATGAAGTCTGAGGAACGTACGCGGAAATTCCTCACTGATGACGTGTCACTACCCAGATCTGATTAGAGCTGCTCATTGGTTTAAGCAAATTTCTGTAGCCTGCGAAAACATCCGCGAAGAGCAAGGAGAAACGGGTGTTTTCCCAGGCTAAAATCTCTCTCGAGGCACGAACAATCAGAAGCACTACCCAGATCAGGGTAGTGACACGTCGTCAGCATAGAATTTCTGCCCTCGTTCCTCCAACGTCATTTTGCGCAGAAACCAGTGGTAGACTGCGAGCAGTCTACCACTTTTCCTTCAGATTTAGTGAGAGCAATGCACGCGGGCGGGAGCGGCAAAGCCGCGAGACGAGCGAAACGAGGGCGAGTCACGCGCGTGGCCATTTGCGTGTCTCGTGTTTTGCTCGACGGACTACAGAAAAAAGAGAGACTGCTCGTAGTCTAACCAGTGGTCGCGTCGCAAAATGTTTGCTGTTTTCTTAGGCCAGTGTAAAGAAAACGAGGCTCGCCGCGTGACAAAGGTCTATGGTTTCATGCTTAATGTCACTGAACAATGTTGCATTTCTCCAGCTTCTAGTAAGGAGGCGTTCCTGCCATCTGGGATATTATCATGTGTATTCTTAAGACATGAAAACGATGCACCTGGCCTCACTCTTCTGGCCAAATTGCGTATCGCATTAAACAGAGCTCTCCCAATACGGCTTTCCGCCAACATCAATCATTGACTTAATAATTATTATGTAAAGGAACATGAAGCATGAAAAACTGTTCTGATTGTGCTTTTTCAATATTATTTTTGCAGCAAAGTGGTCGGAGGTAAGTACAACTTTTTGAAAGTACTCGTTTCGTTATTAGGGAGTTTATGATCTAAGTAAGGTGACGGCGGCGAGAACGTCAAAAAAAAAACTCTCTTATATGACCTATACGGGTAAGTGCCGCTGGTCAGGGTATGGTTTTTGACGTCTCTGTCCTAATCATGGTATATAATTTCGTGTGAGTCTGTCAGCAGGGTATGGCCTGCACGATTTATTTGATTTCCTAGATTAAAGTACAAACATTAACCACAAAGGAGTGCAAAGGACCGCAAACGAAATATGCCGGAAAACGTAGGATCTATAAAGACCTGATCAGCAAAAATGAAAAGTAGACATATTAAATTCTGCAAGCAGAATACTGCAATGCTGATCGTACTACGTGAAAATTAACTCTGCAAGACATCAACACGACACCGAAAGAACTCAAAGCAGAGCGGGATTGTAGCCATAGACAGCTGTTTCGCCCTCGTTGGGGCTCCTAGATGAATTTTCTTTGTACTCCAAGTATACAAAAGCAATGACTATAACGTGAATTTGCTCTGGCGTGCATTTTGTCCTTTGCTCTAAACAGGGTGAGGGTGTTGTCTTGATCACAGTATGTATTGAAGGAATTTTTTGTCCTTAACAGGGTCAGGGTTTCAACCCCTCAGCGGCTCACCTGTACCACCAACGATTGGTGATGATTGGTGATGGTCGAGTACCCCTCGCGGGAACGTGGTCCTACGACCAAGAGAAATATTTACCTCACCCCACTGGTAGAAATCTATACGGTATCCTCGAGGAAGTTATTTGGGCGACGGGTTAGGTTGGATTTGGAAAACTTTGCTTACAACTAAAAAATTTCTACCTCCCCCCATCTAAGTCAGAAGTAACGATACTTCACTTAACCTAGTGCGTAGCCCCCCCCCCCACAACGTGCGTACTGCAATCATTGTTATACAATCATTCGTGTTTTGTTTTATTTGTATTTGTATTTGTATTAGGTCGCGCCATAGCAAACCGCATGTGTGCTCCCAGGCTACCCAATGGCAACATAAACAGTGACGTGGGTCTCCAGTCAGCTCTTTATATCGCGCACGAGACAGGCCATAAGTAAGGTTACATAAAAATTTGGTAAACATGTAGCAGTATGATACTACATGAGAATGATATATTTTTACATATTTCAATAGTTCAGTAGCGTGTGTACAGCCGCCCCCTCCCCTCTCCTCCAATAAAATTGGAAAGGAGGGGAGCAGTTGTACACCCCAGGCTATGGTTCAGTTGTAGCAGCAAGTGCGAGAGGCGCTGACTCATGACTTAAACCTCATTGGTAGGGCCTACACGTTAATACCATCTGTTTTTCATGGTTTGTCGCATTGATGGAGTTTTCAGATATTTTTTCAATAGTTCACTATTCCAGCACTACCCTTTACTACCCCCAAAAAAAAAAGGGTTAAAGTTCTGACTCTTTGGTTGGATAACGTACGTTTTTTTTTTGTATTTGCAGCGCTTTTCTTGGCCACGATGTAACACCTGAATGCCCAACAGGTAGGTACATTATGTCTGGGACACTTCCCTCTGGGATCTATGCTGCCACATGGTCCAACTGCTCAAGCCGAGTACTTCAAAGTTTTCTGGGGTAAGTGGGCTTTCATTTTAGCTGTTGTCAACTTAATAATTGCAGAAAAGCAGTACTATGCTATGTGGCGCGGCAATGCTGTATACTTTTGACTGGTGTCAGTGGTTGCCTTTTGTGTCATATTTATATTTGAGACTTGAGTTGAAGATACATTCTGATACAATCAACTGCCTTTATTGCGGACGCCGTAGGGACCTCGAGTTAATGTCGTTATTAGTAAACAGGCATTTAGCTCCTGTCCGTAGTATCGGGGTGTCCGTTATAGCGAGGTGTCCGCAAGGCGAGAGTTGACTGTAACGACCTTACACAACATGATTTTAATATTTATTATTTATTATTTTATTATTTTGTTATCCTGTTAAAACAGGAGTATTTCGCATTAACTTATAACTAATTCTAATTATCACTAATTCTTTAAATTCTATCCAAAGAAATATTTGTATCTTTTTCTTTTCTTTTTTTTTAAACTCTTAATTAAGTCGAACCTTCCGTAAGCGAAGGCCCAAAATGGGAAAATTTAGTGGTCGCTCACTGGAGGTGATCGCTTATAATACAAGAATCGAACCACAGGGGTCTCTTTCGAGAGTAGGTCTCGACGCATTTCCTTTTTGGCAGAGAATTACATTCAAATTCGTTGTATCGCGCTGCGCGTTTTCCTGTTCAATCAATCATCTTAGCGGACCTCTTAGGAAATACATGTTTACTTGAATTCGATCCACTTTGTTTGTCTCTGTGTTTCTCGGTTCGTTGCTTGTGATGGCCCTGTTTCGGGCAATAATCGACTAGTTTTCTCTGAAAATTTTTCTGATCTTTCTTTTTCTTGTCTCTTGCAATAATAAAGCAATGTCTGCCTCCTGCCCTTTACAAAAATTCCACTCATCATCGCGATTTCCTTCGCTATTCTTGAGCAGTCTTGAGTCTTTCTTGGTTTTGTTTTTGCGGTCCAAGCTGGGCGTGCGCGTTGAGTTGTGATTTGCATCAACCCCGCCCCCACTCAAATGATTGAAAAAAACAGAAAAACTCATTCGAAGTTTTCGTGTAGTTCCTTGTTAAGTTGTCGCTGTTCTTCGAGAGGTTAAAAACTATGGAAATTATACACTCCAGAAAGTCATCGTGGTCGCTTAGGAGAGGTTCAAATTATTGGGCTTTGACTGGGAAAATTTAGTTGTTTTGGATCGCTTGTCGCTCATGTAAGGTGGTACTTACTGGCTTACATTTTATCCCTCTTTCCTCACATCAAATCATGTAAAACGTTGCTTCTTTTAGAAAGCAGCTTGACCGGCGTCAGATTGGAGAAATATGTCACCAATAAAAGTACTTGAAAATCAAGGCTATCATTTCACTCCTTTCGAAGTTTGATACTATACCGGTCTCCTTGTGATACAAAAAGTCTTATAAACACTGCGCACCCACAGGTGGTCGTTTTCTTTTTTAAAGTTAATTAACACCGCAAAATAAAAAAAATTAACATAAAAATTAGCCTGTTCCAGGCTCCAAGATAGTGGGGAAATTGAAGCGAGAAAAGTTGCGCGAAAACCGCGCGGGAGCTGGGGAGAGACGGAGCCTATATAAGCAGTGTTTTCAATACCTAATTACCTAATTCCGGTATACCAGCTCCTTGGTCAATTGTGACAGTTTACTTCAACAATTACGTCAATCATTTGGCTTCGCGCGCGCACAGTCAACCAACATGTCCAGCACCTGAAACCCTCCTACAGCAATTTTTTGACGTTTTGACACGAGAAACGGGGATCAATTTAGGTTTCTTGGAAACTGCCCACCTACCCCTCCCCAAAGCCATCATTTTGCCCTAAGCGAGAAGTAAGTGTTAATGTTAGCTTAGGGGAGAGGTAGGTGGGCAATTTCTCCGAAACCTAAATTGATCTAGAATCGGTTTGTCGGGAAGTGGGATGGGGTAATTGGCGGATGAGGTATTTAAAAAGATGCTTACTGGCTCTCCCCATCTCTCTTCACGCCTTTTTTCCCTCGTTCGCTATTTTACTGCTCCGTCAATTTTTTTCTGCTCGTCTGCACTGACCGAGAGCCCGGCACAGGCCACGTGACAATATAAAAGTATTTCTATTCACCATTGTCATCATCATCATCATCATCATCATCATCATCATCATCTCACCATCGTTATCGTAATCTTCTTCAAATATCATATCGGCCATTAATTTGACAGCGAGATTAAGAGACCATGTTCACCCGGTTACGTATGCTTAACCTAAGAATGGACGGTAAAAGATGAAAAAAAAAACTATCACATTCAGGGACAACTTGGTCAAGACTCGAGTCAGAGAATTCCAGGACGCACAACGTTCATTCCAGCATGTGTACTTGACACTTACGAAGTGTAATAGACTCTCGCAGACGTGGTCGAAATTTTTTCTGGGTATTTACTTTTTCCCTGAAATGCAAAGTTAAAACTGTAAACCTTCTTTCAGAGTCTGAGTATTTGTTATCATCATCATCGTCCTCGTCACTATAATCATCATTATAATCAAATTCATTATCATCATTTTTATTATATAAACACCAGTGAAATACCAGGTGAGCTTTCGCGCGAAAACTTGATATCTTCACGTGGGAAAATAACACGTTATCTTCACATGTGAAAATATCACCGTTGCTAGGGCTACATAACAGATCGCGCCTTTCACACCAAAAAACTATTAAAGTGAAATGGTTTGGTAGTTCATTGGTGTTTATATAATAAACAGAACATTACATGACCGCTTGGAGATACGAAATTTCTCTTCTAGTGTTGAAAAAACATTTCACTCGTTCTCTGCGCTCACTCGTGAAATATTTTTCCACACTCGAAGAGAAATTTCGTATCTCCGCGCGGCCATGTAATATCCTCTATTTCTCGTTTTTTTTTAAATATGGATCGTCGTCTAGAAAGCTACTGAAGACTTTATCATGGCGCGTGTTTTACAGTAAAAACCCGCGACTAAGAACCTACATTTTCTCAAGTTAGCCTAAACAGGTTCTTAAATTTATGGTATTAAGCACAAATTTAAGTTATGTAGGTTCTTAAATAGGCTCTTATTTTCTGAAGTAAAAATGGATTGTAGCTAACAGTACTTAATAAATGGTCTTCAGCTAATTCCCTATATAAGGTACGCATACCTATGTCTCCAAAGAGGATCCTGAATGTTGACTTATCTTATTTCCCTAAGTGTACAGAATTGTTCCTATAGATTTAAAAAAAACAGAACCTGTTTCAAATTTTAGGCTAAACAGTTTCCCGTATAGATGGGGCCTAACTGGCAAATTTTAGCCTAACGGGTTCTTAAAAACCAATTTCTTAGTCGCGAGTTTTTACTGTTTCTTCTTTAATCTCATAACAGGGGGGACCGCTCGAAGTGTTTAGATAATTCACCGTTTGATTACCTAGAGGCGCCTCGACTTCCACTCCTTCCTCCAGAAGACCAGCATAAACTGCCTGGTGAGGTGTTTGATGGGGATAAGCAATGTAGATTTCAATACGGCCCTGGATGGAAAAAATCTAACTATCGTCCGGTAAGTGGCCAGGATCGAGAATTAGATTAGTGACTTGGTACTCAGAGGCGGCGGAGCGTTTTGAAACGTGGGGGCAGCGTGGGGCCTCATATTTCACTCAGTGTGCGGTCCTGGGAACTTGTCAGGGATCACGTGACCCCTGTCGTGTTGTTCTGTTAGTCCGAACCATGTGCTTGTTGACTCGTTGTGTTCGGTGAGGGTATTTGAGCTGTTTAGTCGCTCGATACACTACACTCAGCCATGAGCATATCCCTACTCAAATATTCCAAAATGCCCTTTGCGTTGTTTGTTGGCACAAGCAAACATCTTAGTGTATCCGTAATGGATTTTTGTTCAGGCGTTCCTGCTTCATGGTACTTCTTAGGTAGTTCTTCAGTCGTCTGAGGGAAGAAAATTTGCGCTCTGGTGTCAACGATGCCACGTGTGCCCCCAAATTTTTGTTTGGGGGAGCCACGGCCCCCCTGCTCCCCCTGCTTCCCCTGCTCCGCCACAAATGGTACTGTTGAGATAGTCAAGACAGGTAGCTATTTGTTTATTTTTTTCTTTTGTTTGTGTGTGTGTGTGAAGGGGAGAAATGCAAGAGCCCAATAGGCGAATCCTTGCCATTAGCATACGGGTTAGGCGTCTCCGTATACACAAATAGGGTTCAAAAGTTGCAAGAGCTGGTTAATTTGAGCAGTTTGTGGAAGTTTCTGCTCTTTACAATCAATAACAAAGGAAACAGCAGTAATCAAAATCTGCGAAATCGCTCGGTAGCAAAAACAATAATGAGGCCCTATAAACAGGGGCGGATCTAGGGGGAGGGTGCAGGAGGTGCGCACCCCCCCCCCCCGCCCGATGATCTGCGGCTTTCTAATACAACTGGTATTCTGTATTAGAATTTGTTTACGTCACCAGTCAGTTACGCCATTCCTTATTGGTGCACCCATCCTAAGAAAAATCCTAGATCCGCCCGTGGTAAAGGTTGGGCGTTTTCTAGCCTATTCCAGGCGTTCAGATCGTGGGGACGGCGCAAAATGATGTGAGCAGAAAAAAACAGCGAGGGGGAGGGGTAGGGGCCGAGAGCGAGGGAACGCCTGTAGTACTTTTTAACAAAAGCTCGTTCCGGTATACCAGATTCTGGTATACCCTATGATTGGTATATTTTGACAGCTGTTGTTAGCACTCGCGGGTTCATTACTTTGATTGGAAATGTAATGGGTTAGCAATGAGATTGCACATCAGGTTATCTTGAAGCGAAATAAGTAACACGCTTAATGTGGAATATCATCCCCGAAGAACAGGAAAAATCGTTGTGAGGCTGGATCTCGTCAGCGGAAAGTAGGGCTTCGAAATTTTACCATTTATTCGCTTATAAACGAGCCAAGTTCTCTTCAGGAATATTAAATACGCGCATGAACCTTCTATTGATATGAGCCTTTGTTCAAAGTGCGAATACAGCTGTCTCTCCTTGCTCCTCGCTGTTAGGGACGTTTCGCCTTATGCGGCTACTTAAGGTGGCTGAACACAGTTTTGCAGGCGGTCAGCGGCAACTCGCGTGACGGCGAGTGTTTTAAATTAGACAAACAAACATTGTGGCGAAAAATCAATGGTACACAGGTGACGATTTCTCAAAATCTACTCATTAAAATTTTGTGATATTTGGCAGAAGTTTTGCTTTTATCGTATTTTAAATAATGAAAACTTTAAAATGGAAGTTGAACAGACGAATTTTGTGACACATTTAATAATTACAGTACAACTATATTATTGATTATCTAAAAACCCGTCTGTTAAAATTTGGTCAAATTAGTTTGAAATGGTAATGATTACTTATAATAAGCCGTGTGCAAGTTTATAGGAAAATCTAATGAGCGAATTTTATGTAGACTCAGCAAAAGTGAAATTTTAAGGTTGTATTCAGTCGTTCATGTTGCCATGGAAACTGCAAAAACGTCAAATCTTACCTGTCAATCAAAATCTTTCATCAGTTTATTTTTGCCATGATTTAGCAAATGACATATACTCACAAACTGCCTAAACTGTGTTCAGCAACCTTAAGTACAACAGCTTAACAGCGTTGGAGTCGCTATAACAGTGGGGAAGCGTTAGCCTGTTCCAGGCATTCGGATAGTGTATTGTGGCGCGGAGTAAGAGAGCGGGAAAAAAATAAGGAGGAAGAGAGGAGGGAATGCCTGTGAGATTGGTGGATCAATTTAGGTTTCTGAGAAACTGCCCACCTACCCCTCCCCTAAGCCAACGTTATCATCTACTTCTCTCTTAGAGCAAAATGGTGGCTTAGGGGAGGGGTAGGTGGGCAGTTTCCCAGAAAACTAAGTTGATCAGATTTGTTTTCAAGAGGTCATTCCGCCCACATTGTCGGCTAGTAATCCGACCAAGGTTTCTGGTGTTAAAATTGGTCAATCAAGCAACGGGTGGCAAACCGCGCTGTTTACTGAATTATTTTTGAAAAACAAGGTCAACTCCAGCCTTGTTTTCACCTGCATCTTTAAAATGGGCTCTTGAGACCTATTGATTTTTTGCCTTTCTCGTTGCCGTCCCCGTTTAGCATTACACGATTTTATTTTTTGTTTGAGTAAACTGTAACTATATAAACGAGATCTTCGCCTTAAGCCTTGACTAAATCTATATATTACCCCCTCTATACAATTCAGCAGTTGTATCATTGTAATCGAAGGTGAACAAGGTGAGCAAGAGGTTCGTTGAACACGGTAAAAAAGAGGCTTATGATTGGTTGTTGTAACTCATTATTTACCGCTTATTAAGATAACCTACTCGTCCATGTACCTTGCAGTGGCTGATCTAGAGGAGCACCCCCCTGCCTTTTGGAGACCGTCCCCTCCTTATCTCAGGATCAAAATGCCCCCCATCTGAAGGTCTGGATCGGCCACTGACTTTCACTTATAATTGGTTCTTTAGGGAGTCTGTTCCTCGCTGTACTGCATAAAGGGAGGCGTTGAATTAAGTCGAGCTGCTCCCGTTGCTGATGGAACTCCATGCGGAATACGTAACGTAAGTACCGTCGCTTGCATCTAAGCATGTACACGTGATGAAAAAACATGTTCTAATTGAGTGAAAACAAGACCTGTTTAGCCGCCAAGTGGCGTTAGAAGAATGTTCACGTGCAAAGTAGGTAACTGTTTGTCCACTTGATTTGTTTTCGAACAACAAAATATTCATGGCAAAACATTAAGAAGAATTTATGGAGTTGTGAAACTCCAAAGAATAATTCTTAAAAGCCAGTGTGCAGTTTCTCAGCGAGAAATATTACTGAAATTGAGAAAAAAAAGATGAGCGGAACGCGCTGATCAAAAACATGTAAACAACTTAAACTTTGGGGCGACAGTTCAAACTGCAAATGTATGGTGGCAAAACACGTCATTTCTGGCACCCTGTTACATGGGGAACATGTTTTTTTTTTACTCGTGTCCACGCTTAGATGTAACCGACGGTAATAACTCATAAACATAAAACAACGAATACAACTCTTGTTGAATAGAACGGTAAGGCTTGAGAAAAACTTCTCAAACTCATTGATTATTCATGCAGTCAAAAGCCGATAAATGACTACCATTTAGGTTAGGTGGATGATTCTTGATACCCAACGAAACATCGGATGAAACACCCCCACTGACCAGATTTTCATTTCAGATGAAAGATGTTTTTCACCTGAGAACAAACACTTACATTTAGTGAGATGTTTTATTGATTAACACAACTCATGGGAGCAATGCAATACCAGAAAAAACAAGTCTCTGCATTATTTCTTATTGATTCATTTGAGACGACATGTCAATTAACTCGGGCTTCGTGCTTCATCGCGGAGTCCAAACACCTCAAAACAGATGAAAGCACTCGGTCTACGGTCTCGCTCTTTCATCTGTTTTTGACGGTGTTTGGAACACCTCGTTTTTGACATATTGCCGGCATAAACCCCATTCTTGCTCTCACTTGGTCATTCCAAAAAAGTCGACTTAACGATGGGCAACAAAGTTGGCCTTTTTCATTTTCAAAATGTCTATTAATGGAGCAGTCAGTTCTAGAATAAGTTTGAAGAAGTTTGACCAAGCGCGTCTTGTAACCGTAAGTGTGGATAAACCGAGCCATCGCTGCACTTGTTCTTGAAATTCTTGGTCCGAGTAGCAATCTGTCCATTCGCTACTTCAGTGGACCATCAACAAGTTCCAAAACTCACCCTTTCAAAAGGAGGCTAAATGCGAAACCTTTCTTGTAAAAATTAGTTTGTATAAGAATAAAGAAAAAACTTTCGTATCAATGGCTTTGCACGTAGGCTCGCTTTGAAAGTGAGAGTTTTGGAATTTGTAAATGGCCTGTTGGTGTAACTCGGAAATGAACTATTCAAAGGTGCATGTTTTTTCTTCCCTTTCTGTTTCAGTGGTGCATTGGAGGAAAATGCGAGGACAATGGGAAAGAGAAGATCGATGGAGGCTGGAGTGCTTGGTCTAACACTTACTCTAATTGCACAAGAACATGCGGCGGGGGTGTTCAACACAAAACGAGAACTTGCACAAATCCTCCGTAAGTAAAGTTGTACAATACAGTTTCTCTTGTGTCACTTGTCTCTTTGGTGTTCGTAATGAACCCCATGTGTCTCTGGTGTCCCTTCTGTCGTTAGTGTATCGTTTGTCCTTCCTTACCTTCCTTTCCTATTTTAAAATAACTTTGGAGTGGTGCTCCAAGTGTCCCTCAGTGCCCCTCCTTTTTCTAGCTGTCCTTAGTGTCTCTTGTGTCCCTAGCCGGCCCTTAGTATACCTGGGTATCGCTTATTCCCCCCTTATCTCTCTATAGTCCTCAAGTGTCCCGATGAGAACAATGAGGCCGCTTAAGAACATTAAAAACACAAGAGACACGGGGGCCACAAGAGACATTTAGGGAGATAAGGGACACTAGGAAAAGTGTCCCTTGTGTCCCCAGTGTCCCCAAGTGTCCCTAATTATTAATACGATCAACTCTTGCGTCCCAAGTGTCTCTTGCCTTGTGCTCTTTAATCACCAGAGCCCCTGTGTCCCCAGTGTGAATTTTAACCTTTGTGAATTCTCTTGGGCTTTCAATATTTGGCTATATGGAAAGTTGAGAAAAGTTCGTAATTTCTATTTATTATTATTATTATTATTATTTTTTTTTTTAACAACAACATCT
>CALNXK010000019.1:245000-302500 GCA_942486035.1 Porites lobata | reverse complement strand
TGCAAAAACCTTTCTTAGATTCAAGGGACGCATATTCACTCTCAAGTTTTTATTTTTTTTTTTTTCCCATCTTTTTAACCCTTTCATTTTGTTTCAGCCATGCCCAACAGGAACTCCATCGTTTAGAAACCAGCAGTGCTCGCTGGCTTGGAGAGGATCTGTGTATCACCACCACGGCGGTAAGATTACATTATATCTGTAACAAAAGTGAAGGAAGATCTGTTAATTAGGGAGCCTACGTCAAGAGGTTTTTCCGCTACGCACCTCAACCTAGTCTTTTGTGTCGCTGAAGCGTTGCGTGGCGACAAAAAACGGCTGTATGGCAGACTAACGTCAACTGGAAGTAGACATTTTGCATTGTTGAGCAATGGTATATATTTGTCCTCATTTTCAAGCAAATCGTAAGGGTAAAAGCACTTAGCAATACAAATTGGCTACTGTCAAGGCATTTTGAAATGGAAAAGGCCTCTTCTCGGTTGTCGTGCATCGTTCAAAAACCTCTTTGCAAAAGCTCCCTTTTGATTAGATACGTAGGCTTTTGTTCAGACTATTTAGCATAGCCATTACTATTGTTCTGTTTCATAAAACCATTCAGTATTTGCCTTTCACGAAAACTTTCAACGTGAGTTCTGGCACTGTGCTGGAGCACCGTGGCGACAAGACGCACCTGAAACTGTTGAAAGTGGAATACCTTAAAAGCATAAAGCGCTCCAAGGTCAATACGAACAAGCATCTGGATCGTTGTGGAAGTAAATAAACCTAGCCTCGCGTCTCTTTATGTCTTTAGCGGGAAAAGCAGCACCTTGGGTGTGAATCATAATGTGTCAACGTCATTCTGCAGTTCGCAGCCGATTTTGCCGTCTCCTTTTGGGAAGGAGCATTGTGTGACGACCTTAAAAACGGCTGCGAAGGAGACTATTGTTTCTAGTGAACTGTTGTCCAAGATCCAATGACTGTTTAATACCAAATTTTTTTTTTCAGGTGTTTGCGATTTGTATTGTAGAATTGGATTTTCATTAAAACCATTAGGACGTGTGAAAGATGGCACAATATGTTATGGTAGTCAAAAGAATCCATGCATTCAAGGGATATGTCGGGTGAGTGAGAAAACTACATGCAATTTTGCCCTAAGGCGCAGACACAAGGGCGTTTAATGGGTGAACCCCTCTGGAACTGTTGCGTGCAATATTGGGCGCATTGTTTTAAAAATCTTCTCTTACCTTTGCAACATTGCGCGTTATGAATTTTGGGGTGTGTCTACTATCTGCAGCGTTAAGTGCAATGATATAACTTAAGTTTCCAATGACACCAGATCACATCAGCCTAAATTAAATGCAGTGACCTGTGGTTTTCTGTAAATACATAGTTTTTGTACCGGTGCTCCAGCCTAGTCCTCGGGAGTTTTGGGCTCGGTCATTCCTGGACTCTACCATGAGCTGTGACGTCACCGAAAGATGGTCACCGAGAACTCGCCCGTTCTCTCCCAGACTTCGCGCGGACAACGGATCAAGAGAGAACGCCTAGGGACTAGGCTGCGGGTGCTCATTGTCACGGGCTTGCACACCCGCATGATTTCAGCCAATGTTATTCAGTCTTCAGCCAATCACCTTTCACCTTCGAATTAAACTAGTGCTGAGCACGCTTTGTAGCCGCTCAGTAATGTTGTAGTGAATGATGCATCTGGTAAAAGCGAAACGAAATATATTGCGCGCGATACTGTAGGCAATTTTACTCTTTGTGTCTTGGTTGTTGTTGCACGAACTGGTACAACATATAACTGTGTTTCCGGGCCGGCTTAAAAGCGCACATTGATAGTTTTGAAAAAAACTATTAAGAAAATAAAAGAAAATTAAATCCCAAACTTGTGTCTTCGTATACGTGATTAACCCTTTAAGCCCCAATATCCACATACAAATTCTCCAAACTGATCTCCATACATTTCCTTTAAGAATTAGTAGAGAGAATTTGATAAAAGATCAAAGCATTTTCTCTATGGTGATCATTTTATTAATTCTCATAACTTTATCTCTTGACAGTGTATGGATATTGTTAGGAGAAAATTGTTGTTGGTCACTATTGGCACCTAAAGGGTTAAAGATGGCTTAATTTTACACCCTCTTTTTGCCAAATAAGTCAAAGGCTAAAAGTTGTTGAAAGAATAAAAAGATATGTAGGAGAGCTTTCAAATTGCTTCCGTAGATTTAAAATTCATGTTTTAGTTAGTCTAAAAAACTTGTCTTAGGCAAATTATGAAAATTTCAATCTACGACGTATTCAACGGGATATCAGTAATTTAGCTATCATAGAAATCTGAACCCCTTCATCCCCTAAAAGGCGAAAAGATGGCCGTAAATGTCGTTCGGAGCAAAGTGTCCAAACTAAATTTTTACGCCAATTATTGACAAAACAAAGAACCTTTCTAATCGTTCCGGGAACCAGAAGGTTTCAATGAGGTTACTATAAGACGTAATTAGGCAGCTTAAGCAGCAACGTTTTTGAGCGACACAACTCAACCGGAAGTGAGCTTAATATGCCTTGACACCACCAAATTTGTATGGCTAAGTGTCTTTACTCTTATAGAGACGATTTTCCCAAAAGTTTGTTTAAAATCACAGCTCAAGTGTGCAAAAAGAAAAGCAGCGATGCTATTGAGTGACGCACATTAACCGGAAGTGGACTTTCCCTATTATCTGAAGGTCTTAATATTAATTGTGTGTAGTCGTATCTGACATGTTTACATCAATATGATTTTAGCTTTCGTATTTAACTTCTTAGAACGTTGGCTGTGATAATGTAGTGGATTCTAATACGAGGCCTGATCGTTGTCTCAAATGCGGGGGGAATGGCGACTCGTGCCACCACATCGACAAAAATTATACACGGTCTCACACTCAAGCAGGTAATTAACAATTATTGAACGAGGCTGAGTATCATCTGAGGAATTCTTCAGATGATACGAAAGCCGAGTTCAATAATAAAGTTTTATTATTTCTTCAAATAATTCCTAGTTTAAAAACAAGCTTATTAGAACATCTTTACCTCCATCGATGTTAAGTTCATCTTCGATAGTGCAAGTTTATAGGCGGGTTTAGGAGATAAGGGTTGTTCAGTGCAGCAACTTTTCTCCAAATAACAGAATTAGTCCGTTGAGTTGTCTTCTTGCTGTTCTTGCCATGTTTTTAGCCAGTAGTTCGCCTATTTCTTCCTCGTGAAACGAGCGAAATTTTCCACCATTTTTTTCTCACTGCCAAAACAACTCAACTTCTTCGCCAGGTCTCTTAGATTAATGGTTCGATAATCTGGCAATTTTGCTACACTCTTGACGTCAATTTTCACACATCGCAATATTTAGCAATTAATGAATTTAGCTGAGTAGTATATGAAAGAATTAAGCAGATCGTTAGAAGCCTGAAAAAAATTCAAGACTTCCCGAGATGTCCAGATGCCAAGGTGTAGAATTACGATAAGTGAAGTCACCCATGAACTTTTAATACGCCTCCTGATCTCCAAAACTTCCATTAAAAAAATCGTTAAAACCTTTTCTGGATTTTTGAACGCGGGAAAACTTCAAACCGAGCAAAACCTCATAACTCATCGTCCTTCCGGTCTGCATTCTTCGCCATACTTGTTTTGAACAGCAACAACAGCAAACCTTTATTTGCATGACTATAAGTTATTACAGTATTTCAAAAGGATAGGGAATAAAGAAAACAAAGAAAAAAATACATTATTTCTAGTAAAAATTAAGTGCCATTATTCTGAAGTGATAGTAAGTTATCACGTAAATTAATTGATAACATAGTTTAATCACTAAGTCCGAGTAGGGTATTTGCTTAAAGTTTTTTTAAAAAAAATTTTGTATTTGATGAAAAAAAAAACGTTTCTAAGACTTGAATATTTCGGGAAGTGGAAGAGAAAGTGAATTTTATCTTCATTTTGGTTCAAATTACAAACTGGGCAAAATCTTTTGTCCCGAAGGGTTTTGAAGGAAAATTGGTACTCAGTCTCACTCGGCCAAATTTCTTAACTGGGTGATCATGTAAACTCGGTTCCAGACCCCGCTGCCAGCTCCCCCTGATTACCCCATTTTCAATGTCCCACGATAAATTTTCAGTCTCTTATTAAAGAAAGTCGAGTAAGAGAGCGCTTATCGTGAATATTGTGTTATTTTCTTCAGGCGCTGCAAATGCTGATACCATTGTCGAACTTCCTGTTGGAACCTTTGAAGTCAAATTTCAAATGAAGAAACAAACGCGCAATACTCTTGGTAAGAGACATAAAGAAGAAACAGAAATCTAAGTGTGGAATAATCATAATCATTTTAACACGCGACGGAAGCGGCATAACTAGTCGACAAGGTGGTACATTCCTCAAAAATCACTATTTTTTGATATGTTCTTTTGCAAAAGTATTCCCAGGTATTCTTAAACTATAGCATGAGATGAGTATATTTTTATACTTTTTGTCTTGTTTAGTTACCATGGCAACCAATAATGCTAAAATTAACCCCCCTGGGATAACCGGTACAAAAACACTTCTATCTCCAAGACATTACAAGGAAAACTGCTGAAACTTTTGGAATTTCATCTACATACTCTATTTTATGCAATGACCTAAAGGCATTCTTATCAGACTAATAGATACAAAATTATTGCAATAAACATATTGACATTCAAAATAAACTGAATTAAGGATCCAGTTTTGGGCCCTCAGACAACAAAGATTACACCAAGATAAATGATTGTAGTTCATTGCATGTAAAAACATACAAAGATTTCTCACTCCAAAAATGAGAAGAATTGAATAAAACCATGAAAAGTTATGGTTGCTAGAGTGTTCATAGTTCCGAAAAAATGGTTTAAAGTTTGAGAAATAGAATTCGCAATGACTGTAACAGAGTTTCCAAATAGACAACTCTCTAGAACTGTCCTGAGGCATAGTTCACACCCTCTCTTTGTTTGTTTTTGTCCTCTTTTCTTTTTTTTAGTCCTCTTATGACTTTTCTTCTCTTTTTGGTGCTTGCCTTGCTTTTATGTTCTGCACCATCCACGCATAGCTGATCAAGAAGCTTACAACCCTCTTCTGTATATATGCTTGCAAAATCCTTATAACAGTAACTTCTCCAATATTAAAATGAGCAACTGCATCATACAGTCCTAGTTCTAGTGTTTCCCGTCCAACATAAACTTCTTTTGGGACTCTCTGCCAGATCATTCCATTTAATGATTCATTCTGATTTTGCGTCTTACCATGCCAGCATTTTTCCTGTAAAATGTCATTGCTGAGTCTAACATATTCTGGCTCTAACTTTGCAATTATCTCAAGAGGTAAGCCAGGTCCATGTTTGTACAGCTTGGTCTGATTTGCCTTATCTTGTTGATAACGGCACCAACTTGCACTGCCAGTTGGGCAGTGGTCATGAAGGGGGCGTTGCTCAGTGGATGCACAATGCATTAGGCTAGCATGAATTGCTTTCTTCATGCCAGCAAGATTTCCAACATTTGATCTTATGGCTATGCCATAATAGTTTTGAAGTTTGTCTATTTGACTATCAGTCAGTCTACCCTTGCCTCCTAAGCCTGGGTTCTCTCTCTTTAATTTACGAAGTGCAGTTCCCACTCTCTTCTTGACATGACCAATGCATTCCTTCTTTGCCATTTCTATTCCATCATCTTCATAAACTCCTTTCACCCTTGTGAAGCTTTTACTGTCACCATCACCATAAAATTCAGTGTATCTGAGGTTGTGTTTTTCAACAGACCTCCGAAATATGCGATCTGCTCCCTCCGGCTCGATGGCTGGTGCTGATCCCCGGAACACATTGTGCTATATTCCATCAACAGAAGGCTGAAACTGCCACAATCGCCACACCGTAGCTGCTCAAAAACAGATGACAGCACCTCCATATCGAAAAATCAAAATCCGGTGATAGTGGGACTATCTTCCTCTGAATATTTATCGTGTACCTTTGGTTTAGGCTTCTCGTCTTCGGCATTTGTCACGAGCTTTTGATACGACGCTGAACATTCTTTCGCTTCCTCTTGACCATCCGAAGAACTCATTGCCGATCCACTTGAAGTGCTTTCCACCGGCACTAACCCTTCTTCATTCACTCCTTGCCTACTAGTAAACCGATTTCCATAAAATTTTCCTTTCTTGCGTCTTTGAGATGAAAATTTCGGCGTTTGGTAGGTCAAACTAGTGTTCACTTGCGAAGATCTACAACTTGACGATTGCAAAATGGCTGATTGTTTACCGTCATATAAAGCAAAACTAAGTGTATTAACTTTTAGTGGCCGCCTATTAGAGTTGACAACAATAGAGGAACTCTTGCCGGGATATCGAACAAAAGAGGCAAGGCTGATTTTAAAGTCGGCAATTTATATTTTTTTATTACCAATATTTCGGAAGGCAAGGCCTTCCTTCTTCAGGGTCTTAAATACAATTAGTTGATTACCGCCGCCCGGTTAGCTCAGTTGCATAAGCGCCGGTCTGCCGAGCGGGAGGCCGTTGGTTCAAGTCTCGGCCGGACCAACACTCAGGGTCTTTAAATAACTCAGGAGAAAGTGCTGCCTTTGTAAAGACATCTGCAAACGGTTAGACTTTCTATCTTCTCGGATAAGGACGATAAACCGTAGGCCCCGTCTCACAACCCCTGCATATGTAAATTCTGTGGCACGTTAAAGAACCCACACACTGTTCGTAAAGAGCAGGGGACGTAGTTCCCGGTGTGGTGGTCTATCTTTCATGGGGGGAGCGACTGTTACGTGCGCGCAGTAATTGGCGTCATACTGTCGCTGTGACCCTGCCAATAATTGGTGAATCTAATAAAATAAAAATAAAATTGTGGTGGCCACATATTAAAGACAGGTTTAATTTACAAATCTATTTTACAATTATTTCGGGACTCTGATCATTGGCCGCTTAGTAGAGGGTGGCCGCTTTGTAAAGGTCCAACTGTATTCTGGTCATGAAAATGCCCTAACAACCCGAGTGTGTTCATTTCTAGGTGTCCAAGACGAGAACGGTACTTATTTGTGCGGGGGTCATATGGGTTTGTCCCAAAGTGTTAAAGCAGCTGGAACGGAGATCATCTACACTAACAGAAGACGCAATTTCAAAGACTCGCTCGATATTGCTGGCCCCACAACTGTCCTTCTCAAAGTCATGGTAAGTATGTAATTCCCTGCGTTCAGAGCCTTCATTACAGGCGTCGATAGGTGTGGAGGGTCGGTATGAAGGGAAAAAAGTGAGGGGGCTAAGCGTCTTTAACAGTATCATGAAGGCTTCAACAGCCTAGGCTAGATATGCTATCAAAAATCCAGTGAATTATTTTTAATCTTTCCACTTCTAATACTGACAACTTCCTAAGAAATTCCAAATTTCATGTGCACTATCCTAAAACACAAATAAAACTGCCGGCGGGGTTTCTGGCATGCGAATGCAGTCGTCTCAAATCGCTCCTCGCTGCTTGGGACGGTTCGCGGGACGTCCCGGGCGACGAGGAGCCAGCAAAGACTCCGCAAGCTTTGAGACTCGTAAAACGGAATGATTCCATCCACAATCTGTAAGTTAGTAGAACCACATTATGGCTAACAAAGTTTACTCTGATTTATTTCGCCTCTCTTCCAGTACATTTATAAACAAGGTGTGAATCCAGGCGTGGATTACACATTGAGGAGACCAGTACAAAGAGGAGAACAGAAACCAAAGTTAACATACCAATGGAAAATTGATCCCTGGTCGTCATGTCCAGTTACCTGCGGTAAAGGTATACAAATATTGGGCATATTCATTACATTCTAACTTTCTATTTTTACAACACGTCAAGGTTACGCGCGTGTTTAAAAATTATTGCCAATTATTTAGGCTGAGGCTAAGTAAACACAGAACCAGACGAATTGTTTTAGACCAGTTGAAAATTCGCTGGCTTAGGTGTTCCGTTCCACTGAAACACCTTATTCGTACAAAATTTCGACTCCTAATCGCTCAAAAAAATGAACGCCAAATTAAAGGAGCTATGTCAAAATTCTAATGGTAGGAACTGCCACTAAATTCAGTGAAACAAAAAAATAATAACCCCTCAAAACATTACAAGATGGTATAAATAACACAGCAAATAGCAAAGTAAGCCGACGGATGAACAAATTTGAAGAAGACTAGCACGGAATGAAAGTGTGGGTCTTAAGAAAACTTGTTAGCATAACAGTTTTTCAAAGTTGATTTTGTTGTTTGTAACGATTGATATAATGCTCGGGAAGTATATTTGTTAAACAAGAAGCTGTTATTTTCTCTTTTACAAGTAATGTTAACGTCAACTTGCATAACGCATAAGGAAGCGAACTGGGAATACATGGAAATACATGGGAAACTCCCCTGAGCCAACAATTTGCCCTAAACGAGTAGTAAGTGTTAATGTTGGCTCAGGGGAGGGGTAGGTGGGGAGTTTCCTAGAAACCTAAATTGATACCATGTTTTAACAAAAGGAACTAGACAGCCGTGTCACAACTCCTTCATGATACTGAGTTTTTGTTTCTAGGGATCCGTACACGATCCATGCGATGCCAGGTAGCTGAAGATAGTACGCCCGCAAGTGACGCGGCTTGTGGAACACGCCCAGCAACTCAGAAAATTTGCAGTAAACCTGACTGTCCTTCTTCGTGAGTATAATTTTCCATGGGTTGTAAAATATACATTGAGTTCTCTTTTTGCCCAAAAACCGCGCGTAAATACTGAGCGAGTGCCCCCTGGGCATCCCATAATACTCCTTAAGTCTATTAAATTCAATATGGCCGCCTTATCGGTAAAAAGGTCTATTATGCGAATTAATTTATTGGGCACTTTTGAGAAGAGTGGGGAAATCAGAGTAAGGTAAAATGTGCAAGGAAAAGGGTTGAATACGGGGTTTAGCACCGAAATACAGTGATTAAGGTTAAGCACTGTCTTAAAAACGGTTAGCTTCCAATATTGTAATGCAATGCCATGTAAAGCACGTTAAAATTAACCGGTGTCGGCAGTTAGGCATTGATGGTGTTGTGGATACGGATGTGCATGGATTATACATCAAATGATGGGGGTTAAAGTTCTACATGCTACGTACTGTTTTCTTCCGTTCGGTTCCTTCTCTTGTTTACTTGTTTAAGATATAAGACTCCTATCATGTATTTTGAGTTAAGATGACAATCTCATTTTGGGGAATCCATTATAGTCTCAACCATCTGCCACAAGGGCTCTAAGACTTGAAAAACATCAGCTCCAAATTTAATGGAAAACGTCAAACTAGGATCCAGCTGTTATACCGTGAAATTCCGAAAATATGCTTCGGGGCTTATATTTTTTAAAGGCCCTTTTTGAGGGGCTTATTTTTGGAGGGGCTTATATTCGAAGGGGCTTATCTACGGAGGAAAATTTGCGTTTCAAAATCGATAGGGCTAGCCTTGTAGTTGGAAGTAAATTTACCGATTTCCTTTGTTTTACTTTTTATTATAGGGCAATTTTCCAGGTACAAGCCCCCGAGGGGGCTTATATTTGGAGGGGCGATTTAACGGAGGGTTTTTTGCGTTACCGGTTTGGGGGGCTTATATTTGTAGGGGCTTATACATGGAGGGGCTTATTTTCGGAATTTTACGGTATATACAGTCGATAATTCGAACCTTCCAGGGAAATCGAGAAACGTTCGAGTTAGCGGGAGTTCGAGCTATCGGGAGTTCGAAGCAAATAACCCACAAAATAAGGAAATGGGATGGGGAATGAATGCAACTAACATGAATACTTTAAAGCTTGATACCAGACTTATGAAAAAGTAAAGACAAAGAATACATGGTTGGCAACCGTTTTAACAACTGTTGTTAAAATAATTTCAAGGTTTTAGACTGCAGTACACATTTTTTTCGTCTTGCCGGGCGTTTAAAGCATCGTTCGGGTTATCGAGGGTAAATTTATAAAGAAATGATGTGAAGGGAAATAAGAATTACTTCGAGTTAGCGGCAGGTTCGAATTACCGAGGGTATAATTATGGTAATTGTATGATGGAAATCCAGGGGAAATCGATTTTGGTTCGAGCCCGGGGGGGGGGGGCACTGCCATATATGGGCTATATAGGTATGTGCCGCTGTGAAGGGTATGGTTTTCAAGCAGTTTACTCTGGGATAGGGTATATAAATCAGAGTGTTTGGGTCTAGAATAGGGTATCATTTTTCAGGAAACTGATCAGTTGGTTGAAGATTTTATCTGGAGTAGGGAAACGGGGAATTGCCACTCAAACATATAAAAAAATCAAATTTGAAATTTGAAATTTACACAACTCAGCTTGTTTTGGCTAGACTATGCTAGTGACCTCAGTAGTTTATGGAAAACAGCTACTCTAGGATAGGGGGGATTTGGGGAGTTTACTCTAGTATAGGGTGGCAAAATTCAGCTGAACTAGCTCTGGTATAGGTTAAGGGTTCCAGGGTACCAGCGGCACATCCCCACCCAGAAATTTCTAAAGTACCCCCCCGGGGGTTCGAGTTAGCGAGGGGTTCGAGTAAACGGTCATTTTGCTTCGAGGGCGGCGTTTAATCGGAGTAAATTTGGTAAGTTCATTACTCATCCGTTATTTCTTACAGGTGGTTTACCACTCCCTGGACAATTTGTTCAAAATCATGTGGCAATGGACGGCAAAATCGCAGTGTTATATGCCGCAAAAAGATCGATGCGAAAAACTATGGACTCAGTAACAAGTGTTCATTAAAAACCAAACCCGTTGTTAGTGACACAGTAAGGTCTTGTAATAAAATCGCGTGCGCTGCGGATTGGGAGACCACGGAGGGACCGCCGGTAAGTATACTGAAAAGGGACATTCACAGGAGCCCATAACCTGGAGTAAGCAGTTTCAGCCTAGACCTGTCACGTCGTTTTTACGCACCCGTTAATTTTTGCTGCAGACCCATTTTTGAACATTATTATTTCGAAAAAATTATAGTTCCGCTCCGTCTGTGTGCGCATTCGAGTTATGAGATACATAAATAAACAACGAAAACTAAACGACATTAAAACATCAGTATGTATAGGTATACGTATAGGTATAGGTAAATCATTTATATTCACATGCCTTCCCGCATACTAATTCGGTATAGGTTTACTAATGAGCGTCTCCCTTATTCACTAGAAACAATAGGCTTGCCTCGGCTTGCCCGTTAAGTAACTTGAGCTCGGTTTTCAGACCGTCTATAAAAGGAAAATAGGCATAAGAGAAGCGATCACCTAGCAACGCGAGAAACGGCTTCCTATCTTATTTAGCGCTAAAACTCAGACATATGTATGTGTGTAAATCTTTATTTAAACACGGGAAATCATCAGTTAAGCTTAAGTTAAAAACTAAAACTAATTACAACTTCTTTACATGATTGCCGTGTGGGAATCCGATATATCAGCTACCTTCTTGATATTTCGCTTAAAATGCTCAACGGATGCAGCATTTTTTAAGTTTTTGGGCAAGTTATTCCATTACATGGCCCCGCTGTAAGAGAAGCTTCGTTTCAAATAATTGGTGCTTGATTTGGACAGGGTCAGCCTTCCCTCAGAGTTTCTTAAATTGTAAGCAGAGTGACGCTGAGAGAAGAGACTTTGTAGATATTCCGGAGCAAGGTCATTCATGGTTTTATACATCATTAAGGCTTTTTGTTTCTTTCGTCGACATATAAACAAAACACATACAGAAAGTGGAGTTGAAAAGTCTTTATTTCAATTAAGGTTACGTCTTCTTATTTAGCGCTAAAACTGGGATATATAAACAAAACACACGCACATATACACAAAGCGGAACTGAAAACACTCTATTTCAATTTTGTCTGACTATTAGGCCTGTTTCAAACGTCGTGCTACTGCCGTGCCAAGCTGGCTCGACTGTAGCTCGACTGCAGCACGACATTAGCACGACTTGATTTCAGACGTCAATTTTATTCAGTCGAATACAACGGCTGTTGCCGAAAACAAAATGCAATAATAAAGAAACAGTTCAGCAAACTTTTAAATGTATTCTAATGCATCTGCAATTTATGAATTGAGTGCGGCACGGCGGTAGAAAGACGTTTGAAACCAAGTCGAGCTACTGCCGTGTAGCACGGCAAGGCTTGCTGCGCTACACGGCAGAAGCACGACTTGGTTTCAAAAGTCGCGCTACTGCCATGCTAAAGTCGAATTTAATTCGATCAATTGAGTTCGGTACGGCAGAAGCACAACGTTTGAAACGGGCCTTACACAACTGTTTTCTCCGTTCTATCTCGAGGAAATGAAAAACTGTTAAAGTCTAAACGTTTCACGCGCCGTTAGTCAGGTAGTTATGCGAAGTGGAGTACAAATTAGCTCTACAGGAAAAACCTCAAGGGAGCATCTTGACGTATTATTATAACACAAATAACTTAACAAGGATCAATTGATTAAACGCGAGACTAAGAATTGCTAGCAATAAAAGCAGACACGAAATACCGTTTAAAACAAAAAGATTCAAATACACAGCGATTTGAAAGAAATCTATTAAAATAGTCAAAGAAAGCAAGCTATCTTTTTTTACCAAGTTTCCCTCCCCAAATTTTTTTATTCCCTCCTCCAAAATTTTATTGTTTTCGCTCCTCATTCTTGAATTTCCTCCTCCACAATTTTAATATTCTCCCTCAATTTTTCTTATTCATTCCACCACAATTTTAATATTTTCCCTCCTCAATGTTATTATTCCCTCCTCCACAATTTTATTATTTTCCATTTTTATTTTGTGGAGGAGGGAATTCAAGAATGATGAGCGAAAATAATAAAATTGGAGTTTGACTAATGGTCGCGGGTCGCGGGTCGCGGGTCTAATGTCGCGAGTCGCGGGTCCAATGTCGCGGTCGCGAGTCCAATGTCGCGGTCGCGGGTCCAATGTCGCGGTCGCGGGTCCAATGTCGCGGTCGCGGGTCCAATGTCGCGGCAGGGGAAAATGATTTGAAAACGACTGATATGAAAACAATATGAAGGGAAAAAATCTTTTTTATGCACGATACTCTACGGTAGCCAATTTCCAGGTTACGGATGTTAGAGTGAACAAAATTATGTCTCAAGAAAAGACCTAAAAGAAAAAGCTGGCCGACTTTTGTGTTCACCGCAAGTTTATTTTGTTTTCTTTCTGTCGGGCCCAGTTAAGTGTAAATTCAGCTTTGAATATACTTATGTATAACAGTATCTGATAAAAAATGTTACCATGAGTAACCATTATTTTCTTCTTGTCTATGAATTGCTCACAAATTCTTAGGGGTGCATTCACTGAAAAATGTGCGATACAGTTCATAGACTATAAATTATAAACGTTTCAACAACTTAAAACCTTTTCTAAAAAAGGCTAACTCGGGCTCGAAAAGCTACGAGTCTGTCGGTAGAAGAAACGAGAACTGTTTCAATTTTAACAAATGTTTTCGGCAAAAATAAAGAAAACGCTTGTTGAAAAACTTCCTGGTCGCTGTTACGAAAAATTGTATTGCGTGACCAGTGTGACTTTCTAGAAGCTTCGCGAGAGTTCATAATTTGTTTATTTTAGGATCTTGTGTAAGCGTTTCTAAAAGCGGTATATTTTGTAATCTTTCTATAATTAGACTATTTGGAAAGTTCTAGAATCTTACTGTAAACGTATATAAGGTAGGCGAGCCCGAGTTAAGTTTCAACTAGTTTTCACAAGCGAAGAGAGTTTGACGTTGGTCGTGTTTAGTCAAGTCTGAAGAAGGCAGTGTTTATTCAAGTTGGCGGAGGCCGTGTAAGTTTAACGAGTTACGTGCTGTTGTGGAGTTTTACTCAGTGGAAACTACGTTCATCTTTGGAATGAATCTTCTTGTTGCTGTTCCGACAACCCTGCGTTCAGTTTAGTTTGCAAGCTACCCGTCCTCTAAAAGATTACCCGCGTAACAGTCGCAAACTCCCAAAATAAACTCTTTCACAAGTAACTGGAAAGAGGAGGAGAGACGTTGGGCTTGAAGTGCCAGTAAAGTACATTCAAGCGGGTATTCAAGGCATGACTTTAATAAAAAAACAAGTAATAATCCACAGCAAGAGGGGATAAAGCTCGAGCTTTATCCTCTCTTGTCCACAGAAAGGAGTTTGTTCCCAATAACGATTGAAATCCGGAATCCAATGGACAAAGACTTGAATCCAGTACCTGGAATCTGGAATTACGTACCTAATTTATTATCTTTTCTTAGCTCTGGTGGAGTTGATAACTTACCGTTTTCAGTGTCCGGTTTACTTTCTTTTTCAGCTTCATGATATCGGGCGTTATTATTTCCTTACCTACTTACTCACTTAGTTATTTACGATGCATGTTTTCAAGATTTGACTGAGACGCACATTGAATGGCTTCCTATTGTCAGGTTGTCCTGGTTGCCATTTAGGTGAAGAGAACAAGAAGACAATCAATCAATCAACAACTTTATTTAAGTGTCTAGTCTTCTAGCTTGCCGTCAGGCCTACTAATCGGGGAAGAAGTTATATTGAACTCTCTGGGTTGCCGTCTCAGTTGTAAAAATAAAAGCATTAAGCGAAAATCTTGCTTCGAGGAACAGACTCCTTTCTGTGGATTATTACTTGTTTCCATATTAAATTCATGCCTTGAATACCGCTTGAATGAAGTTTGATGCGCCTATTTACATTTTCTTTCAGTTTTGCCGAAAACATTTGTTAAATATAAGAGTTCTCGTTTCTTCTACCGACAGACTCGTGCTCTTTTTGAGCCCGAGTTCGCTTTTTTAAAAAAAAAGGCTTTAAGTTGTTGTAACGTTTATAATCTGTAGTCTATGAAGTGTATCGCATATTTTTCAGTAATTAAACCCTTAAGCATTTGTGAGCAATTCATCGACAAGAAGAAAGCAATGGTAACTTATGGTAACTTTTTTTATCAGATACTGTTATGCATAAGTATATTCAAAGCTGAATTTACACATAACTGGGCCCGACAGAAAGAAAAAAAAATAAACTTGCGCTGAACACAAAAGTCGGCCAGCTTTTTCTTTTAGGTCTTTTCTTGAGACATTATTTTGTTGACTCTAACATCCGTAACCTGTAAATTGGCTACCCTAGAGTATTGTGCATAAAAAAGATTTTTTCCCTTTATATTGTGTTCATATCAGTCGTTTTCACTCAGCTGTTACCTCGAACCCTAAATCATTTTCCCCTACCGCGACATTGGACCCGCGACCGCGACATTGGACCCGCGACCGCGACATTGGACCCGCGACCGCGACTTTGGACCCGCGACCGCGACATTGGACCCGCGACCGCGACATTGGACCCGCGACTCGCGACCCGCGACTATTAGTCAAACTCATAAAATTGTAGAGGAGGGAATAAAAAAAATTGAGGAGGGAAACTTCGTAAAAAGATAGCTTGCTCTCTCTGTCTGTTTTAATAGATTTCTTTCAAATCGCTCTGTATTTGACTCTTTTTGTTTTAAACGGTATCCCGTGTCCGCTTTTTTGCTAGCAATTATTAGTCGCGTGTTTAATCAATTGCTCCTTGTTAAGTTATTTGTTTTATAATAATACATGAAGATGGTCCCTTGAGGTTTTTTCTGTCGAGCTAATTTGTATTCATCTTTGGGCTTGTGAACTCGCGTAATTACCTGACTAACGGCGCGTGAAACGTTGAGACTTCAATAGTTTTTCATTTCCTCGAGATAGAACGGAGAAAACATACAGTTGTGTAATAGTCAAACAAAATTGAAATAGAGAGTTTTCAGTTCCACTTTGTGTATATGTGCGTGTGTTTTGTTTATATATCCGAGTTTTAGCGCTAAATAAGAAGACGTAAACTTAATTGAAATAAAGACTTTTCAACTCCACTTTCTGTATGTGTTTTGTTTATATGTCTGAGTTTTAGCGCTAAATAAGATATAGGAAGCCGTTTCTCGCGTTGCTAGGTGATCGCTTCTCTTATGCCTATTTTCCTTTTAATAGACGGTCTGAAAACCGAGCTCAAGTTACTTAACGGGCAAGCCGAGGCAAGCCTATTGTTTCTAGTGAATAAGGGAGACGCTCATTAGTAAACCTATACCGAATTAGTATGCGGGAAGGCATGTAAATATAAATGACTTACCTATACCTATACGTATACCTATACACCAACGGGGTTAATTCTGACCCTCTATGACTACTAACATCAAAAATACCATTTTCAGGTCTGTAGGTTTTGCAGAATGATTTGTGGTCTAAATTTGCAACAAAATCGTTCTCAAAATAAACTGGCCTGTAAAAACGCCATGAGAGGAGGGCACAGAAGTTGCTCTCCGGACTTTGGGCTCTTGACATTCAGTAAAAGTACTGTGATCTATGAGCTTAAAAAGGGAGAACGTTATGAGAATACCTAATGCCTTCTGCTTACTGTGTTGCCATGACAATTTGCACCCTCAGTGATTGCTAACTTTTAGCGTTTGAATGTTTTGACTAAGCATGTCAGTAACCCCTGTAATCTGCTACTGTTCTTGTGTATACTTATTCAACGTAAAAGTGCCCGTAACACTAAACACTGAATGACTGGTCCCTAAACTTCTATCAGATGCAACATTGAGATTTGAGCCAAACAAAATTAACTAGTTTCGTGGGATCAGACCAAAAGTGATTTGTCGTATTGCCCTTGAAGAAAAAACTTCTACTTTTTAAAATTTACCGAAGTAAATCTCAATGGCCGGTAAACATTCGCGGTTATTAGTACACTTTTACCCCCCTGACGTCATATTATTTTGTCATGTGGCCAACTCAGTGACTTTTGGCGGGAAACAGTTGTAGTTTTAGATGTCATGTGACCTTGAAGTAACCAAAGAGAGCGCTAGCTATTAAGCAGCGTCTTCCTTCCGTCACGTGTACGTGCACATTTTCATTTAAAATCTTTTGTGCGATTAAGACTATTGAAAATCAATTATCTGCAACGTTTACTGAAAGGTTACTAAAAAGCAAACTCAAAAGGTTGCAAATAAACTTAAAAATCCTCCTTTGAGGCAATTCCTATGTTTACCTCGTTCGTAGGGGTTCCCTATAGACTACGAGCAGTCATTTTTCCTCAGTCCGTTGAGCGAAACGTGCGAGACACGAACAAGACACGCGCGTGACGGAACGCGCGAGACAGTACTCCCCTCACTTATAAATCTGAAGAAAAAGAGGGACATGTCGCAGTCTAGCTTCCTTGTGTTGCTGCCAGCGCCTTGAATTACAAGCTTTAGAAGTCAAGTATTTGTTTGAGCTATGGCGCTCTTTTCTCCTCTGTAGGATACTAGATGTGGTGATGAACCGATCGACCCAGACTCCCTGAATTGTTATCATGTGGATCAATTTGGAAAAAGAGATCAGGTGCCACCTCTCCTCTGCCGGTTAAGAGCGAAACCAACAAGGCTCCCTTGTCCCCTTACCACAACTCCTACTTCTGGAGAAGGGTCAAGCAGCTCTGGAGTTACTACTAGTACAGAACTTACCACAAAACGTCACAGCCAAGCGACGTATGTTCAGTATTCGGTTGCTTTAACTCTAGTATTACTGCTTTTACATTTGACATGAACTTTTGATCATGCTAATACATGTTTCGATTGCACGTGCGATGTTTGATCCAGATTCGTCGCGATTTCCAATGCGCAACTCAACATTTTTTCATTAATGTAAACCAGTGGAGATTTCTGTGCTATTCACTGCAGTTCAGTTTACAAATTGTCACCAAGTTGTGTCAAAATTTAAACTTCTTCGAGCTCCCAGAAATAGCAAGGTGCTACTTTAAGTGAGGCCATGTAACCCCCGCTAGTTGACAGTCGCGAGCTCGAGGGCAATGAAAACTACACTGGAAATTGCGGCAAAAAAGGGTAAGATTCGTTCGTGCAAAGCATTTTTATATAGATAGCTTGTTCCCTCCGTATGAGCTAGGGATAGATAGTTGCTAATGTCAATTAGATACATATAAATTCTTCACGAATTACTTAGAAGCGTGAACAAAGGATTGTGCAATGATTCGTTAGCCGTTATGTAACCATTTTCAAAAGCGTAAGCAGCATCTACTCCCGGGAGGGGGGGAGACTCCCATATAATAGCGACGGGGATGTTCGTCGGAAAATTCAAATTAAAAAAGCCCTAAGGGAGACCAATGTGGGTGTGGCTCAATATTAAAGTGACACGTAAGAAAGACTTCCCTGTGGTCAGTGTCAGGGCATTATTTGCAAATTTCTTTATGCACAATGCTAAACGATACCCAAATGGGCAACTATAGTGACTTTCCATCACAAACACCCTAACTGAGACCAAAATCTGCAATTTACACCCAAAGAGAGACGACGAGCATCCCCGTCTTTTTTATATGGGAGTCCCCCCCACCTCCGGAGCATCTGTCCCTGTTGTGATAGCAGAGCCTGAATGAATCGAGCAAGATCCTTGTTGAGCATAAGCTGAATTTTGCTAGGAAACACTTTCGAACCCAGGCTTAAAAGCCTTGCGCTTAGTACAGCGGGTTCAGTTATGACCCTCGGAGTGTATCAATAGATGGATGCTCGCACTCGAAAAACCAGTTTGACGAGATTGACTAGTCCGGAAGTTCCAAACACTTTTTTTAAGGTACAATGTTTAAATATTTTAATTCTTTTTCATCTTTGCAACAATCAAATTGTAAATGACAGTTGAAAAGCCCCTCGGGGATTCATTATAGTGGAAACATATTTAATTTATTAGCCCAATAGATCCAAGATCCAAAGACAAATAATGTTTTATTTCCCCTTGTAAGTATAGATAGAAAACGGAAGTTACTTAAGCGGGAAGCGGGGAGCGGAGTACGGGAAAATGAAAAAATGGAAACAAAACAGAGAACTGGAAACGAAGTTACTGATAGGGCTTGGGTTAAAGTTTGGTTTTGTTCCATTTTTCGTTTTCCCGTTCACCCCTCCCCTTTCCCCGTTTCAGCAACATCCATAGGAAAAGTGATAGAAACACTGAGATATATTCAAGTAATAGTTATGGACATATTGTTTAGTATTTTTATTATTCTGTTGTAACAAGGACGTTAACGCACACTGTTTTTAGTGTATAGCCTGGCCCTGTTTTGTACAAGACAATAAAATGTTTTTAGTAATCTTTTAATAATCTGTCGTTAACAGTTGTGTTTTATTATTATTATTATTATTATTATTATTATTATTATTATTATTATTATTATTATTATTATTATTATTATTATTATTTTCTAAAGTCCCTGTAAATTTTATTCTTTGTTAGTCAATCTATCTTATTGTAAAGGGCATTTGATTGTCTAAGTAACAGGTAGATTTACGTAACACCATGACAATAAATGTTCTTGATCGTTTATGTTAATTGTAAGAAATTGTAGAGCTTGTATTTGAACCATTTTTATTTTGTTTTATGTCCTAGCAAGTATGTATAGGGCCGGGGGGCGAGCTACACCCAGGTTTCCCCTCATTGTATTTTTCTGGGCAAAATCCTCCTTATGATGGGATAAGAACGCTGCCACAGAGTCTTTTCGGGGAAAAAGGGCTGATAAAAGGCCAGCCTCCATTACAAACAGTCTTCTCGCTTTCTTTAATGGTGCCTATTTTGGCAACACTGTGAGTACTGTGAGTGTTTAGAACAGCTAGAAACAAAAAAAATAATTACCCACGAATATTTCATTTGTATAGTTTTGCTAATTGATGTATGTCTCTTTTTAAAACGTGTTGATTAAAAAAAATATCAAACAAAAGTAACCAAAATAACAAAGGTTGTCAAGTACAGTTGATATGCAAAAACATTGTGTAATTGTAAGCTCTTCTTGCGCTCGCGATACCACCTGATCCAAAAGAAATTTCCAAGCTCTGCGAGCAGAGGTTTCTCTCTTGCGTGGCTTTACCACGCGACTGAAAAGCCGTGCGAACGACTTCGTTAACGCTAAAAGCCATGCAAGAGAAAAACCTCAGCTCGCAGGATATGTAATGGACGTTACACAATTGCAAACTGGTAAGGATTGTTTGTGAATCATTCTTTGCTTGAGAAGCAGTTGGATTGTTTTTTGATAATGGGTAAAAGATACCGTATATCATTTTAAAATGACTTCTTATCAGTCATGGACAGGTCTTTTGTTCGTTTAAGGCTGCTCATAGCCTCATGTTTGATATGCGTACATTTTTTTGTTCAGTTTTTAATTTTTTTATTGATTAGCAAATTAGGATGACTATTTTATATCAATTTGATGATCATTAGTATTCCTTATGTTTAATGTTTATCCCTAATAGCAGTCTATTTTTCAGTCATTTTGTTAACCAGCCGGTAATTATAACAGGGGCGGACGGAGGATTCTGTGATAGAGGGGGCTTAGAGATATGGTATACAGTGGCAATATGAGCGCGATAGCGCCCATCAGGACTGCGAACGGCGCACTTTTCTAGGACGTTTCGTGTGCGGTCGTCACTTGATTCCATCCACCAAACTGACATCCTCCTCTCACAAGACATTTCACTTTTCTTATATGAAATTTCTTGATGAAATGTTCATAAAAGGAAGTCGGAACATCCGATCTGGAATGCATCACTCTAATATCTGACGAGATGCAATCTTTTGAATCATTAATGTGCATTCTGGACATGCTCCTCCGGGAACATATCTGAGATGCAATCTTGTGCATTCTGGACGCTTAAATTTAGCAAATGCCCGGATTCCATATTGAATTTGTAATGCTGAAATATTTATTTTTATTTGGGTAAGGCGATGGTTAAAAAGTTACGTAAGTGTAGACGGAACAGTAAACAAAACAATCTCCGCCGGTTCGTCTCTTGGCGCGCAATACCGCTAGACATACGCACCACAGCCCTACCAACAATTTAACCCCGTAATACTCCTAAGGTTAAGCTAGCGCAAATCCATCCCTTGCCTCTTCAGTTAGATGAATTTTAACAGGCATAATGGTCCTTGTACGTGACTAAATCCGTATATTCAATTAAATAAATATTATTACTCATTCAAAATATTTCCCCAATTCTGATTGGCTAAAAGCACGCCCATAATTCACCATAACCAGTTAGTGATGACCAGATTTGGAAGAATTTTGTGTTCGACGAGGAAATTACGTCAAAAATGCAGCCCGCTATAGGTAAGGCACCGTTACCGAGGAGACCTGGGGACGAGGTTGACTTGTTTTGGTTATGAAAAAAAAAAATGGTGGATACTTCGCTAGTTTCAAGAGTAAAACGGTTAGCGTCAGATAACATCGAGTGAAGCCAGATTGGACACCTTATGAATTTTACACAACGCATTATTTCCATAATGGAACGAGACTGGAATGTAGAATTAGGCTAGAATAGCTGAAGAAACCAAAACTACGGAGCGCCAGTTATGGAGAGAACACAGTATAGAGTTAAGCACTGATCTGCTGTGATTAGGGTTAAGCACTGAACTGAAAACGGTTAGCTTTCAAATATTGTAATGGGGTACGGCATATATAAGAACATGTATATTTTAAAAATTACTGGATTTGGCAGCTAGTCTTCGATGGTGTAGTGGATATGGATGTAGGCTATGAAGCAAGTGACCCGGGTTCAAAGCATCACAGTGGAGTTTTTCTATTTCACTTTTATACTTATACACAGTAAAGTTGGACTGTTGTTTTTCATGTAACTTTATTGAAAGAAACAATCCGACTTCAGCCGATGTTACCTAATGCTAACCGAGTAAAACTACAGCTGGAACGAGGCGAAATAATAGCTAAAAACATGGCAAAAACAGCAACAAGACAACTCAGAGAGCGACATCTGCGATTTGGAGAATATTTGCGGAGCTCGACAAACCTAAACGTACACTATCGAACATGAACTTAACATCGATGCAGGTAAGCGTGTTTTATCTATGTTTTTAAACTAGGAATTATTTTGAATGAATAATTTCGGCTTCGGTGGATAACACCCTCCTCGATCTGCTTAATTCTTCATATATTCATAGCCTTTGGTAAGCATTACAAACCTTAAAGTCACCCCATGTAAAGGAAGCCAAGACAGTCTTGGATTCTGGATTCCACACCGTGGATTCCGGATTCCAGTCTTTGTTAGTAAAACTTGGATTCAATTGTTAGTGGATTCCGGACTCCTTGAGGTGTATTCCAGATTCCATAGTCCTGGATTCCGGATTCCAAAAGCAAAAATTTCCAGGATTCCAGAATCCGAATTCCTTTACATGGTGCGGGTAAAGTACCGAAAGCCCGTTCCCAAGCAACGCTCCTAATTAGTAAGTTATTCCATTATATCTTATTCGCCGTTGAAATATTGTTATTTTTGTTCACTCTGCGTACAGAAGGAAGTTTGGAGGAGTCACAAGAGGTCACGTGAGAGCAGCACACGAAAGACCCTGATAAACCATACCCTATTCAGGGGCACAGCCCACCCCCCTCCCCCTAAACAATGGACTGCAGCCCTTTCGCCTTCCCCCGCTAACTTCGCCCACAAAAGATTTTTTATCCCGGTAACCAGGCTATAGGGTAAATTTCCTACGTTTAAACGAAAAAAAATTAAACAGCATCGGGCGATCCGTATAAATAGCCTTATGTTAAAACAAAAACCCTTTGAGAAATAAAATTCGCGCGCATTCGAATCAATACCTGGAAATATATAAATTTTTAACTTGCTCTTCGCTTATCGTTCTTGTTTTTAGCTTTTACTTATTTTAAACGCATTTTTGTAAAAAATATATAAATAATTAAACAAGAGAACTACAGTACTAATGTATTTTAAAGCATGTTCAGCAATCACGGTCAAGGATTGCATCATGGTTCACGAGGAAAGCGTGCATAATAGAAGAATGATGCCGCGTCTAAATCCATAGATCGTTTGTAAACGATTGCCTCTCTTTTTCTTATCCATATTCATACAAAACTGCAGAAATTGGCAGAAACTTGGCAAGCTTGCAGATCAAATTAGATTTGAAGACATGCGAATGCCACTTTTGCTTTAATGAAAGGATTCAGGCACGAGGTAGGAGGAACTGATGGAGCAAGCATATGTGTTTTAAACAAGGTTAGCTAGTCAGGGGGCTAGCTAGTCTAAGCTGAAATGGTGAGCCCTGGTTACATAGAACATTCTTCAAATTTACATCAAAAGCTATAATTATTCATTCTTTTTTGCCTTTTAGGTAGATGTTGTTCAATGGAAAGCAGGGAGTGAAGAAAGAGATGAAGTCCAGTCTTAAAAACAAATCAACTGCCAAGGAAGGAAATGCTTTTGGTACGTTTGTTGGTTAGTTGTTGAGACATCTATAATGTTTCCAAATTTTTAGAAAAGAATACAGGCTATTTTTGACTGGAGTTCAACCACTAAAATTGAGAATGCCTGGGTAACGAGCTCGGTTAACGGGAAATGAAAAATGGGAACAAAACCTGACTTACGCTAAGTTTACTTTAGACGGCGATTTTTCAGGAGTTCGTGAAGAATCGGGAACATTTTGGTACCGGATAAGTTTTGTCGTTTTCACGTAGATGTGTGAATCCGAAATAAAATCGTGAAAACGAAATAAAAACATCTGGATCCGGAATTTATAGTGAACACTATGGGTCCAAGGACTTTAAATGTCCTCGGTCTGACTTGTATGTGTGTAAACGCCTGCCAATCCGAATACTCTTAGTGTACTGCATCCGGAAAAATTTTCCTGGTGTGTAAACCTAGCCTTAAACCCTAGCCATATCAGGAAGCCCATTATACATCTCCTGTTTTGTTCTCATTTTTCATTTTTCCGTTGCCCGTTCAGCGTAACATCGGTCTCGAATAATTTGTCGAAGTTCATACTTGGTTTCGAGGCTGAGGAAATAAAACAAAAGAAATGAATTATTAATCCCTGGATCTCAATGCGCGCGATTTCCTTCGTTTTATACCCGTCTCCCTTGGCGCCAAGGGTGAATTATAATTTATGTCATTCAATTAGACTAGCACTTGAGAATTGCAAGCCGATTTTGCATTTCATGTTTCTTTGCTTGTATTACATTTACCAAAAAGCGTGCCCGAAAGCCTAAAAGTGGTATCAAAATTGGTTTGAAGAAATTGAACCTATAATTTCCGTTTGGAATATTCCAACCGGGAAAACAGAACTCAAACGTTCCATTTTCCACCGGAACGACACAAAAAAATCCTGTTCCCTTTACGTTCCGGCCCGAATTTCCGGCAACTTTTTGAAAATGGTAAACCAGTCACATAACTACCAGCTAAATAATTACTCAAGGGATAAGAAATACGTGCGTCTATTGTCCACTTTCTTTTGTTTTTCAACATTCCATGGTGACATTGGGCTCCAAGCTTTTAAATTATGTTAGTTTTACAAAGTCGCATTTCGAATTAGTTGTTTGATTCATGCCGAGTACAAATGTTGTACCTTCACGGCAGTTTTTACGGCAGAATTTCAGACAACTTAACCTTCAGAAAATTATTTGGAAACATTGTGTATTGCGGTTGAAAAGAACAAACCAGAAGCTGATATTTCTACTAATTTTCATACCGAGGATCGTTCGACAGTTGATATAATAGTTTAGATCTGGCCAAGGTAAAGCTGCTATGAGACAAAAGCTGCCAAATACATGGAGTCGACAGGCCCTGGAGTGATTTTAGGATGACTCTGTAAAACAGCGAAATGTTTACCAGGAAATAACAGCGACAATCAGGTTTGGCATCCCAGTTTTACAATAGGTTCCGCAAAATGTTGAATATTCCTCTTAGCTAAGCAAGTTTATCTATGAAGTCCAAAAATCGTACATAAAAAAGTTTAAATTCATTATATATAAACCCCTTCACTGAGGTGTGGTATCGCGTTTAACAACACTTGAACGCTATTGATGAAAACAAAACTTAAAATGCAGGAGGGAAAATATGCATTAAAATGCTAAGGAATTATTAATTAATATGTAAGGTAATATGACTTATTCCCCGTGTATGATAATACATATCTTCCGCTCATTTTAATTAGCTGTTCATTAGCCCCGCTCTGCCTACCCCACCTAGCTTTTCAAACAGTTCATTTGGGGGTTATGTGATACGTATACATTTACCCCTAAACGAACAAAGGCATCTTGCCCATACTATTTGAATTGTAACAAATTTCCTTTTCTTCATTAAATACCCTGAAGAAGGGCGGCTTGTCCGTCCGAAGTATCGGGAAACCTCAAGTCGCAGTCTTTAGTTATGTTTTCCTTGGATAAGACAGAGGATATGGATGTGAATTCGATTTGGCTTGGGTATGGATTTGGGTTGTTGTCATTTTATATCAAAAGTTTCGAAGTATTTGAGCCCATCCAAAAATAAGCATATTTATACATCAAGGGTTTTCTTTCCACATATAAAAAATTTTCGAAGTTTTTCTCTTGATCAAAAGTCTGCCATAGTGACGAGACAGGTGTAAGGGCTTGCATTCATTGGTTCTTGACAACAGTTTATACACATCTTTACTTTGTAGAAGATAAACATATTCCTCACAAAGTTATCTCCTATTTATGTTTTCAGGATCGATTTATCCTCGGAGTGCGGAAAGAAAGAGGAAAAATGACACCCAAGACGAGATGGAAACAATTAATCATGAGGAAACACAATAAGATAAGAAATTTACAATTTTAATGCTATTTCCATAAAAGGGATGCTGATAAAAATTCATTTCAATTTAGTAGTTCCTAAGGGACGATACATATCAGTCATAAATTTGTCTTTTAGCGTCGTCAAGTGTTGAAACTATTAATATTTATAATATTCAAAAATTGAAAAATATGATAGAAAACATTACACAAGGGTAGTAAAATGAGAGGCTACAATACTCGTCCCCCCGGAGGGGATTAATCAACAAAATGTTACACGAGGAGGCTCCGGCCCGAGGTCCAACCCCTTACCCTTTTATGTACCATTTTTGACAAAAAGGTACCCCTTTCGTATACCTCGGTTGCAAATGGTACCTCTTTCACTTACTGCATCAAACGCTGCATCTCTTTAACTGCTGTAAATGCCCTGTCTTTTAAAATATGAATAAAGCACTAAAGCAAAAAGTTTTCTTTTCTTTTCCACGGCCATAAAATGCAGTTGTTAGCCCTTTGAGGTCCTTTTACAGACTGAAACGACAGATTCCTCTACCCTTTCATATGCTTCAACTAGTGAAACCCCTACACTTTGATATACCTGACGCCTGAAAAAAGGTACCCCTATTGGGCGGAGCCTCCCCGTATAGGATATTTTAGGAGACTACCCCCCCCCCCCCCATGTATTGCGTTACGCCCTCCATAATGTTGATTCACGTATTTCCCGAAAAAACGAATCTCGACATTGGAAAAGCAGAGAAGAATTACACAATGCTGACTGTTAGATAAGTCGCTTGAGAAAACAAGGCATGAAAATTATATTCAGTTTCCGTCTGGTTTTTCGACTAAAGTTAACGAGTATTGTAGCTATTATTATTAATAGCGCATATGCATGATAATCGTCACTCGCGTGGACAGGCGACACGCGCGGTGGGAAGATATTTCTTCCGCGTGTCACCTCGCCCGCTGGGAGGCCATTTATTCAACCTCGCCTTCGTGTTCACATTCGTTCCACTTTCGCGGAGAGAAATATAGGAGATAAGAAGACGTGGTCATCCAGGTGGAGTAGCCAGAATATATTCCATCACGTTAGTAGTGCGTGAGACTGCAAGGAACTTCAAAAATCAAGGTAGCTAAAGATCATTCCACAGTTATTCAAACGGTACTTGGATAGTGCTGTCCTCCAGTCCAGTGGGTTAAGTGCAATTGGTTTCCCTAATATTTATCCCCTGGATTTTTTTCGTTGGATAGCTCTATATAATTTAAGAATAACCGGGACCATGGTAGTTTATTGTTATCCGAGCAGAAAGCGTTTGTTTCCGTAGTTTTATACGACGCCATGGCAGATAAGATTTACCTTCCGGTATAAGTTGTTGAGTGGGTAAAAGAGGGATATTGGTGCTAGAAAGCCGCGGAAAAAACTCAAAATCGATGAAAACGAAAACGATGAAATTCATCGATAAAAACATCAAGAGCCAAATTCAATAAATCACTCTCGGTTTTAAAAAAGCTTGACGATCTTTCCACGAATGAGCCAACGCAACACACCCGGAAGTAACTCTCCGAACAAAAACAAACCTATGTCTCTTAATTAAAACCAAACACGAAGGTTTTCGGAAGGAAAAACCAAAGCCAAAATCTTCGACGCCGCCTATTTAGGTCATCACGGCGTAAAAATTAATATAACGGCAGAAAACCTTTCTTATAGGGATAAACTAATATCGATATAAATCAAAATTAACATGATCATTGTAGAGTTCATTCAGTCACGGCATAAATATAGACATCAAGGCAGAAAACCTTTGTTACGATGATTGTCTTCCTCGGGCAATTGGCGGACAATTATCACATGCTCCACCGTGAGGCTTTCTGATCTAAAACACTAGAACAAGTGTGTAAAAGAAATAAACCCATGAACGTGGCTAAAATCTCAATTTCCAGTTAATGAAAAAATCTGGCAGTATCTTCTTCAGCTTCTTCAGTTCCTGAAACTTCAACAAAAGAAATGTTTATCTAGGTAATCTTTTTCTGTGTAAAATACAACGATTCCTTGTCTCTCTAGAGTAATCAAACAATCGGTAAACGGACAGACCATCGAGTTATACATAAACGTTATTGACCAAGCGTGAGGTCAAAGTGCTGAAGATGGCTGGATATTGGCAAAGTTATGATTTTTTTGCTTTTGTATGGACCGAGACGAAGACGAAAGAATTAAGCCAATATCTATCCACCTTGACCGAGTGCAAGTTAAAAAATAAAAGGAAGCTTTCTCTCTGCAGCAACTGTCTAGATGATTTACCTGAAAGCATTAAGGAAGTCAATAAGCCAAAGAAAACCTAGGTAGGTGCTTCAACTTGTTTACCCTTTCGATTTCTAGGCTGATATTGTCAGCTTGTATACTGAAGTTAAAAGTTTTCTTAAAGTTACTAAAGTTTTTAACTGAAGCTAGAGGTTAGTGGGGTGCCAACTAAAGATATTTAGGTTTTGGCGAGATTACGTACAAAGTAATTAGTGAGAACCTAGGAGTGACCTTTCAAAGAATAGTGATAAGATAGGTAAGATAGTTCTTTATTGGCTTGTTTATGAAAATAATTCCACAGAAATCGCATAAACATACTTGGTTTGACACTCTAAACAATGATACCATGTACAAGAAACTGAAGGAAAGAAGAGAAAGAAAAAAGAGAGAGAAAGGAATGTCTTCTCCCTCCAGTCTAAGCTAGAAAATTACAGCCTAAATTCCACGTGGTTCAAAATCTGCTCTGCTTTTTTGTGTCAGGATATAACAACTACTTAAATTACTGGTACTCATGCAAACGATGTTCGCCCTCAAGAGAAGCATCGACTCCAAAACTAAGGTAAGCAATCAGTTTCGGCACTACTTCTTTTTTCAGTCTCTTATACTGTGGATATGTATTGTTAGGAATTTGTATTTAACGAAGGCTTTAGGAAAACTGGATCAATAGAGGCTTCGGATAAACTGCCCACCTACCCCTCCCCTCAGCCAACATTTTGCCCTAAGTGAGAAGTCAGTGTTAATGTTAGCTTAGGGGATGGGTAGGTGGGCAGTTTCCCAGAAACCTTAATTGATCCGGAAAATTCTCTGAAAAGAACACAATGCACCTTTGTTTCATCTCCCGAGAGCTAGTATAGACAGAATCAGCTGTGTGCAAAAAGGCTCTTTATAAGAAGTATTTAACAATTATTCCACGAGGCCGAATGGGCTTTTGACCCAGAGTCCATGAGGGCGAGAGGAATAATTTTTTTAGTAAAATCCAACCAGTTGGTCAAACGTATCGCGACAAAACAACTTTAGCTAGTTAAAGTAAGACTTTAATCTTTTTGCCGCCAAAAATCAGGCGCTTTTCGCTACTAGTGAGCAATAACTTATAGCCTAGTAGTAGCTCAACCAATCAGAACGCAGCATTGATAATAGACCACTCGTTGGATTTTACTAGGAACCATTATTACGGTAACAGTAAAAGGAATCTATCACTAATATACTTTCATACGAGAACGCTTAACAATGGTGGAGTTTTGGCGACTTGTCTTTGTTTTAAGGTAAGAGATTAGGGCAAATTTAAAAAATGTCCATCACTTGGCCCGATCGTAAATAGGAAGGCATGTTTTACTTTTTTCCCAGTTTCCTGCCAATATAAACTACTGATCTACGAAATCATTGGAAGAATTTCGGCACAGCTTCTCTTTGACATGAACATTCACTTCTTGCGTCCTTTAAGGTTGATTTCTACTGTCGCGTAATTTTACGTGCGTGCACATGTAAATTTTACGCGCGTAAATACAATAGAGGCAACGTATGTAGCTCGCGCGTAAATTAAAACGCAAAAGTTGGATCTCACTCGACTTTTGCGTTTACACGTGGCTTTTACTAGATATACTACTACAGGAGAAATTTCTGCAATTTGGTTGGCTTAGAGCAGTGGTATTTCAGCTTAATTTGAAATACCTACATGTGAAAATTACAAAAGTAGTATAAACAAGTAATAGCATGATTTGTATGTGATATTTGGCATAAATACCACTCGTGATATTTCAAAATGGTCTCAAATTTCACTCGCCTAACGGCTCGTGAAATTACGAATAACAATTTCGAAATATCACTACTAACCATGCTATTACCAGCCTATACTAATACATTGCCTCTCCCCCCGCCTTTTTTTTACGTGCGTGACTGTGGTAGTCCACCCTTATTGTGGGATGTTGTATGTTGTGTTATGTTGAATAAGTTTTATGTCTACTGACGAATTCCTGTGATATATAGAACCGTTTTAAGTTTATATCGTGGGATTTGATAAAAGGAAGTTTGCTTTTTGTTTTCTTTTTCTTTCTCTAAATAATGATGATTATTTTTTTTGCCTACAATGTTCCTATTCTTAGATAGTTACAAAACGAACATGTTTGGATGAAAGCAATAAATAAGAAATACTGTGTAGTTAATAAGCAGCGGAACTCCGTCGTAGACTTTTCAGGAGTTAAAAAATTAAGAAAAAGCCTCAGTGGATTTGTTAGAGGCGGGTGATTTAGTTTTAGTTTGTTTTGATGTTTGAGCTAACATATGGCCGCTGGTAACACAGTGATAGCCTGATCGCAGACCCTCTATTTCAGTTCTTTTAGGGATCGTCGAGCGCGCGTATGAAAATGAATAAAAATTCGCCGGAAAAAAGAAAAACAACTGTGGACAGAGAGGCCGATCTGGAGGTGGAAAGTATCCATACGTGTGGACGGGACCGCTTAGGCTATGTTCAAACGCGTCGTTTAAAGTTCGTTAAAAGCAAGTAAATTTAAGAGCGACAAGGCGAAGTTGTTTTTGTGAAAAATCTCAAATCTATGTCATTAATATATAACCATATGACACTGGGTATGAACTTCGCCATAACTCAACAACAACAGCAACAGAGTACTTTTATATCCAGTATCATAACGAAAGAGTGACTTAAGGGTTTTCCATTTAATTTTTTTCAGAAAGTCAAGTCGTTTGCTTGAATAGAATAGCAATTTTTGTCAGCAAAGCCGTTTAGGAAGCGTTTCTATGCAAAATCTCAAAATTAACAATCCACCCTCGTGGTAAATCGATCAAATCAAATGTAGGCCGAATTTTAGGACCAGAATTATGATTCTAGGGCACATATTTGCAGAAAAATTACGTATGGCAACAGGTTTTCCTGTATTAGTGAAATCCAACTAGTGGTCTATTATCAATGCTGCGTTCTGATTGGTTGAGCTACTACTAGGCTATATGTTATAGCCCACTAGTAGCGAAAAGCGCCGGATTTTTGGCGGCAAAAAAGGATTAAAGTCTTGCTTTAAGTTGTTTTGTCTCGATATTTTTGACCAACTAGTTGGATTTTGCTAAAACAATTATTCCTTGAGCACGAATGGCCTCTGGGTCAATAGCCCATGAGGCCGAAGACCGAGTGGGCTATTGACTCGGAGCACATTCGGGAGTATGAAAGCTTGAAAAAATCGAATTTATGTCTATCCTTGCAATTCATAGCAACAGACGACAGGAAACAGTTTCAGTGCCTAAATTTAGTCTTACTGTAACGAAACTGGACCATTATTTTTGCAATTCAATTAACGCGAAGATAGGTTATAGCTTTTTAAAAGGTAGCTCCCTTACCTATGACACTTTTCTAAATGGCCGAAACGAGGTTCGATGTTGCGCGTGTCAGTGTCTGGGTTGTTCATCAAGGGACTGTCATGGAGGACGTTGTCACTTCTTTAATTGGCTGTTACAAGGTTGTTAACAAAACTGTGTGAAAGTTCGCCCTAAAACAGACCCCTCCGGAGTTCGTTACAACACCGACCCTTAGTCTCGCAAAATGACCTGCAATTCCTTTAGAAAAAAATTCTGGATCTATGATTGGCTCAAAATTACAAAGTTGCACAAGTATAAAAGGATATCTAAGAAAGGGATTTTTATAAAATTTTCTGGAGATGGCTTTCATGGAGATTCATTGGCTTAAAAGGGTAATTTTCGTCACGTGATTATCCCCGTGAACTAAAATCAAAATTAAGGAGACAATTGGTGAACTGGTGACCAATTTACGTTTGGCGTGAATAAATTGATTAGCGTTTCTGATAGAAAACAATCATTTTCCACTTTCTTCTTTGGGAATCAGTGTACTTTTATAGTCAGAGTTGTAAAGTACCACATCAAACACAAGGGCGAGTGCTTCATCACGGGTTCCAACCACCAAGAAACAGATCGACTTATGTAAGGGAATTCGGATTCCCTCTTTGCTCGTATAATCCGGAATCCTGGGCTTTGGAATCCATAATACAGCTCAAGGAATCTGGAATCCCAATAAAGGTTGCAATCCAAAATCAAAGGTCCACTGACAAATACTGGAATCCAATACCCGGAATCCGGAATCTGGGAAATTTGCTTGTGGAATCCGGAATCATAGACTTTGGAACCCGTAATACAACTCAAGAAATCCGGAATCCCACTAACGATTGCAATCCATAATCAAAGTTCCACTGACAAAGACTGGAATCCAGTACCCGGAATTTGGAATTCACGGTATGGAATTCGGGATCCCAGACTGTCTTGGATTCCTTTATATGGGCAGAAACAGATGCTGGTGAGTGCTTTCATCTCAGTTCTCGCTGTTTGAAAACCATGATGGAGCGCGAGGCCTGAGTTTTTGACATGTCTTCTCAAATGAAACAATAAGACATTTTGCAGTGACATTTTTTCTCTAGTATTGCGTTGTTTCCATGAGATCTCCTTTAATGCTAGAGTTTGATCTCAGATGAAAAACATTTTTCATCTCGGATGAAAACCTGGTGGTGTTTTAACTGGTGTTTTATTAGGTATCAAAATTCATCCACCAGACCCAAATGGTCGTCATTTATTGGCTTTTTAACTGCATGAATGATTAATGAGTTTTAGACAGGAGACTATGACTAGTAATGGGCTCCTGGTTTGAGAATAATAATTAATTGAAGACAAGATTTGAACGTTTGTCCTTTAAAGTTTTACTCAAGAGCGAAGAACAGCCATTTTAAATGTCATGGGCTAGAATTATTTAATATAAATGAAAATACCTTTCCCTTTGATCATTTTTCTTAATTTTTATTGATAATATAAAATTTCAAAAAGACGATGATCTTTCTCCATGGTTCGATTTGTATGCCAAAGTAAAATTCAATGCCATCCTCTTTCCCAAATTTATACCCATTTAATTAGAAAGTTTTTCTTCATCAAAGCCATTGATCCAATCCTTAAAATGCTTGAGCTCGTAAACTTAGCCAAATCTGAAGCTCGCTAGAACCTCCGAAATCTCCCCGTATAAAAATCTTTGAATGCAGCTACCAGGCTTTTTTACGGAGAGAATTCCTCGAAACCGTCTTATCTTTACTCCTGTCGAAATTGGGTAACGTTATTTTCATCACTTCGATTTGTGACTGGGGCATTTTACGAGCGAACTAAAGAAATCTAAACGTTGACAGCACTAGTAGCAAAAAAAGCGGAAAATCGTACGACCACTTTTTCTTGATCACAACAAAAACTTTAAGTTACAAACAGAACGTCGGACAACATTAATTCCATCATATGAGATTAAAGCTCAATATTGCAGCTACTTTGTATACAGAAAAAGTCCACATGATTTTAAATGAACGTGAAACCAACTTCAGTAGACAGACAAAACCCACGAGACAAACTGGAACATCCATTGTTCAATCGCGTAAGAAAAAGCCAAAAGCAAACAAACAAAAACAATAGAATGGGTCTGACTATGTTCCGTCTCATTCACGGGTTATGAAAAACAACTCGAATACGGCCACCCCAAATGCGACTGATAAAGCCACACTTTTTGGTGACCATCGGTGGCCGAATTCTCGACTGTAAAATTAGACTTTTAGCAGATCACGCATTTTGCTCTATAAAGGCGATTCTGCGGTAAGTTAAAAATATTCCTTCTCTTACCTCTAGAGATGCCATTTGTACAGTGATATGCTGTCTGTAATATGTTCTTTGTTTAAGTAACCATGGAGTTTTTAATACAGCGTGCCTCGCTAATCAACCAGCGCTAGTCACATGTACTCTTAAACGATTTTCGAAAACTATTGAAGATTAACGCCTTATGTTTGTTGCTTAACAACCGTACAACGTTTTCGGGTTAACTATTTGTTCTTCTGGTCACTTAAAACCAGTGTAAAACGAGTTGGATCTCATAACACTTTTTCACTCTTTGCCGACTTTGAAGCAGACAATGAAACAATTTAACAACGTGCTTTTATATCGCTGTAAGATGGAAATATCACAAGTGATGATTTACCTTAGCATTTAAGTTTATGATAAATAATTTGCTACTTCAAATGTCTTTTCCATACATTTCGAAACTTTCATCCGACCGAAAAAGACAGTGTTTTGTTTGAATTCAGTTTTATGAGCACCGCCTCCTTACTTCTTTGGGTAATGTGAATAAATAATGATCAAGTAATCACTGCCTTACCTAACTTTAACAACAAACCTAATTTGAAATTAGCACTCACCAAACATTAATCTGGTGTTCTCTTCCAAGAGATTTTGAACTTTGAACTTCAAACTGTAATATTCGTCGCCTTAATGTAGGTATAGGTGAATAAGGCCGAACAAATTTGATGAATTTGATTCTACCTCGATTGATTAAATTAAAGCATGTTTGTCATACGCTTTTGCTTGGCGTATGAGGACTGGCTAAAATCTGAATCTAGACTTAAAATACACTTGCCTCTCCCCTCAACGCAGGGTCCTGAAGGGGCGCTAGGAAATTAAGGCATAGTTCTTCTTTCGAATTCATCTACAATATCGGGGTTGTCTACATTTTGAACATTAAGGCTACTAATGGCATAGTTATGATTTATGATTATCCGGGACATACGCCTACGAGGTTTGACGTCACACATAAAGCTTGCAGCGATCGTTCCTTGCCGGCAGGTAGCTTTTCCGACTTTCTGGTAATTGATTTCCAGATGAATGGTCTTGTAGGAGACCATCGCGGCGGACACGCGAGTCGCTGTTGGTGGTTGATAAGATAAGCGTCACTTAAGGACGTTCGCGCTAATTGTTTCTGCGCAACTTTTCTGCCCATCTCACGTAAGCGTTGCGTGCCCGAGTTCGCGAGGTCCGCGCGAGGACCAATCAATGTTGGAAAATTTCCGCGCGAACGTCCTTAAGAAACAGGAAATCCCTCAGATGGTAGGTTTAACCAAGGAGTTCTTGATAGGTTTCTTGGCCGAACCCACTTCCAGGGAAATCCTATAGGGAGGGAGTGCTTTGGCTTCGGTAAAGGCAGAAATCGTATACGACAACAATTTTGCCCTTTAGCACCACGATAAGCTGTCGGTAGGGCTTGGCTACATTAACTGCAAAGGAAACACCAGTGGTCGGAAGGGCACCAGTGGGTCGATTGTGTATAGGTTAGAGCCTTCACAGATTGACTGGTGTGGCAGGCGGCGACACCACGTCTATTGCTGTGTCGAAGTACAAAGAAAAGAAGTACGTCCTGAGGGAGTGATTTGTTTGGTGCTTGGGAGGATGGATAAAATGCGTGTGGATGGCTTCTAGCAAGAGCCATAATGGCTTTTAGGCAATCGTGGGCATCGGAACGAGGGACAACTATATGTTGGCGAGTAGGATTGGTGGAAAGGAGGATGGTACTGTCCACAAGACGTCTATCAGTTTGTGAAGGTAGCCTTTAACATCAACGATATTAGTAGCGTCATTAGACGATAGAATTATATGGGACTTGTCTGCCTGAGATGAGTGCATCGTAGCTGGGCAGGTTGCCATGCATAGGTACACGGCTAGTGAAAGGCATTCGTACAGACCTTTCGAAGGTCTTCACTCACAGAGATGCTCCCACAGCAGAATCTTCAAACTCAGCAATAAACTTGTTGATATGTCAGCTGGCGTCCAAGTACTCTTTTGGGTCTCTGCTTGTGAAGTCCGAGAAGAGATTTTCAGCATCGACTTATATTACGACATACAAAAAGGGATGCAGTAGTGGCAAATTTTCGACAGGAAGGTGATAGTTCTGGATCTGTCACCTCCAGTGTACTTGAAGTTTTCAAGTTGAGAAACACGCAAGTCGTAAATGAGGTCATTTAGAACTGGGGACATAAGCTCCTGTAGGCAGGTTTCGGGCCAAGGTATCCCTAAGAGATAGCGCGTGTAAAAACGGATGCCTTTAACTGGTAGGTGTGGTATGTTTCATGGCCCAAGAGGCTATTGGGACTTGTTAGAATGACTTTAGCAAGTCTGAAAGGACCATGTACTTCCACTCTCCAAACCACGTTACACGTAGCATCTGTATCGAGACTAAGCATGGCCTTGGAATAAATTCTCTGGACGCCAACCCTTTTGGAGTTTGATAGTCAAAATGTCCAAGTGATTTGCTCAGCTGGACTACAACCCACAATGCTGGCGAATTTTTCTGAAAAATGTCGTTCATGGAAATAGTGCTTCACTATCGGATTTCTGGGGATGACGGAGCAAAGGCTGGTGATCTGCATAAGCTACAACTTAGTGGAAGTTATTTTGAGCATGCCCATCCGTTGACTCGGCGACTCATTGCTCTTCTGTCAGCGATCTAGGTGGGTTGGTGTTTGTTCTGCCTTTTGACCTCCAAAAATGGTACAAAGTTCTTGTCTACGGAGAAAGAGGTACATTAAGTTTTGTCTCTAACTTTCGTAGGAGGTGATGGTTTTGTGTTTCTTGAGCTATCACTGTTTATAAGAATCCAGAGAGCGGAGCCCATACTGACCTTGTGCATCGGTCCCTGTTTACGCCAAATTTGCGCCGATTAATCGTTGTATCACTTCGTCAGGTCACAGTTTCGATGGGGCTATACTTTGGTTAGGGCCCTCGGTACGCGGATCCCATGACGCCTTTTTTGAAGGCAGATTGCCGAGACACCACTGAGTCAGACCGCAAGGAATAACAACGGTGGGGTAGGGCGCACGCGTGTTCTTAAAACCGCATTATGTAATAAGATTACAACGAAGCGGCTTTGTAACCGTTGTTTTAATGAATGTTATGTTGAAGGTCATTTCTTGTTACCGCTTTGGATTTTTGTTAGGCCATCATTAAATTGCAGGTAAGAGCTCAATTGATTGTGTTTCACTCTCACGCAACTTTCAGTAAAAGCGACTAAAGGAAAATTGGCCCTGGCCAATTCATGGCGGCTATCTTCAAGCTGTGAAAAACTTGCATGTTTCAGGAGAAGCGTTGTTCATAGACGCGATTGTTGGGATAATTGAGACGATACAATGACTGAATGGACGAACGGGATTTTTCGTAATCCCAATGTCTTTGTTTGACTGTATTATTATAAGCTCAATACTTTCGATCTGCCTTCTCTCGGGGGTGTTCAGCTTAAACTGGTCACACAAAGCGTGTTATCTTGGAAAAAATAATTTCGGTGTATTTACCATGCATTAGCCAGCGACTAAATTTTTGCTACAGAACTTTTCCGACTAAAACAAAAAACCGATTGAAATCATCTGCGACGTTTTGTTGTCCTTGCTGAAAGTTCTCTGAGATGTATATCTATAAGGGAAGCAGTGGCTAATTGCCATCCAGACGTTACTAGAATTTTCTTCATCTCTCAGGATCTTCTCTTGTATCCAGCAATTTTCATTTCTCCTTTAACTTTTCTTGAGGTTTCTGTTAGCCTTCCAAGTCATTGGGTCATTTGTTTTCCTTGCCTCTTTGCGTCAATAGTCCCTGGGTTTCATTAGTATGTGGACATTATCAGTATGGGCTTGGCTTACCACGAACTTGGAGCGAAGTCCGCATGCATATGCTATTAAGAAAGAATCAATTTCTGAGAAAGAACGGTTATATTGGTTCATCGAAGCCGTAAAAGTGATAAAAAGTGATGGAACCTCCCTATTGCCAGCACCTTAACACATCAGCCCCTGGAGATTTTGTCGAAAAAACACCTGTTAAAACTAATCGAGTCGTTTTCTAGTCACTTAAACTAAAATCTACAAAAACAGTTTATAAAACTCCGGCCATTCGCTGGTTTTTATTACAGCTGCTAAATTGCAGCTTTGGGTGTTCGAGCAGACGCAAAAGACAAAATTTTGGCCATTGATTTCTCAACCGCAACCGCGACCTGCAAAGATGTCAGATGTTTTGAAGACGATGAAGGACATTTACGATGCAGTTTTTAAAGATGCAGTGTTTCAATCCAGTTGCATACCAGGTGATTTAGTCCTGCTGTTTTTCATTGCTGTGGATCAGAACTAAAGCTGTGTACCCTTTGGTTGTTAGAGGACTTAAACCGCGCTGTAAATTTTTACGGAGGTCATCATTTGAAAGAAGTGGCTTGTTATTTCCGCTTAAAACAGCTCTTGATAGTAAGGGCAAAATGGATGTCTTGTCATTTTTGTTATCTTGGCTAAACTTCGTTGTCTAACGGAATGTGTGTGGTGGGCTTTGGATTTTTGATGCCAGTTCAAGGGAACTGCTTTTGATGTTGCAAGTTTGAAAAATGACTTTGGATCCGTAAAGTAAGCTGCTGCCTACAAAGCAGCCCTCGCTATTAACCGCTTCTTGAACCAATGCAATGAGCTGAAACAAAAAGCGCATCACATGTGTAAGCGTTTCTTTCTCTCAGTGTCTTGATTGAGCATGGAATGTTAACAGTAACTCTTCGTTTTAGCCTATTTTGTACCGGAAGAAGGTGAAGTGGCAAGTCCCGATTGGTAGTTTTAAAGAAGCTAAGAGAGTTGATTACAAATTTAAGAGGCTGACTTCGAGGCTTTCTGGTCATTTTTTCCATATTTGGTTTGGTTTTCTTTGTGCTCAAGTCTCTTCTGGGAATTGCGAGACACTGGAATCGTGAAAAATTTACAATTTTGTCCTTAAAGCCTCGGAGTCATTTTAGAATTTTAGTATATCGAAAGTGGGCTATTATCTTTCGGTGTTGTGTAATCTGCTTAGTACTGAAGCCCCCTGATTAACAGTTTCTTATCAGCAAAAGAAAACGTTAAACGGACCTATTTTCTCTAAATTTAAATCGATTAATACGGATTTCCGCAAGAACAGACAGTATTTCGGGTACCTCATTTGATGTCGTACAGATAAACCGGTTACTCTCGTAAGAATCTGTTAAGTATTTAGCGAAGAATGTCAGATGGGACTTACCTCAGATTTCGTAAAAGTTTAAATTCTCCTGCTCGGAAGACGAATGAAATCACACGATATATAAAAAAGGAAAAAAGAAAACTACTGCTATTTGCATTGAGAAAAAGAAAAAATTTAAAAGATATATTAGTAGTATGCGGGAGCTCCTTGAACAACGACCACAAAATGACATTAGCTTTTTACAATCCCCAGCTTTCTATCTTGCATACTTTACAGACACCATCCTTTTAATAAGGGCTTCTGGTCAAAAGCCTTGATTTCATTTACTTCTACCCCTTTTTTTCAAATCTAGCCAAAATTTTATTCAATCAAAAAACGGCTCAAAGGTATTCATTGGTCCAATAATTGTGTGAGAATTTTTGAATGATTTTTCCAGTGGTTTTAATAGATGAAAAATTGGGAGGGAATGTTTAAATTATGCGGGAATATTGGAAAATGTTGTAATTAAAAAGGGAATAATTAGTAGACAAATACCAGATAGTTCACCAACACAACAAGGTGCCTCTGAGCTAATTAGCGGACTCACTCAGTCTTTTACTAAGTGTGTATACCCCGTCTTTTCTACCCTAATTTCTTTCAATCTCAGCTCTCATTTACCCCCACTGAAAACAACCGGACTGCCCCCTTAAAGACAGTTGTCAAAAAAAACCGTTTGCTCTTGGAAATCAAATGTTGTTAAGGATTTTTTCACGTACTTTTCTAAAACCAGGGTCCTCATGGCGTCCTTTTGGCAGTTGATCGGTCATTGGACGAAAGAACAATGTACAGCTCAGTTTTTTTCCTACGTGGGTGTAAGCCAACCTGCACAGGTGATGTTTGTTTTCAGTGAAATAACCTCTGAAATGCCAGCTTAGTTTATTCGTTCTTCTTGACAACAAACTTTTCACGCTGAAGGACGATGCTCTTGTTTGTATTTTATAATTTCATTAGTTATCTTTAGGGTTGATTTTTTGCATTCATGCGGTGGTTGTGAACTGATATGCGACTTCCGGCCATGAAAGTGACTTTTATCTCTTTAAACCGTGACGTTTTGAAAATATAGCAAAAAAACTATCTTTTGTGTCTGCCACTTATTCCTTACTTATATAAAGACAACTAAACAATACTTTTACACCTGTGAGAAAAGAACAATGTGATTAAATGGTCTGATAGATGACGAAATGTTTGTTGTCAGTTGAAGGAAACTTCACTTCCTAACGTAGATCTAGAATGCACTGGCTCAGTTTATTTCTGACTGAATATGTTATGATAACATTCCTGAAAATCTTATGGGAACATTCCAAGAGAGTTCCTGCTTAAAACAGACTCTTTTTATTAAGTATCTCTTCTACATTTTGCAAACTGTTGTGAAATGATTCACTATTACGATCGCAGAAAGCACTCAGATGGTATCTAGTTTTTAGAAAAATATTACCACTAAAATCACTTCACGTACTGCTAGTAATTCGTCTTGGCTGCAACACCTAATTTATGATTTTAATGATTGTTTCTTTTTTGAGAAAATCGGTGCATTGCAATCGTATATCAGTATAAAAACTGTATTAGAACTTTCTCGTGTCGTTACATCATGTATCCCAATTTTGCGATGACTCACTCTTCTCTAAACATTGTTGTCATATTATTGAAAACCATACCAATATTCAAAGCACGTATGATTTGATTTAAATTAGTCATACCACTTAAAAAAATATTTTTAATAAACCTCTCTGTAGAAACATTTTTTACTCACGTTTTTCATGACTCACTCAATCTCTTGCTCACCCGCGTCTCTTTAACTTTTAGAGATCTCATCGTACACGTTTTTCTTCCTTTCATTATGAAAAACAACGAAAACATTTCAAATTTTGCTTTCCTCCTCTTTTCTCCTACCGGAGGAAAGACGATTGAGCGATTTCTGGTTTTAAAATGTGAAAATAACTGATTTTTTTACGGTTTCTCTGCTTGCTCTCGATTGTTTGATGGAAATTCAAATTCTTACAACGCTTCTTTTTTGTAATTGACATTGTCATAGCAACACTGCGTCGCGTCATCGGGTTTTGTCACGACCATCACCTTTCAACGGTTTATCGAGCAATATTTCGTTCGAATTTCGAATTTTTTAACGCGGAGCAATCGATCGACTTATGGAACTTTGTTATTTACAGGAGAACATTGCTTAAATCTGTCCGTGGAGATCTCAGAAGCTTAATTATTGATGCGCCAAAAAGACTGGAAAAGTTATAATTGTTGGGGAGCGGTTCGACTTATTCAACTACAACGTGATTGCTGATTCAGCGCGCGATTTTTGTTTTTTCAAGAGAAGGAAATTTAGTGGGGATACAATTTTGTTGGAGTTCACAGGGTGTTTTGCCCTTTGCTTGTGGTTTTTACAAACCGGAATGGATTACTCGGGAATCGTCGACAGCAAAGGAATGAAAAGCAATGGTTGAGATCTATGGTAAGTGTTTAGATGGGAGATATGAGAATATTTTCCACGAAGGCCTTTCACTTCGACGAGTTTTTGAATTTGGCGGTCGATCGCATCTACTCGGGATCCAGACCGCCCTGAAGCTCAGAAAAGAGAGAAAAAGAGAACGGATGCTTATCATCCGACAATGTGAGGTGAAAGATCTTCGTCCGAACACAAGGTGCTTCCCAAGTTCCGAATACTGTCAAAACACCCTTGTGGTTTATTTTTGCTGAAATGTTAATGAGCGGAGAGAGTGACAGCGGCTTTGGAAATCGCATTGTGCCCACTGTTTGCAAAGTTTATAACGTAATATGTGTTTCTGATATGAAAGGTCGTGTTTTGTTGGAAAAGAATACCCGTGAAGCATGTAAGAAGCCGCCGGTTGTTTGCCGTCGGCGATTGCGCGGGATTTTACTGCTCAACATTTGTCAGCTGCAAACTTGTGTTGGTTCTTTCGGGGGAGCATTTGCCGTTGAACGGCGAACGAATTCCCTATTTGAACAATGCATCTTCTAATAATTAAGGACTGAGCTAGAATGAATCCTTAAAAAGGCCATTTGGGACGTTTTCTCTTACCTTCTTTATCGTTTTTTATGGGAAGGTTTCATACAATCGACTCAACAGTAGAATTTTTGACACGCCGTGTACATTGGATTCGCGAATTTTGTCGTTTGTCGGACAGGAATAACTTGTTATAGTCCGTCCGTGCGTTTATTTTGTTTCGTGTAGTATTTTTTTACCGCCGTTTCTTAACGATTCTCGAAGGGTTTGAGATTAAGACAATATGGAATAACACTAGATCCCGCTTTGATCGAACAAGACTATTTGTTCGTTGCGCAACTTTTTAAGCGGCGATGCTCTCGACTTCCAATAAAGACGTAATTCTCAATAAATTTTGGTTGAAAGTAAGATCCAGATCTCACTAGTTACGCCTAGTCTTACTTGTTCTGTGAGTTCCGGTAAATTGTATCATTTAGAATCAAGAATAAGGTGATATGTCCAAATCCGTAACGTCGTAGTGATGTTGGCCCGGCCCGCCATGTTATTATTTTCATTCATTTGAAATTTCTTCTTGCTGGTTCGTGTGCCAAGATACATTGTCCGTCTAGCAGAGGTATTGGTTAAATATCAGGTTTTTAAGCCTGTTTGATCGGTCCAAAGAGGTCTGGTCAGTTGAAACGTTTCAGAGACGGTTAAATTTGTGCTGGGTAGAATATTTTAGTTCTGAGAACAGGCATTCGATCGACGGAAAAACCAAAATGATTTGCTTCTCGTTTCAAGTTCATTCCAGACGGCTTCAAACGAAATGATTACGATTTAAAATCGCTGATCATTGGAAAAAAAAGTACTATTGTCCTCCTAATAGTTATAGCTGGTTTAAAATGTAATGTACCTTTTAATCAAGTATATTACCCTTTTTCATTTATTTTCGCTTTAAGAAGGAAGTGGTTTGTATCCTCTGCCGTGTCGTTTCACCTTTTGACATTTTGGTGCCAAAAAATAAATGCACCATGGAGAGCATTTACCGCGAAAAGCGTTGCTCTCGCTGACATTTATTAAAGCTACTGCTATAGCCTTTTCGTGTTACAATGTGTTCAACTTGTAGAAATACTCAAAATTTCGATGTTGTTTCAGATGGAAAATGGTTTATATCGTTATCTTGGTCAGTGCCCTGTTGATTATTGTGAATATGAAATGGCCAATGTTTTGATTTAGTCCGCTTGTTTGCGAGATTTCATCTCAAGATGCAGTCTTTAAATTGTATTGCCTTGGGCAATGATAGACCAACAGTGGTACATGTGCACTGTATGTAGCTAATATTCGATGTTCTTCCTATAACCAGGTTGATCGTTACATCATGTCTCTTCAATTCATGAATATGCATATAAATGTAATCCTAGATGATACGATCCCGTGCATATTTTTTCTTTTCGTGCAGCGATAACTGAAATTGAATGCAAGGTCCCTCGACATACTTCAGTAAGCAGTTAACTAAACAGCTTCACCCTAGAATGTTTTTTCACCAACAGTTCTAATTTTGCAACAGCTACAATGAAGCGCATGTATGAAAGTAAATTGCAAGATGTTGGCACCTCTCTATTTCCATACTGCCTTAATTTGGCAACTTCCAAATCCGGATTCTTGAGTCCAAAAATAAATTTTGTGTTTCTTTGCTAAAATCCAAAAACAGATTTTGAATCTAAAGAATCCACAGTCTGAGGTTTTTAATTAGATCAAGTTAATCTTAATCCCTTTCAGCACTGATCGATGTACAAATGTGCTTAAAGTAGCAACAGGGATGGAGCTAAGGAAATACTAAACAGGCTTGTTTACTCAACTGTACCTTCAAAATATCCCCATGTCTTTGTTTTCCAGCATAATTTTAGCCAGTGGTAAGCTCCTTTTCAGGCGATGAATTAGCTGGTCGCTGGCTCTTGGCAACATCCCTGGAAAAATGCGGGGAGCCCAAAAGCTTTAATTTATGAAATCCTCTTGGAATAATTATATTTTGTTGGCAAAAATGAAGATTTTCTTTTTGCTCAAGGCCAAAAGTCACTGCAAGTAGGCCAGAAGTCACTGCAGCTTGAGTAGAGATTTGGTGCATTTATTCTGTCAGAAAGAATTGTGTACAACAAGTAGTCCTCCTGTAAAAACATGACTCTTACCATGTTCCTGTCAGTTTCCACATATAGCTGTTGCACTATATTAAAGAATCTGTTAGCAGTTTTTTATCACTTGGCTTAGCTAATCCAAGTCTGAATCTTGAATTTTGCCAAAGAAATACATATACTTCCTGAGCTCATGCCTTACTTTTATGAACAATATGGTAACCCGGCCCTGACATTGCTAAAGTCTTATACAGTGTCACCATTTATATTCTGCAAAATAGAAATTAACTTAATTGAAATCACTGCATGCAAGTAACATGTGTCAAAGATTGCAGTGTTGTTTTGCGAGTCATGACATCGATCAAGAGCTTAGTTTCTGACTAAAAATGTGGGCTCTCAGTGCTGTACAGAGTGAGTGTGGAAGAGTGCTAATGTAATGTAGATTGGCCGTGTGGGTCTAATAGCTTGAGAGCTGATGTTTCAACACTAGCATGTAATCACAGCAACTAATATTGAAAAGTGCTAGTACTACTACCTCAGTGTTCAAGTGTTGTTTGGTTGGTAAAACCAAAGTGAAATCTAGTCATGGGTGAGTTATAGCTAGTGTCATTTGCCTTGTTCCAACTGATTGATCAATTAAGGCTGAAACTAGCGTGACGGCTATTTCGATGCAAAACAATTGCTGAGTGGAATTCTGGTTGTTTTCAATATACAAACAACCAAAGTGGTTTTAAAGTGATTGTTTAAATGTTATGCAATAGTGGTTTAACAACACATTAAGACAGTAATACATTGTACATTTTGCTAATTGCTTCAAATCTCTGTAAAAGCTTAAAGGCCTTGCCTTTCTGACATTTTGCAAAGAATATGTGATAAACAGTAACATATGTGTACGGCTATTTAGATTTGTCTTTTATTATGCTAGTTTCCGTTTAACATACCTGCTGTTCTTTTGTCAATTTTAAATGAAGTCTTGATCATTCCAAAACTTGCCATAGTATATTGATATTTTACTCTAGGATTTTTGCCTTTATACTGGAGATAAAATTAAAACTACAGTTGGAAATTGAAAAACAAAATTTGATGTGTATATAATTTCCTATCATTTGCTTCTCTGTGGCAGAAAAAGCTTATAAAAATAACATCTGATGAAGTGTCCTCCTTCCATGAGACAATTTCAAACAATTTTCCGTGATGCATAGCCTGTGAAAAGCAGATGTATTTGCAGGGCTCGAAATTTAAAAAATCCTCAGGTTCAACTGGAGGAATATAGTCGCCAGATACAAATTTTTAGTCGCCAGTTTGTATAATGTAAATGATGATGCAGCTCATAGTATGGCGCGAACCATCAGAATTGATTGTTTTGAAAATATCGTGGACAGAAGTCAGTATAAATTTGGAGGTAAACTGGTTTTGTTTATGCGATTTGGCACATTTTTATGATGAAAGCACAGCAAGATAAGATGAAATGTTTGTTTTAACTTTACTCTTTTACTTTAAATCTAATTCATAGAGAAATCTGGTCGCCTAAGTGGCAACCAACCAGAATGTTTAGTCACCAAGGAGAAAATGTTAGTCACTTTGGCGACCGTATCAGTCACAATTTTGAGCCCTGTGATGTATAATGTAATATCCATTCCTGACCCAATGAGGGTCATTGGAAATTACAATGGCGGGAAGGGGGGTTAAATACCAAAATTTTTGGAGAAAAGTATGAATCTAAACTGTGAGTTCACATGTACAGCCTGTTCACTTACAGTAATAGTTGCCAAAGAGAAAATTCATAGAGATAATCAAATATCTTGCCAGAGAGGTTTCATTTGAATGGTAACACCATAGGATTTCATCCACAGACTCAAAAGTTAGAACTACATACTAAATAAATAGCACCATGTGAAAGTACTGCTGAAGAGGTGTCATTTAAATGGTAACACCATAGGATTTCATCCACAGACTCAAACGTTAGAACTACATACTGAATAAATAGTACCATGTGAAAGTACTGCCAAAGAGGCTCCATTTGAATGGTGACCCCATAGGATTTCATCAACAGACTCAGAAATTAGAACTACATACTAAATAAATAGCACCATGTGAAAGTACTGCTGAAGAGGTTTTATTTGAATGGTAACACCATAGGATTTCATCCACAGACTCAAAAGTTAGAGCTACATAATAAATTAATACAGTGAAACTCTATTAAGCGGACACCTTCGGGACCTTCCCAGGTGTCTGCTTAATAGAGGGTGTCCGCTTAATAGAGGTTTTAAAAATTGCACATTCAACATTCAGCGGTTACTCTGTACTGTGATAAAGTTGCATGTTGCTAAAGAAGCCATCCAGGGTTCAAATTCATTACCTTTCATTACTAACTTTAATTAGTTTGTAAATGCAAAAACATTAACTGACTTCAGTACATATTTCAAGGACGTAATCCAGTAAGTTTACTAGTATCAATTCAGTCCGATGTCCGCTTGATAGAGGTTTTTAACAATAGAAATTAGCCAAATACAACTTATTTTAGTGTCGCATCCACCTAATAGAGGTGCCTGCTAAATAGGGGTTCGTTATAAAGGGAAACATCAGATGTTTGTTTCGGAACCAGGCTTAGTACCTGCTTAACAGAGGGTGTCCACTTAATTGGGGGTCTGCTTAGTAGAGGTTTCACTTTAGTACCATGTAAAATACTGCTGAAGAGGTTTTTTTTTTTTTTTTAATGGTAACACCATAGGACTTCATCACAGTTGTAAAATAATCTCCTGCTAACTTCATCCAGGAGTGAATTATTTGTTAATTGGTTAAAGCCGTACGTGACTTTTGAGAAGTTTTGAGAAATTGATAACCTAATATCAAGACAGAAATGATATTGGTGATTTCCTATTTCTAACCCCTTTTCACCTGTTTACACACAGGACATGTACACATAATTATAATTCTGTGATATTCTTCTTGTGACTGTGCACATGTATATGTACATGAGCACTGTCAAAAATACCTAGTATTTTTGTAATGTGCAATTTTTAATTACGTGGATGTTTTGTTGCATTAGTTTCTTTTTTCATAGCCATTGGCATCAGGTTTTCCAAAAAAATATAATTATATTTGATTATTTATGAAGAGTAGTTTTTTTTGTTCTGTAAATTTGAAGATTTTTGCCTGTTTTCAGATTTTTTACTTTAAAGTATCATGATAATGATCCTGTTTGGTTTTGTCAGACTTGGAGTTTATTTGCTTAGTTTGAATAAAACATTAACTTAAAGAAGCTACCATGATTCAAGAAAATTAAAAAAGGGAAAGTTGAGCTTGCTATCTCTTCAGGTGATCCGAGCATTTCATTTGCTGTTGTGTGTGTTAATTTTGCTTGAAGTCAATTAATTGTCATTGGTTGAAATTCTTGATTTATTATTAAATACATCACAGTCACTTGTTGGTCAATGAAACTTCTCTTGCATCAATCAAAGCATACTTTTATGAAGCAGATCTAGAGTTGATCTTGCAAAGTTTTAACCTCTGGCGTTGATCAAGTGTCATTGCAAATGTCCTTCCTTTGGCAGAAAAAGAAGAAAACTGTCATACTGCAAGTTCTTTGAATGTGAGTCGATATCACAAAAAAGTTAAAATTTCATCACTATTAAGCCGTAGTAAGGCTTGTGGTTGACTTGTGAAGAGTTGTGCATGAAAATGTGTAGTTTTTTTTCAAAGATGTGAGTGAAAAATCCATTTTGTACAAAAAAAGGATGCAACTTATATCATTGATATCAGGCTAGAAAACTGTCAGCGATAGGATTTGTATGTAGTTTTATAACAGGTAGCTTTCAATACATGTAAATGCCAAGATTCACATGGTGATTGCATTAAAATTTATACTCTAGTAATTCCTTTCTTGCAAGGTGTGTCCTTGTAAGTGGAAATTTTTGGACTTTAAAGCCAGTTAAAGTTAATCCTTTTTTCATCCAAATTTTTTTTGAAATGATGTTTTCAAATTTATGCCTTTGACTATACAAAAGAGATTTTTTGCTGTCCAGATTTTAACTTAATAACAGAACTTTTTTGTTATATAAAATCAGTGAAGATTTCTATTATTAATCTAGAAAACTGTTGGACATCAGTTTAGTTTGACATTTAATTCCTAGATTTTTACCATTATGATTATTATTATTGTTGTTCATTAGAAAATTGCCGTTAGACAATCAAATTTTGCACACGTCGTGAATTTAGTCTTATGGCAATGTAGTAATATGTTTCATCTAAAACATTTTTCTGGAACAGGGTGTTGTGATCATGACTGAGTTTTGAGAAATTGGTGTTTTATTGGCAGTGGCACTTCAAACATTTTAATTAAGGCTTTACCAAAGTGTTAAATGTGAATACCTTTTGCCATTTTTAATTAATTTCTTGTGTTGAATTTGGCCCAGATCTGGGGATGGCATTGCTGATGACAACTCGTGTAAACTGCACTTTCTTTTGGAAATATTTTATTTCTGGTTTACAGACGCTAAAATGCTTTGAATTCAACCTAAAAATCTGTGTTACTTAGTTTCTTTTGTGAATAACATCACTTTTATTGCAGTCACCAATTCCACTTGCGCAGTATGCCTTGAGCCACTACTAAGAGTACTTCATTTTCAATGTCCTCATGAAAGTTATACTCAGTGGTGATTTTGTTTTACAAGTCTCATTTTTATTTATTTGCTCCTAGCAAGCAATGCCTTCAAATTCTTTAAACTGTTTACATGTTAGAGCCTTTCAGAACAGATTTATTCTTATGAAACCTCCCTGATCTGATTCTGTGTTGTCATTCTGTATTTAATTAGTCTCTCAGGATCACCCATATAAATCCCCTGGAAGCCTGAATGTTTTTCAAAGAATATTGACTGGAATGAATTCCTTTTATCTGTAGATAAAAATACCCTTTCATTAAAATAAAAGTACAGTTGGACGAAAGCATTTCAAAGCACCATAAGAAAGTCTACTTTTTAGAAGTAAAAAAAGTGTGAGAAAAAGTCAACTGACTTGAGATAACTTTATTTTTTTGTAGCTAAGATGCTTTGTGAAGGCTGATGGATCCTTTAAGGGGTGCAACTTCTGACAAAGGTGAGCCTTTTTTTTCTTTGTAAAAGTAAATTTAGCACTGTTTAATGTAGCATGTTTAAGATATAAGCCAAATTCTTGGTATTGTATCTGATTTTGTGTCATAAGGCAGGTGGAAGAGAGATTATTTACATGTAGCAGTTCCTCTATGGTTATATTGGCTAGGTTATTTTTCAGAAGGCTAAACCCTGAAGTGTCTCTGAAGTTATAGACTTGGGTTAGAGAACTGAGCATATCAAGTTCCAGTAAGGGTCATTACAGACTGAACAGAAACTTGTTTCACTCAGTTTTGTTATCCTAATCAGTAAACTTCAGAGTCATTGGGTGTGCAGCTCACCTCTTGCGTTCTGCAAAATACCCCTTCTTTATGATTGTTGCTATTAAGTAAAGGTAACTCAGTGCATTTTCCTTTTTCATTCAGTCAGCAATGACGACCAGGCAAGGGCAAATTTCTTAGCTCCTGACATGAATTACATTGCTGGGAAAATAGAAGATCAACAACCTGATGATGTGGATTTTGCTGGAGTTCAAAATTTCTACAGCAAAATCCCAACGAAGTTTCGTGACCCAAGCTCTGCACCCCTTAGAAAGCTCAGTGTGGACTTGATAAAAACCTACAAGCATATTAATGAGGTAATTAAAATGTCTAATGCAGGGTGCAAAGAAAATCATTTTTACAGCTTGCCATTCGGGCAAGCTGAAGCTAGCATTTACTAGCCCAGACGTCATTTCAACTAGCCCCAAAAGCTTTCAGAATTGATTTCACAGTTCTTGTTATTCGAATTCCTCAAAACACATCACTTGCCCATCGGGCAAGTTAAGAACAGAATTCACTAGCCCCATAGCAAAATCCACTAGCCCCGGCCTATCGGACACAACTTTCTTTGCACGCTAGTCTAATGGTATCATTTTGAGATACATGTAAATTAGACTACATGCGAACAGACTCCCAAGTGGAGCGGACCAAAAAAGAAGATCGGCGATGAAAGTGAGCTGAGTGTGGCCTGGGGAAGAAAAAGGTGAGGGCGCCTGTAGACTTTGTTTTGATGCCAACCATTCATTTTACCAGATTCTGGTATCACGATCTGATTGGTCAGATCGGTAACTGTTGACAAGTGAGCAATGAGTAATACTCACATGCACACGAATGTTATCTAAGCTGATGCATTCAAGCCAAAAAACATCATAATTTGACAGGTCTAATTACCTTATTGACATATTATTGACACCTATGTTACAGGATAATTGCAAGTGAGCAGTTGAGCAACATCAAAACAAAGTCTACAGGCTCCCTCGCTTTTTTTTTTTCTTTCCCCCACTTTGCTCCCTTTTTTCCTTTTTTGTCCTGCGCCATTTGGGAGCCTGTCCGCAGGCTAGATTAAATTAGATGTAAAAAGCAGTGAAATATTCATAAAGTGGCAAGATGAAGCAAATCCTGTGTCTACCCTTGTGGGCAAGATGGCCTATTTCGTGCATTGGTCCCACAAGAAAAAGTTCCCTTTTTGGCCATCACAAAGCTCGTTCAGTCACCAAGATGGCTGGATATTGGCCTTATTTTGTTTTTGCATTTTTATTGACCCTAACTTCATCTCAGTTTATAAGATGTAAGAAATAACATGGCCAATATCTACCCATCTTGACCCTATGCTTGGTCAATAACAACTATATATTCTACTTATACCTTGGTATAACTTGTACTGAATGCCCTTCATGGCACCAAAAGCTGCAATTTACCGGTGTTCTCCTTATCAGGGGCTAGCCAGTAAAATTTACCAACTGAAGCAACACTTCTTACTGCCTGCAACCGCTTGAAGGTTTACTAAAATGAAATAAGTAGTTTTAAAAAATACACAAGTTGTGATCCGATCAAGGAATTGAATGAATATACTGGGAAAGACCTAAAGTATACTCAGCTTTTCTTTTTATGGGCCACGCATTTTAGGGAGAAAACATTATTGGGATCAAACGTTTTAAATTGTTGTCTAAAGATATCAACGACCGATTTACGTAAAATAGGTCTTAAAATGAGGGAATGATGTTTCAAAGAACTTAGCTCCTCCAAGGGTGGGGCCATGTCCCTCACTCCACTACTACACTCCCCCCCCCCACTCACCTGGAAAGTGCACCTCTGGGGCATATTTTCTGCCTTACCTGCCATGAATGGTCCCTTACCTGTTGAGCTGAAGTTTAGGGAGAACACTGAATTTACACCCCTATTAAACTCATCGCTAATGATAAGCTTTGGAGCAGGTGCCTGAAAAGGTTAGTGGAGGGACAAATGCAATAAGCAGAGAGGAGGTATCCATGGCAACCCTGGAAGCGGGAACCACCCTAAGAGCGGGCACTAACCGGCACCGTCACACTGAATAAATTCAGTGGAGATAGTTACCCAAGAGAATACTTAGCTGAGAAAATACTTACAAAACCACCAGGCAGGGAGGGAGGAGAGGGAGCAAGAATCCGCAAGTGGATAAACAGCCCTTCCCCCTTTCATACCAGAGCTTCCACTCCCCATGACAGAGTGCAGCAAAAGTGCTGTCCGATAGCCTAAACCTAGTGAAAGGACCCTTTCGACTAGCATGTGTCAATGACTACAGTTGTCCGTTAGGAAGGGAACGTTTGCAAAAGTAAATGGTATGTGTAAAGGTTTGTAAGCCTGCATGGATTAGTGATATAAAGACACAACCACTGGTCAGGATGCTTTAACCATTAGACTACAGGGAAACTTACGGTAAGTGAGGTCATTTACCAGGTTGTTATATTTTTTTCAGGTGTACTATGCTAAGAAAAAGAAACGGAAGGAGTTAGAGAAAAATGAAGACGGTGGACACAAGAAAGAAAGGCGATTATACAATGATGGATATGATGATGAAAATTTTGACTATGTTATTAAAGCGGGGGAAAAGTGGTTTGATCGTTACGAAATAGAGTCATTGATTGGAAAGGGATCTTTTGGTCAGGTATTTAGAACAACCTTGTAAATTGTGTTTTTATGTGTTTTTGATGGAGTAATAAGTAAATTACCATATGAAACAGATTTTTTCCGCATAATTTTGTCACAATTTTTTTAAGATATATTTTTTACATTATTTTTGGTGGATTATTTTGTTAACTTGTTTATTGTAGCTTGATTGCTGAAATGAGAAATTACAGCTTGATCAGAAAACTTCAGCTATGGGATTAAAAGAAAACCAATTTCTGTTCAAATGTTTAAACATCAGTTTTAAATGGTTTCTTCCTTTGTTGCAAAGCTGTAGGCAAACAAAGAGCTTTTTATCAATCGACAATTTTCTTTATTTTTGAAAGAAGTCAATTAAAATTCGGGTTTTTCCTTTTATGCAAATTTCGTTTGAAGGGGTTTTCCCTATGGGTTTGCTGTCTTCCAAACGAGAAGTTAAGATTATTCAGATTTTTTTCAAATGTTAATCCGTCAATATATTTTGGTATAGCCTGTTGTTAACATTATTGCTTTTCTTAACTTGATTTTAATATGTACAGTATTCCTAGAACTAGGCTAGATTTGATCTAAAAGTTGACCTACCAAAACGCACAAATTCTCTTGAGTTCATTGCGAAAAAGATGCTTTTGTTCGAGTGTGTTTAACTATTGTTTCATTTGAAATTGGGATTTTACCCAGAGAAGTCAGTACCAAAATTAAATCACCTTAGACATCCTACCCTTCTATTAGGTTTCGTTTTGTTGTTCCCGGTGATAGCTGGTGCTAAGTGATTTGTAAGGAGCAACAACAACGAGTGCGCGCATTTCGGTCGACAAACAGCGATATCAATTACATGTTTTTCACTCTTTCTGTTATTGTAGGTTTGCAAGGCCTACGACCATCAAGAAAAAGAGTACATCGCCATTAAAATCATCAAGAATAAAAAGCCATTTTTAAATCAGGCCCAGATTGAAGTTCGGTTGCTTGAACTTATGAACGCACATGATCCCGAGGGAAAATATTACATAGGTAAGAAATCGTAGTCAATAGAGTGGAATCTTGTTGCATAACGCACCCTTTTGTAACCGAGATGACAGTATAACAAAAGCCTTGGGGTGGGGGATCCCCCCTAGTTAAAGTAGCTATGTCACGCTACTTGCCATCTTTTTAAACAGCTGTAACTTTTTTTTCCGCATCTATCGAATTCCAACAATAATAATCCAGTTTTGTTGTTCAAGACTAAATTTAGACATTTTGATGCCATGCCTGCAAAAATCACCTGTAAAATTATTATGTTGAGGTTGTTGCTCTCTGATGAAAGAACAAAAGAAAGAATTAACCTGTAGGTATGTGTGCAGGCCATTTTTCTGAAATTATATGATGATGATATGGAGCAATCTGACCAGGAGCTAAACGACTAGGGAAATAACATGAAGTGACCCGGCGGGAACGCGTTTTCCTACCCGGGGTGCCAGAGGTTTCCTATGTTTTCTACTTCCTTACGTGCGCACGGTTTATTTCATTCGTGAACGGACGTGTGCAGTCAGGGTAGCATTTTCCCGTTTCCAGAGCTTTTCGTTGCGTTGGAGTTCCCATCACGTTATAGCCTTTTCGCATGTAACGTTTTGTGATATAAGATAGTAATTTGGATAGGAGGCGAACACCTCGTAAAATGCGTTGCATGTTGGAGAGAAATGCAGTGTTAAATAATTTCTTTAACCCTTTAAGTCCCAATAGTGTTCAACATCAATTTTCTCCTAACAATATCCATACACTGTCAAGAGATAAAGTTATGAGAATTAATAAAATGATGACTATAGAGAAAATTCCATGATCTTTTATCAAATTCTCTCAACTAATTCTTAAGGTAGATGTATGGAGATTAGTTTGGAGAATTTGTATGTGGATATTGGGGCTTAAAGGGTTAAGACTGAAATCCTATCAGTTTATGAACCAGAAAATTTGTAAGGTATCCGGTGGAAAAAGTACATTTTTGAATTGGGGGGGTGGGGGGTTAACTTTGAATTTTTCCATCCACTTTTGTTTAGCTAGGCCGCATCTCGTACTGAAATCAGAACATGCAAATCTGAAATTACACTTGTGTATTAGGAGCAACTGCTCAAGGTCCCCAAATTTGACAATTTTCTACATCGGCCATTCCAAGCTGATTCCGGTTTCCACGCAAGTTTTGTCGAAGACTATTTCGGCTAAAAGAGCGTCCAAGATTTATCGTTTGCCATCGATCGACCTCACGCACACGAATATCAACACGTGGGTGAATGTTCGAAGCTAAACATTGTTTTCTTCAAGCACTCGTTTTTTGTCCTTTATTCTCTATTGACCTTTTTTTACGTTTAATGTTAAATGTAATGGCACTGTCTTATGTTATGTCATAGAGGCAAAAGAGTTGAAGTTATCATTTTAATTGGTAAAAACAGTAATACTGTATTCTGAAAACAGATTTATTTCGAGGAAATGATCCTGGTTTTTGCCAAATACAACACAGTTAGTGGAGAAAGGACTTTGGTCCATCTCTGCGTCCCGCTTTGGACTATGGACTTCTCTGGTAGCTTTTCTTTTCTCGGTCCTTGCGTGCCTGATTTTGATATGAGGAGAAATCAGGAGATGATCATTGTTGGAAATCATACGGCCCGTGCGAAGTGTTTAACGAAAGCCACAATAGTTTAAATTATTTTCCTGATCTGTCGTTCCCTAGGGGCCGGCCGTTGACTGTTGAGGGGGTGGGATGGGGCGTTTTATTTTTAGAAAAATTTAATCATCCTGCGAACAGACCTGGAAGATGACGCCAAAAAATAAGGAAATAAATTCGACCACTGCACATCAGAAGGCTGGGAAAAAAACATGATGTCTGGACTTATCACCAAGTGGTGAAAAAATGGTCAGCCCCCCCCCTTTCCTTATGTCTTTGTACCGCTGGTCCTTAATGCGAAGCGCGGGAAACGTAACAGCATTTAAGGGAGAAAAATTGTGTAGATGAAGCAAAACATGTTAAGGTTACTCAAAAATTTCGAAAAAGAGGTAAAATTAAGGAGAATGAAAACGAGACAGCAAATGCCACAGCTATGCGAAAGTAGTGTCGTTTTCGTTTTCTTTACCATTTATGTGCCAATCCAAAATGGTCGTCTTTGTGAGAGAGAGAAACAGGATTCTAATGCGTAAACTCCAGCGGGGCGTACGTTCATCGTGTTTTAGTTTTTGACACAGACTGTTCACAGTCCCCTATTTTTTCGTGAGATCGTTTAGATATACTGCGTCTTACCGTCACGGGTATCTTGATTTTCAAATGTACCGAGGGGGCGGGCGTCGGGGATTATAGTTGTTGGGGGGGGGGCTCGCTTCCTCCCAAACCGCCCCCGCCCCCTAAGTAGTTTGAGCTCGACGATCTTACGGAAAAATAGAGGACTGTGAACAGTCTATTTTTGACAGTGTCTCTCTCTTTTTTCCAACAGTGCGACTCAGAAGACATTTTATGTACAGGAATCATCTGTGCTTGGTTTTTGAACTTTTATCGTACAACTTGTACGACCTTCTTCGAAATACGAACTTTAGAGGAGTATCATTAAACTTAACGAGGAAATTCGCTCAGCAGATGTGTACTGCATTGCTTTATCTTTCTACTCCGGAACTTAATATTATTCACTGTGACTTGAAACCCGAGAACATTTTGCTCTGTAATCCCAAGAGAAGTGCTATCAAGATTGTGGATTTCGGAAGCTCCTGCCAGCTAGGACAAAGGGTAAGTAATCTTTGCTTTATTTTATTACAGTGTTAGTTCCTTTAGACTGTGAACTCAGACTCATTTCCGTATTTCCGGTTGGAGAGAAGCGATGACCGAAAGTATGTTTGGGTTTGCTTGCTAGTTCCTTGGTGATTACATTCTCGTTGACAGAGCCTCTCGTCTCTCTTGGTCGGCGGGGGCCGGGGGGGCCGCCGCACGCGGGCCAGGGGGAGCCTCTCGATCATCTTCGAAGGCACGACCACTACTCTTGGTCATAACTGAAAATTAAACATAACGTCTTTGTCCTGCAAAATTCTAGACTTTCGCGTGGTTTGGGTGGCATAAAAGTGGGTTAGGTCTTTCGTTTTGGGTTTTAAAGCCTGCTTTCTATTTGTTGTGAAACAAAATTAACCTTAAGCCTTTCCTTCTTGACAGTGAAAGTTAATAAGAAATTCTTATAAAGCGCGTGAAGTGCTTTTTCAAGAAGAGAGAGCATTAAAGTTTGATTTCTGAAAACAAAGCCAAACCTGCACTGAAAATAATATCATGGAAGATGGAAAGGTCTATGAGAACCTGAAACAAAAGGTGCAAATGTAGCTAAGCACGGGAAACTGAACGTCGTGACCAAAGCGGGAAAACTGCACTTTGTCTTAAACGCTGTCAAACTGCAACTGGCGTTAAGCAATAGGCAATTTTTGAGTTGTCCAAAGCTTCTGTTTTCAAGCGAGGCTAAGTGTAAAGCCAATAAACTAAAATGGGCTTTTATTTTCATGCAAATAAAACTAAGCCTCGTTGTGAAAGTGACAGTTTTTGCAACTTGGAAAAGGCGACAAGGGCTTGAAAAGGAGTGACTTCTGCTTTGTTCTGATTCGCTGAAAATGCTTTATATCTGTTTGGAAGAGATGTGCGAATTCTTAAAATTACCATATGTAAAATTCTCTGATCGTATTTTCACTAAAAAATTGTTTCACAGTATCCTTTTAAAATCCAATGATAGAAGCCAGCTATTACTTACCGCAAATCAAAACAGGCAATATTAACACAAGAAATTCTGACATCATAACTAACAGCCTAAAGCAAGTTTTTGGGGATAAGCCAATCACGATTGTCCTGTGTGTTTAGTGACGTTTCACTCAGACCGTTTAGATTCCGATTTACGTAATCTAGAATGATCGAATCGATAGATTGACCGTCTTCAGGCTGTTTTGCCAAGGCAATCTCTCTATGTTCGTTGGTTGGCTCTGAGCAGGTGCTATATATGTCAAACATCGTCTGAAATCAGAAGTAGATACAATCTGAACTGTTTAGCTCTAACGCACGATCGTTTAGAGTTCAATCCAAGATTGGTTGGTCATTAAATCTGATGAAAAATCTTTTTAAATGGATCGAAAATCGAATACTCGTTTGCAAAATCCAAATCACATTCGTTACGAGAACGTCATACCTATGTTCCCCACAGTTTTTCTAATCTGTTAACAAATTTGGCGCGGCGCGCGAGCTCGCGTTTAAACCGAGTCACACACAATTTTTCAGAAAACTAATCTAGAGAATGAGAATGTAAAGGCTATGATTTGTTAAATGTGTTTGTTAAATGTGTCGAGAACTCCTCCCGCAAGCTGAGCTTTTGTTGAGAATGTGTCTCGTGATGTCTTCAACAGATCACTGCGGATATAAAAATATATTTGTTTTGGTTAATTTTTTGTTTGTTTTTCGGATTGAAGGAGTCAATTGATACTGTTGGATTTGACCACCTTATCTTAAAAGGAAAAGAAATGTTTGCGCACAATGTGTTGTTTTTTCTAGATGGAGAGATATAGTAATATGTATTTGGAAGTGGTGTCTCGTAATACGCCAACCACAATGCACCCACTTCTGTAAAAGTAAAGCATTTCGCTGACAGACTTCGATTTCCTCTTCTTAGCAAGACATAGTGCTTCAACTGGCTGCCTTTTAAGCAGTATTGATAGTTT
>CALNXK010000019.1:162500-242500 GCA_942486035.1 Porites lobata | reverse complement strand
CACTCAGTCCTGTTACCATTACAAATATCAGTTGTGCAGGCGGAGAGGGAGGGGTTAGGTCATTGTTTTTGTTAGCTTTTGCGTTACTTTGACCTACACACGAGTGACGGGTCAAATTATTCGGTAGAAAAGTAAGCTTTGGGTAGTTCTTAAAAATCCTTTAAACCCTTCATAATCAGAAACTGACCAGAACAACTCTATAAGGTCTGTAATTTTTATATGCCATGGTCCGGTTAAAATGTGCTGATCTTTTCAAACAAAGGGCAGTTTTGTTTTCTAGGCGTTACAGATAAATAAAGCCTAACTTCTTAAGTCTAATAGCTAAATTTACAGGCAAGAGCATTTAAAAATAATTGAGTCAGTTGTTTCTAAGACAAGGTCTACGAGGAAATTTACTGCTTTCTTCACGAGAGTGTATTAGCCCCTTTAGAACCTTTTGCATGTGAACGGAAACTGTAAATGCGCTAGTTTGCATTCCTACGCGAACTTTAGAACTATTAAATGTAGTCGTGTGGAAAAAGCCGAAAATAGTTCGGGAAAAGACCCCTACCACCGCCCCCTTTTATACTTTCTTGTCATTACCTTATATTTCTTCCGTCCACGGTCTGTTGGGTTTTGGTGTTGGATAAAACACGCTTTGGGATAATTTCGGTTGCTTTCTCAAGAGCCGTAGCAAATGCATTTGAGGTGCTATCACGTCCGTCCCGAGGAAATTGGTTATGCCCGAGTTCGATTCCAAGTGACAACCATGAAAAATGTCAATACTAATGCATGCTTTGTTTCGGTGGAGTGAGCTTTTTGTTTTTAGATGCAAATATTTGCGTATTGGCCTCGTACTGTTATTTTAATTACTCTTTGTTTGCCATATATGAATGCAAGGCAGTTCATAAACCTTGTATGCTGGAGTTTGTTTACGGCAAATGTTTGAGATTTGACACGTTACCCTTAATCTGCACGAAAACAGGGTTGACGAAATAAGTTCAGGTAAAGAAAAACAGTTAAATTGCAGGCTTCATTTGGTTGTTGTCTTAGGCAAAAAATGTTGGATTTCTTTCCACACAACACCTCATGCGTAGCACTTAATTTTAGAGGGTTTTATGGCACATTACAAGCAAGCTTATATTTCACGGTAAGAGGTGGTATAAGAAGGCGATCTGCCATTCATAAACCTGTCATTTAGCCGTAGAAAATCAATAAAATATCGAGGTAGATATATGTGTAGGCTGGGCGAAATTGGATTTATTTTTCCAAGACTTCAAATGTGAAATAATCCATGTAGAGATGCCAGGGCAAAGCGGTGGAGGCTAGGACTTTGACGAAATTAATTTGTTAATAACACTGCTAAAACCTACGCGGGAAACAGCGAGCGAGGGGGGAAACACATTTCAATATCAAAGTGAATATTCTCCGCAGACCAACTCGTGTTTTAATGACAGCTGATTTATAATGAATTGTAAAGACAATAGTCTAGAACAATGCCATACAGGACAAGCAAAACAATAGACATCAATATTTGAACAACTGCCCGTCGATTCCACCAATCCCTGCAGTCGCACCGTACAAACCAAGCTGCGTTTTAATTGAAAAGTGTCTAGAATCTATGCAAATTAACTTGTCGGTATAATATTGTTGGGTCCACCACACATTTTGCATTATTGATTAAAGAAAGGTGTTTGGACTTCGTTTCTCTCCTGAAATTTCTCTGTTTTTGACTAAATAAAAACTATGACAATCTATTAATTTTCCTTCCTTCAATGTTGTTTTTCGGTTTTCAAGAACATTAAAAACTGAAATGTTGAGAGAGAGCGTGTTTTAACTTCCTCTCCTTTCACTTCATTTCTCTTGATCTTTTAATAAAAGACCCCAGTGCAATTATTTCCTCTCATAAAAGGTCAAAGCACTCTGCGATACTTGGAAATATAGCCAAAAAATAAATGTTCACATCTGACTCATAATTGCCTCTAGCTATTTTTTTTAATGTCAGACTGTTTGGCGACACTACTATTCCCGGGTAATGTAAGATAAGAATAAAATAAAACCTGAACGAATTACGAATTGATTTCATCGAAAGAATAATCCTTGCAGCCTGCCACTGTCGACGGTTTGGTTTTTTTAAACTGGGCTTGGGATAAAAGTTAGTTAAGTAACGTGCGTTCTTAAAAGAAGACGTCAACTTCCTGGCATAATGTAGTACAGTTACCGCTTCCTTTAGCCAAAACTGAAGAGGAATAACTTTTTTTGGCCTGCGGGGTCAATTTTCATAATTGGTTATTCCTGTTTACATTTCACTTTTGAAGCTCAGCTTGAAGAAAATGGCAATTACATAGAATTATGGTGGTCACGCGTTTTCATCTTGCGCGCCTGACCTTTGGAACAATCTTCCTCTTGAGGTAGCCTGCGTAGTAGGCGCTAGGAATTAAATGAGCGCAAGAAAAAACGCGCGCGCGAGAAGGAGACACGCGCCCGTTCTTTCTTGCGCCCATTTACTTCCTAACGCCCGCTACGCAGGCTATCTTGATGTGAGGATCCCCGCGTCTGCTTAGTCATCTAAAACCAGGCTTAAAACTTCTATTTATTGTGAGCCTGTATGATAGTTTGAATCAGTACTTTTTAACTATCTAGAATTTTTGCAATTTTCTGTTAAATTTTTCGGTCTCGATTTCATATTGAAAGAGCATCGAGATTTTCATGTAATGCGCGAGAAATAAATTATTATATTTATTATTATTATTTTATATTATTATTACTATTATTTAAATTGAGGCACCTACGTGACAGCTGTCAACTTTGTTACCCTGACACGACAGACAAGTGTTCTAAAGATATTACTTTTCATGAGACGTGTTCTATTTATACAACTTCAATTGATTTGTGATGAGTTGTCTTGGAGAAACTAGCAATTTAAGATCGACATTTAGTCTGCCTGGCAAGCCTTCTGGCGGCATTGAAGAGTCTTCCGCTTCGTGGCCGAATAAAGCAAAATCCCTCATTATTTGTTCACGCGCCAACTTTTGCACCGCTGAAGAGCGGAAAACTCTCTAGTTACAATTTCCTTTGGCTTAGCCAGCTCTAGTTCCAGGTCCAGATTCTCGAGGTATCGACAATAAACGGGAGCGATTAAAACGGTGGAAAACTGGAGAGACCGTAGGAGGGCTCCCTTTTCTCTCCCTTGGTTATTTTTTCTGTCGCTGTCCTTCTCATTCCGTCCTGTTCTGCACTGTGTTAACGCTTATAACACACAGAACATGCAAGAGGCGCTATACGACGCAAGCTAAATGACTATTGTTGCGTGCATTGTGTGAACGCTTAAAACATGGTGCTATGATACGTAAGGTGATCGACAATTTGTTTTCGTACACTGTGCAAACGCTTAAAGTGGGCTGATTGGCGCTACGCTGCGCAAGCTAATCAAAAATTTCTTTCGTAATTGTGAACACGCTTAGAATAGGCTCAGTGGCGCTCTACTTCGCAAAGTTATCAACAATTTGTTTCGTGAATGGATGCGTTAAAATAATTTCACCTAGCTTGTAACTCGTACACAAAGGCTGTTACAAGGTGTCATTCAAATGTAAATTGATTGCAACTCCCTTAAAAACTCGAAATATAAGAGGAACGTTGTGAAGTTAGACTGTTCACACTCCCCTATTTATCCGTAAGATCGCCGAGACCGAGCGCGTCGGGTTGCGGGCGGTTTCATTGTGGTTTCAAAATGTTAGGAGTCGAGCTTCCCCTTGGTGCATTTGAAACCAAGATAGTTGCCGTAACTTTGAGCGTTCCAGAATCTAGAGGATCTTACGGGAAAATAGTGGACTGTAAACAGTCAGTGGAAGGTTTTATGGTGGTTAAACCTCAAGCCTCTTTCTAATACGTGCTTTCTTTGTACGCAGATCTATCAATACATCCAGAGCCGGTTTTACCGCTCACCAGAAGTGCTTCTTGGTGTACCTTACGATCTCGCTATCGACATGTGGAGTTTGGGTTGTATTCTTGTGGAAATGCATACCGGAGAACCGCTCTTCAGTGGGGCGAACGAGGTGAGAATTACATGAAGTACTAATAAAAACTGCACCGTAATTTTTAGGGAGTTATTATAACTCCAAAAATGGAGTAAAAATTTTCGGTAAGGGATAACCCCTTTTTGGGGGTTATTTTAACTCCTAATTTGACTCCGAATTTGGGGTCATTTTTACTCCTGAAAAAGAGTTCTTTTTACCCCCAGTCTGGAGTTAAGATAACTCCAAAATGGGGTTAATTTTACTCCTTACATGGCCTGTTTTTACTCTTTTTGGAGTTAATTTAACTCTGAAAGTGGAGTAAAAATTTTAGGTACAGGATAACTCCTTTTTTGGGGTTATTTTAACTCCTCAATATCTGGGATCACTTTTACTCCTGAAAAAGAGTTCTTTAAACTCCTTTTTGGAGTTAAAATAACTCCCCAAAAAATAACTCCACAGTAAAGAGTTAAATTAGCCCCACCAGAGGAGTTATTATAACTCCTTGAAAATTACTGTGTGAATAAATAAGTAAATAAATAAACGGATAATAAATACAATACAATACAAACTTTAATGACACTCCCTAAAGAGAGTAAAGACCGCTTTTTAGTGACAGTCTATAAATTTACAAGACAGTACGTCAGAACGATATTAAATCTAAAAATTACAATCATACTATGGTTTACATAAAAGAGTCAGAAAGCTAAAGATAGTCGCTAGAATTACGAGGTAAAAACTTCATATAAGAAATGAATGGGGACGTTTGTGACACAAAATTTAACCCCTCCCTCCCCCCAAAGATTATAAGCTAAGACCGACAAGAAAGAAAAGCGGCGAATAAATTGGCTGTGAACGGAGTTGCAGAATTTAAAGGAATACATAAATAATGATTTAGAGGTAGCACATCCACGAAGTGGTTCTTGGTCTACCTGATTCCTGGTCGAACTGGAATTTGGAAATGTTGGTTTTTGGGGAGAGGGGAAAACCCGAGTCGCCTGAAGTAAAAGGGAAACAACCAACATATGGCGGCGACGCCGGGATTTGAACCCGGGCCAGGTGGGAGGCGAGTGCTCCCACCACTGCGCCACCCCTGCCCCCTCTCCCCCTTATGTAGTTTTGGTCGTGACTAGAATCGATACCTTAAAATCAGGATGGACACCTTGTGTTAATTACACAACCGTATACTCCTCGGAGATAGCCATTTATGGGTATAAGTTTGGCAGGTTTTTGAGAAAAGTGGGGAAATCAGAGTGAGGGACAGTTGTGCAAGGAAAAGAGTTGAATGTAGGGTTTAGTACAGATGTAAAGTCACTAGGGTTAAGCGCTCTTTTAAAAATGGTTAGCTTTCAATAATGTTATTATCAATGTCATATAAACTGCGTTAACTACATACTACCTACTGTTTTCCTGCGTTCTTTTTCTTCTCTTATTAACTAGTACTTTAAGTTATAAGACTCCTATCATGTATTTTGAGTAAAGATGACCATCTGATTTTGGGGTATCCATTCTAGTCGCAACCGTGTAGTTTTCTTTAAAATTCTGACAGGAAAGTTCCGCTTTCATGGCGATTATTATGACGGAAAACAGCATCACGTTTATCTCGAGTCTCTCAGCGCCGGTTAAAAGCTTTCAAATGGAGCAAATTGTTCACATTGCTTTTTTTGTTGTAGTTTGATCAAATGATGAAAATTGTGGAGGTTTTGGGCCTTCCACCGAAACACATGCTAGAGGGTGCCCCCAAGGCTAGAAAGTTTTTCGATCGATTGGCAGATGGCAGCTACGTCTGTAAGAGTAGCAAAGACGGAAAGAAGGTAAGGAAATCTTTTTTTAATTTATTTTATCTATTTTTTCTTCAGTCCTAATGACTTCTGTTGATGCGTTGCGAGCGTCCACGCGAAAGGCGATATTCCACGCTTTTTGCTGTTTATCTCGATGGAGAAAAAGAAGAGATCACAGGACCGAATGGTCTCGTATCCTCTCTTGGAGATCACACGTAGTTAAGCCTTCAAGCATATGTTCTCTTAGTGGTCGTGCTTACTTACAGATTTTACTGTATTTCTGCTTTATAAAGCATAACTTTTTTGTAAATCCTGAAGAGAGCAGGTAAAGGAGACTTGTCTATCCCAGGTCTCCGATATGCCTTGTCGGCTAACACGGAGTCACCTTGTGAAAAAAAAGCGGTTCAGTCATTCGAAGTGTACAGTTGAAGAGGGTTTTGTTTGTTTGCAAGCAAGCTCTCTCATTTAAGAGCTTGCTCACGGGTTAGGGTTCTTGAACCCCTGCCTCCATCTCCACCGTTTTTTTTTCTGCCTCAAGCTTTCTCTAGCCTGCGAGTTCAGCCTTTTTTCCTCGCTCCTCCTCGCTAGAGTCTTTACTAGGGAGCTTAAGCAGCGACGTTTTTGAGCGACGTACGTCAACCGGAAGTGAGGTATTTTCCCTCTTAACGTGCCTTGATGATATAAAATTTGTATTCCTTAGCTTCTTTACTATTATAGAGGCGATTTGACTGAAAATTTGCGCGAAACCACCGTCAAAAAATGAAAAAAGGCCACTTCCGGTTGACGTGCGTCGCTCAAAAACGTTGTTGCTTAAGCTCCCTACTAGCATCGGGGAGCAAGGAGAGAAGGCTGTATTCACAGGTTAAGCTTTCTCGTCTCGCGCCTCAGGCGCTTTAGATAAAACGAGTGCTGCCCAGTCTATTCGTGTAAGAAAAATTATCCACGGACCCTGTCTGCTTAGGGTCTGGTTTTCCTAGAAGACTATAATTTACGTAAAAACTGTATTTTCCTCAAGGAATATCGACCCCCCGGAACACGGAAGCTCCACGATGTTTTAGGATGTGAGACAGGTGGCCCGGGAGGGCGGAGACAGGGAGAATCTGGGCACACGCTCCAGGACTATTTAAAATTCAAAGACCTTGTTTTGCGCATGCTAGAATTTGACCCCAAGGCGCGTATAGCGCCTTACCAAGCTTTGCAACATTGCTTCTTCAAAAAGACTGCCGACGAAAGCACAAACACTTCTCATTCTGCTAATTCTTCACCCGCCATGGGCGGAACAACGAACAGGACTGTTGGGGCGAGCACAAACAGCGCTGCTTCTTCCAGCACTGGTACGCGCGCATGCTCAGACCCCACCAACCGCGGTACTGTCACGTCATCAGCTATGGAATGTGACAGTCCCGGTGGAAAAGGACCGCAGGCTTGGAACAACGCGGGCGCGGGCATTTCTTCGAATTTTAAGCGAAACACAGAGAGAACTTGTAATAATTCTGATTCAAGAATCGCCACTCATGGACTTAAACAAACTTCTACATTGCCTGTCGCACATAGCGATGGCTCGTCCGCGTACAGTTCTTCCTCTATTAACGCATCTTTGCATAGTGGTGACGCAGGACGAAGCCAGGGGCGGGATTTCGGGATTGGCGGAGGAATGTACTGCAGCTCAGAAACTGCATCGAATTACTCATCATCTTCGTCTTGTAATTCAATGACTGTCGAGCCGCATGGGGCAGTCGGAGGGGGAGTGCTTCCCCCAGAAGCCTTCACACAGCTGAACTACTCTGCGACAAATTTATCGCTTAATCCAGGGGAACACGAGGTAAATTGCGTGGGATCGTCAACGACGATTCCAAATTCGTTGGCGAATCCGAGGGGACTTCCATTGGGACATCGCAGGGATTATGTTCATCAGCATTCAACGGGGGATGAATCTCCCATGGTGGGAGTTTGTGTACAACAAAGCCCGGTGGTTAGCAACTAAAGGGGTAAGCACAGAATGGAAGGCCGTCGACCATACCCCTGGGCTATCCCGGCCAGTCCCGTTCCGACATACCGCTTCCCATCAAGTCCCGATTGCGTCTGTGGCATTCATACAGTAGCGGAGTCTATTGTCCAATGAAAGACGCCCTCGTAAAGATAGCGCCTTAAACCGAGATGACAACAGAGATTATCACTTCCCTCGTTTTGTTTCAAAAAACGCGCATGCACTTACAAAGGCAGCTGCTGAACTAATCTCTCCTGCAGATGGGGGTGCACAGCTACAAGTTCTTCCATGCATGTTCTTCCGCAGTTGGATCAATGTAGTTTGCTGCGAATGTACCCACCTACCCCTCCCCTAACTCAAAGTTAACACTTACTTCTCACGTAAGGCAAAATGTTGGCTTATGGGAGGGGTAGGAGGGCAGTTTCCCAGAAACCTACATTTTTCTGCCTTTTATTCCTGTCTTTGATTTCTTTCAAGCAAAAAAAGGTCAGGTGTGGTTTTACTGGATCGATATTTGGGAAGAAAGATGAGGTGGTTTAGTCACAGGGAGTTGTTGCGTCGTATCTGTTTAAGGGGAGTTACGTAAACACAGTGAGAACTTAAGAACTCCCGTGCACAGTCACACGGACCGAAGCTCACGTTTTCGAAGCGAAACTAAAATAGGTAGACGTAGTCATATACGTGTCTTGATGCAGACCTTCCGGTAGAAAATTTAAATTTCCTGGCCAAGTGATGGGATCCTGAGTTTGCTTAACTCCCTCAAAACGGCGTCAAGGTTATTGGGTAAAATAAACCTTTTAAAGAAGTATTTAATATACAGTCAGAATTTAAAGTTTTTGTGGAGACGTTTCGAGACGAGCGTATTTGACTATGTGGTGTCGCAAGGTTTTTGTGGCTTTTTATTGGTTTAAAAATGAAAGAAAAATTCTTTTAGTTTTTATCTCTCATTCTTTCAGTTTTAATGGCCATATATCACCGTATATTTTTTCAGTTTATTTTTAATCTCTCTTCGACATACTGTCAATCATACTTCTTTTGTTATCCATTCCTTTTCTCCAAGAGGAGCATAGCTGGAATATTTTAGAAAATTTTTACAGGTAGTAAGACCTTTGTAGTATCATCGAGAATTTTATTAATTTTTATCTTTTTTGGGCTTGATAACGCTCATTTGCAATTCTAGAATACAATTTTATGACTTTAACTTTTTCTGTTAGTTGAGGAGAAGAAACAGTTGAGATCACAGGTACAGGTATAATTACATTGGTAAGAAGATTCAGTTATATTCCCTGCCAGTAGCGGTCACTGACGGTGAGAGAAAAATAAGAGAAAAGAGAGAGAGACCTCCTTCCTGTTATTTTTCTCGTGTCGTGAGAAACTGTAGTCTGCTACACAGCCCGTTTTTAGAGTCGTCACGCAACGCTCCTCCCCACAAGGGGGAAGGAGACTGTGTAGCAGACTAGAGAAACCTCTGCTAGCAAGGAATCGGTTATGACGTTAAGTGGTCTATGTCACGCTCTTTACCATCCTTTCAAACAGCTAAAACTTTTTTCGTACCAATTGAATTCCAAAAATAATGGTCCAGTTTTGTTATTTAAGAGTATATTAAGGCAATGAAACTGTTTTCTGCTGTCTATTGCAACAGATGGCAAGGATTGACATGGATTGAAACTTAAAAAGGTTGGGCTAGCTTTTACGAGTCTTAATGCTGTGCCTGCAAAAATCGCCAAAAATTATTATGGTCCCTGGTAGCATTTGTTTGATATCTTCTCCATAACTCTACAGGAGGATTTTGTGTTTGGAAGAAGATACTAAGTAACGACTTTAGCACAGAATTGACCTTAAAAGAAGCAATATCCTCGTGACATAGCCCCCTTAACCCTTTAAGCCCCAGTTGATACACATAAAAATTCTCCAAACTGATCTCTATACATTTTATTGCAAAATATGTTGAGAGAATTTGATAAAACATCAGGGCATTTTCTCTTTGGTGATCATTTTTATTCATTCTCACAACCTGATCTCTTTACAATGCATGGATATTGTTAGGAGAAAATTGATATTGGTCACCATTGGAACTTTAAGGGTTAAAGTTTGAAACGGTTAATCCAATTGTCCGACTTAGTTTCAGCGTTTTTGCTTTTATTTATTTATTTTAAAGTCTTAGCATTTGCAGTCTCTTTTCCAAGGTTTTCTATGTGAGCAGAGGGTCCCACCACCAGATGGAAAGAATGACTGTAATAACAGGCATTTGAAAAAGTTATGACAAATAGTACATTTTGAAAGAAGTTTACTTTTTGGGAGAAATACGATGGTTTATTTATTTATTGAATGGCAAACTGGGAAAAAAAATTGGGGAAAATATATTATACAATGGGTAATAACTCTTTGTCAAGTCTGAAGATGAGAAGTTCCAAAGTTCACGCATTATTGTATGGTTATATCGCGCGTAAAGGAATGACGCACGCTTTGGTTTGTGGTACATTTGGTGCCAGATCCTTCCGTGTATTTCAATTACGTAATTTCCATCGTTTATAATGTGTGTTCATTGTTATAGCAGGGAATAGCTCACCAAGAGTGATAGCCTGGGATCCGGAGAGGGTTTTTCAAAAGTTTGTGGGATTTTCACTGTGGAAAGAGACGTCGTTTTGTGTTTTGACATTGTTCAACTACTGATCTTAATTTACGCGTCTCTTCCTCCTTCCCGCTTCCCCTTCCACTCCCTCTGCGGAGCGGCCACTTTTTTCCCAGGCTACCACTCTTTTCCAATGTGAGCTCTTTGTGCCTCTTAAGAAAAAGCGATCACGCTCTAACCTAAGAAGATTAAAATCTCTCTTTTTACTGTCAGACATGGTTGTCACATGTCAGGAAATGGTCAAGGAAAAATAATTCTTATAGGTCAGGAAATGTTATTTTCAGTCAGGGAAAACTAAAATTATGCAAGGATTCGGGAGAACCGTAGTTTTGACATCACTGATTTAATGGCAGTGAAAGAAGAATTTCAGGTCACTATATCTCAAGGTTGTCTAACCGTCACTTTCAAGGTAGAGGTAAAAACTTAATATTTTCATAATAGGACATGGGGAGGCTGGAGGCCGCTACTATATCTTACATTCTAGTCAGGGAAATTTTACCTCTATCAGGTAAATGAGCGATGTTTCAAATTGATGACTGTGGCAACCGTGTCTGAAAAATCAGCTAAGATGACCCAGGGTAGGATTTGGAATGTCTAAGCAACAGGCGTTGTTATTTCATGGTTGTTGTTTCGCATTGTTGTGGTTACTTGTCTTCGTGAAAAGTTCGGGGATCGAAATTTCTTTGCTGTTCTTAATCTGTGTCACGCAATGTCTATGTCGCGCAATGTCTGAGCATGGTGTTCCGTGACACAGGTATGGTATAGTATCTGGACTGTAACAAAAATGTCTTGATGTATTGTGAGGGCTTAAATTTTTATTTATAGTTTTTATTTTAACAAATCAATTGCCGGCTATTTACTTTTAGTGCAGCGAGTTAAATGCTTTCTACCTTTCTTGGCTTGCCACGTGGTCACCCAAACGAACGGGTATTGCGTGACAAACCATGTAAACGACAGCTTAATTTCGTATCCAGTGTCTTCTCTGTGCTCAAAATGGCGGCGCCGAAGAAGGGCGTCAACGCACACACACGCAAATATTCTAGAATATATTGTTCCATAGACGGTGATGCAATTTTTTTTATTTGGATAAGATTTGTACATTGTGAAACAAACGCGGATGCAAACCTTTAGAAATTACTTGGTTTTAACATTCTCCATTTTGAACACGGTTAAGACCCTGGACGCGAGTAACCAGCACTAATGCTCTGCAAATAACACCGAGGAGCAATTTGATTAATATCATAGGCAAGGAATCATTTTTTAAAAAGAGATGTACATTTTAAGGAAAACTATACTGTATAATATTGTAAAACTTTGATTTTTAATTGGAGTCTTACTAGACGTGGTAAAATGTCGTGTAAGTCTTTTTTAATAAAAACAGTCTCACGTCAGATTCGATGCTTGTTTTGTTTTGTTCTTTTTGCAGTTGTTGTTTTTGTTTCTATTGCACATATTAAAACAGGTACTCTCTTTTGGATGTAGTTTTAAACAACCATTTTTCAGTACCTTCAAACCACCTTGCTGCTTAAGTGTAATTCTTGGCCTACAAGGCTGTGTATGGGTCAGAGTATAAAAAAATATGTTTATTTCAAAGGAACAAGATAAGGTACTTTTGTTTAAACAGGACTCGTCGGTTATGTCTGAAACGGTTTCATATCTGTTCATTTTCAAACTGCAACTTCGAGCCCTACGAAATGGCCCATCAAATGTTGAATATCATTAGAAATTTTGGATGAATAATTGCAGAATTAAATGTAAAGATCTTTACAGTTATTGCCGCCTCTTTTGCTGTTGCGTAAAGAAAGCCTGAACAAATTTTGGGCTTACACGATTTGAGTCTCTGAGCTACCGGTGGAGCACTCTAGCCAAATGAGCTAACAAACCAACTGGGAGATTGGCCTTTGTTATTGTTCTTCTGCAGTAAAATCAACCTACATCTCCAAGTTTTAAAAACAAGGAAGGCATTTAAATGGGGGCTTCAAATGCCACAAATTATCCCCCAGATTTTGTGTTTATAAGTGAGTGTCCTCATTGTTCACTGGCATTATATTCTTTTCAAGCAGTTAGTCCGGGAGTTAGGGACGTTTTGCTTAACCCAATGGACAGAAAATGTTTTGACGATATGGATGCATCCTCGCTTTGGCTAGGTAATTTGTGGTTTCATATTGTGGTATATGTTTGAGTTATATAATTATGTTTTTAAAAGTTGACGACAGTGAAAATGAATTTAACATAATAAAAGCGAGGCTGAAAGTTGAAACGAAACAAATTCTAAGAAACATACAGCCCAAAAAAAACCAACATGCTCAAACTAAACTTCTCCAAGATACTTTTTAGCAAAAGCACCGCTGTGACATGGAGGTTTTTTGCGATGTTTTGTAGTTGTTGAAGTGTCCTGAATGCGGCAAATTAGATCTTTTGTTTTAATATGGAAGATGACAATTCTCGGCTTGCACTGTCACGCAATGAAAAATAAAAATGCAAACCATTCAATACAGAAGGACTAGAATCTGGGAAATGAAAAAAGATGAATATACAAAAACCCTTGCCAAGAATCAGGTCGGTGAAATATTTCAAATGCGAGATATTAGGAAAAACGGTTTACCTAAATTTATAAAGCTTTGTATGGAAACGCCATGTTGGTGTCCCTTTCAGGAACACCAATATGGCCGCCGGATACTAACAGAAACATCTGTTTTCGAGTTTTCCTACTAATGCGTGAATTCTTCGCTTGAGGAACTCATAAAGATTACAGTAATATTTATTCTGAGACAAGGAATGTTTAGATTGCAAAATCTCCCAAAATCGGTAATGTTTTTAGCCCACATAAGAGCTTTCCCGGCCGCCAGCTAAATGCCGCGTCACGCAATAGCCTGGAAATTCAAGCGTCCTCTCTGCAAAACGAAGAACCCTTTCGAACCAAAAATTTGTTTATGTAAAGATGTTTAGGTACTGTAATACCTCGTGAAAGTAGAAACTCAGAAGAATCGATAGTTTCTTAGTTTGATTTTTGGTGACGTCACGTGCAACCCAAGAATAGAAAGGGGCTGTGCCTCGAGTTTGCGTTTATTGTGTAATACCTGTGGCTGGAAACATTTTTTTTACACCTCGAAGCAGCAATGGAAAAGATATGACTGTGAACAGGAGCGTTGTTTACAGCATAAGAACCCTTGTGAAGGCCTAGGGGCATACTGTTGCTATTAAAAATAATTCTGAACTTAATAATCCCGTACAGGCCACCACCTCCGGCTGCAAAAAAAATATGTTAAGATTTCAGGCGTGAAAGGGAGGGGGAGAGCCCCTTTCCCTTCCCTCTCAATTTGTTTACCCTTTCCCAAACAGAGAACCTGTCTAAGAGGCAGGCGTTTCCTTTCATTTCCTTCATACATTTTTGCTCTGTTTTGCCTCGCGCGTCTTCCAGGTTTCGTTCTTGCCTCGCTTGGCCTAAAGGAAACGGAAAAGACTGCTGCAGGCAGGTTGACAAACGTGCCTCCCGCCTTCTCGTCTCTCCCGCCCGACCCCAACAAGCTCGTCACGCGTGGAGGACGAGCGCGTGACGAAGCCTGCCGTCTGCGTGGGAGGCTAACCAAACCAACTAAACCCCTCCTGTCGTTCTCTGCTTGACACGTGACTATTTTTCCGGGAAGTAGAAATTTGAAATATTCGAGTAATCTTCTCAGGGTATCTTGCGTTTCATTTATGCAGTATAGCTGTGGAAGTCGTTTTAGAATCGTAGAAAAGAAGTGAATTTGACAAGCGATGGCTAAAGCGGCATCTTTAGCGGACACCTTAGGCAAGCATTTGGAGTGTGCAGTGTGTCTCGATCAGTACAATGAACCGAAAGTTCTTCCCTGTCTTCACTCTTTCTGCAAAAGTTGTCTGCAAGGACTTTTGACTCTCGAAGGAGCAGTTTGCAAGATAATTTGTCCAACATGTCGCTCAAGTGCTGAGGTTAGTTCCGGGGTTATTTTGGACTATGCTGTCGTCATTTGCAAAAGGAAATTTTTATGCATTGTACAGTATATGTGAGCTTATCCATTGGCAACATTTTTGCGGACGTAAATGTGATAATTTTCTGCTAGTTCGACAACCATCCCTACAGATCTTCAAGTCAATAACGTTCTTGCCTTTTTTTGCCTCTAATTCTATGTGGCAGTTAATCTTCTGTCCAAAAAACAGGTTTTCCTTTTACTCTAAAACTGACTGCTCTGTCTAGTAAGCTGTCGTCTCTACGATAAATGCTTTGATTGAGGTCCCAATGAATGATTTTTTGTTTTCCCCTCAAGGACAAGAAAAAGACTGTACGTGAGGTGTTTAAGTTTCGACATATTCACTTAACTGGACGTTTAGGGAAGAGGGGGGTAAGGCGGTGGACGTTACGTGCGTATTTTTGGACAAAAGCAAACTGACGCATTTTCATAAATTTCACCACAGGTGGCCCAGACGTAATATGTGTCACTGAATGAATATAAGATTCGTATCTGTTCGGTGCTCCTAGGGCAAATTGGATCTTTTTAAAAATTACAAGGGCTTCAATATTATTTTCCTGATTGATTGACCTAGAAGTACCATCCCTCCCATAGCAAGTGCTGCGTTGTTGCGCGAACGCGGTCGCTAAGCTTGAATATTCACGTCGCGTATTAAACCTGGTCGTTTGCGGTCATATCGAAGCGTAAAGGTCAACAGTGGTTGTTGATGAACGAGCAATTATTGTGCAGTTGCGATGGGTTTTGTGGAGCAAGCGAGCCAGAAGCAGGAGCACACGTTACCTGCAGATTAGCCGATGGTTATTTGGAGCGGATTCGTCGATTATTCTCGAATTTATAGCGCTTCGTGTGAAGGCGCGTGGAGATGTATGGTCTGTTTGTTTAGTAGCCAGCCTTTAATTCTTCTTTACTGGATAGTACCTACAATTGCAAAACTCAACAAAATGCCACTTAAACCGGCCAGGAAAGACAAGGATACGTTCAGTTGAAGGTATCTTAGCTTTGTTTTGTTATATTTTGACTTTTGGACTATTTTCGTCCATGGGAGTTTCGACGACTCGTCTCATTAATTTGTCCATGTGAATATTAATATATTCATTCAGTGACACATATTACGTCCGGGCCGCCTGTGATTTTACGTCATGTGTGGAGCGGCGCTTGTAACATTATTTACAGTGTGACTATATAAACCGCGGCGACACAGCCAAAAAATGAGACAAATTTCGAAATTAGCCAATCACAAGTGGAGATCTAAACAATGAATTTGGGTATAATTTCGTACTCAGAGCCAGTTGAAAATAGGTAGAGAACAATTTTGCTAAAGGATATAAAATAACACAATATACATACTAGGAATCATGATGTTTGTGTAAATCAAGCTTTTTAGCTGACCTCCTAGGAAACATGTTTACTTGAACGAGTTGCAAAGGTCATGCTTCGTGATTGGTGGATTATTACTATCTGAAGTTGTATCTGTTTTGTATTAGGTTCACTCCTTGTGATTGTCTGATCGTGTAGTTGCACTGTAAGAGAAAGCAGGACCAATAATATTATTAAAGAAGTGAATGTAAATAGAGCTTTACACTAATGATGTCACAAATTTCTGGTCCCTGCTGTGACTCACATATTGAACCTGACGAGTTTAAGAGTTTTGTATGGGAAAGCCACGTTCGCCAACAAATTTTTGTCATCTTTGAAGATTTTTATTGTCAGAAGAAAAAAATCCAGCTCAGTTTCAATAACGTATATCCTGAATTAGTAAAATGCAACCAGTGGTCTATTATTCATGCGGTGTTCTGATTGGTTGAGCTACTACTAGGCTATATGTATGTAGCCTACCAGTAGCTTAAAAGCGCCGCACTTTTGGCGGCAAAAAGTATTAAAGTCTAGCTTTAACTAGCTAAAATTTTTTACTCTCGATATTTTTGAACAACTAGTTGGATTTTACTTAAACAATTATTCCTCTCACCCTCATGGCCTCTGAGTCAATAGCCCATTCGACCTTCGGCCTCATGGGCTATTTACTCAGAGTCCATTTGGGCTCGAAGAATAATTGTTAATTAATCAACAAGTGCAGAGACAACGTGAAACATGGAAAAAACTGTACAGATGAGTGATTTTATTTCTTATGCGGTGTCATTACTGTGGGTAAAATTGTGTTACAGGCATTTTACTAAGAATTGTATGGAGAGCAGGGCTTGAAAGCTGTTCATAGAATGGTGCACTTAGTTAAATTTATAGGCAAATATGTTGCTCAATTTTTTTTTCGAGTGCTAATGTTATGCGCTACTTATAGTACTACAGGATATGGTATCTACCAGGCTGCATAACAACAGAACAAACTAGTACAATTTCTGGTTTGTGCTTATGTTGGCGTGCTTTTCAGCTCAGAAATTCTGCTACAGGCTTGTAAGAGCACAAACAAACTGGTCTTCCTCTTAAGCAATTTCGGTTTTGGAGTATTACACAGCCAGAAATAATGATAATTGTCAAGTTTTACTGCGTAGAGTGCTATCTGACTAAGTGGCCCTGCCAGGGTAAATTCCGACAAGCGACATGGCCCAAAAAGTAGCGACAGCACATAAAATGAAATCGCGACAAGAGACAACCTCCCTCGGCCAAATTGCAACAGTGACGGCAAAGCCGACAATAAGCGACAAGCATTTATAAACACTGAGCGAGACGTTTTAAAATTCAGACGGGCAACATGGAACCTCCCCCCCCCCTGGCAGGGCGTCGACTAAGACAGAGCTTGGGATCCCATTTCAGTAGCCTTCTTTGAACAGTTTGCATTATTTTCTGATTTTAACCATTTATTTGAGTTACAATTGGACCAGGTTTTGCTCCCTATATAGCAGTAATGCCTTTTACATGTTAGAATAAAGCTCCAAAAAACATTTTAAAAACGCTCATTGTGAATTTTATGAAAAATTTTCATGTCAGAAATGCATGCTGCTCATGCAAAGCCTTTGAGCGGAGTGCAAAGTTTGTCTGAATCATGTGGGCCGGGTCTAAGGTGACAAAACCTAGTTTTAATGATAGTGCAAAGCGCTATTGTGATCTTTTATAAAACTCTGCTCGTAATAACTACCAGCAAATTGTATATTTTGCATTGTGATTTTTAAACTCTATCCTAAATTATATGCACCAATAGTTTTTTCAAAACCAACACTTATTGTTAGTTTGCTGATATTGTAAATACTTTTGTTAGAACACATTTTGAATCTTTTCTCAATACATACTTTCAATGTCAGCGTCCCTTTTCGAGAATCCGTTCACAGCCTCATCAGACAAAATCCAAGGCAGGCACTTCAATCTGACAACAAATGACAATACTTTGACTTAAAAAGAATAAGGTATAAAGTCAATAACGTCAATTTATAATGAGCAACTGCCTACCTTTACAGTGTTCTTTATAGCACAAGTGGCAAACCCAGCAAATTTCCTGGAATTCTCCCTCACTTAGATATATCAGTATAGTACAGATATTCTTAGTTGATGGAGTGTGCATTAGTCACACAAAACCTGTAGGCGATAATAAAACAGTTTTTACAACTCAAGAAGTTTGCAAAAGTGCTGCTCACTGGTTTTTCCCTTCAAAAATATTTTTAAAATATAATGAAGTTTCTACCACTTTTTAACGCAGTTAAAATTGTGTTGATACCGTTGACATCTTCATGTATTGTAAGGACATGTCAGTATTCCTTCTGGAATGCAGTGACTTTTGGAGCAGCAAAATTTCAAGTGGACGTGAAGGAGTGGGGGGGAAGGAAGGGGGGTCTGACTTGAACGTCTAGGTGATGTAAAATGGGGAAAAAGTGAATGTGTCGACGGCCCATTACTTCCTTACTTTTGGCACTAATAAGAAGAAGGAAAAGACTTACTTTAATATTGATATCAATTTGTCATGTGATGCTCTTTTGCCGTTGATCTCCAGTTTCTTGCTAACAACTCTTAAATTTGTCAAACCTGCTGTATTAAACTGAGTCAACCTGTTGATCATCCAATACAGTATGTGGTCCTTAGTCCAGGGCCGGCCGGTTTTACTTTGTGATATAATTTTCGGGAAGAAAATAAGGTTACAAAACAAACGAAATGTTCCCAGTGTTTATTCATGTGGCTAGCTTCTTAATCTCCATTAGAGGTTTTCCTGATGCTAGAGAAGGCTGGAAAATCAAGTTACTTGAACATAAGTGAAAAGAGCAGTTTATGCTCATAGTTGCATCATGCATGGGTATTCAGGGCAAGATGGCGGGAAATTCAAAGATTTGTATTAGAATTCATAGCCAGCTAATTCTTCCTGAATTCATATATTAATTTGATGCTTTCTCTTTGAAAAGAAGTTCAAAGAAACAAAATTATACACTAAATCTGGAGTGCAAAGAATTGAAGTCAGTGATCAGTTTTTTGAAAACCTCAATTTTTCCATACATTTTCTTTAATATTGCAGTTGAATTACAGAAAATGTTTGAGAAAATCGAGGTTTTCTATTCAACAAATTTTTGTACGGGGAGGCTCCACCCTGAGGTGCAACCCCTTACACATACCCTTTTATATACCATTTTTCACAAATGGTGCCGCTTTCACATAGCTACAATAGCTTGTTTAGAACTGCATCCCTTTTGAACTGCTGTAAATGTCATTTAAATAGGAATCAATCACAAAAATAGAAAGTTTTATAAGGCCATAAAATTTATTTGTTAGCCCTTTGGGCCCTTTCACAGACCCGTGTGATAGATTTCTTTACCCTGGCCTTTCGTATACTTCAACAAATAAAATCCCTGCCCTTTCATATACCTGAACCCTGATTAAGGTACCCCTTTTGGGTGGAGCCTCCCAGTATAGGCTATTATAGGGAGTACCCCCCCCCCCCTTCCCTCGGAAAGTTCAATTTTTTGTTTCGTTTAGTTCTTAGTAAATTAAGATTCATAAATTAGTGCAGTGAGGATCTTTCCACTTTGAGTCACACATTTTAAGTAAAGCACTTTCAATGAGTGGAGTAAATAATGAAAACCGCCTGCAGTGTTCATGCAAGATATATTGCTTGAGACTTTCCCAGCAGCACCAGTGCACTTTATTAATAATTTATTAAGTAGTTATATTGAAGACCAACTGAGACATATTTTTCTGATAGGATTGAGTTTTTGCTTGGAATCTGTGAACAAGCAACAGCAGAATATATTTTTCTTTGATTGAAATTCAGTAGTGGCGATTTCTCTGCATTCGCATCATAACTGCATCGATAACTGCACAACACACATTCGCACAGATGCAAAAATGTTAATTCTTCATGAGACCAAACTATAGCTCTTTACACAGAAATCTCATTTTGGTTTTGAAGTTAAAATGATGCCTATAGAAAATATACAGAAATTTAGATCAGCTGGTGTTTGGAATGTTTCTTTTTGTGCACAGTTTGCATGCCGGCTTTGTGACTAAAGTGGCCGAACCAAGGAACCACTGGCCGAACCAGGGGTCTTTAAACAGAGCAGTCATTTTGTATAATGCAGGATTGTCGGTAAGGCTCAGAAGCTGTCAGTTTTAAGTTAGTAAAATATGTTACAGCAACTTAGAGGACAACGTTCAGCTCAGTGCTCCTCTCTTAGGATAAGAAATTACTCGTTTACATCTTTTTCATTGGACCAAGGACCACATATTGTACAGGTGTGACTGCATTTATTAATCTCTTATATTTATTATAAATAATATGAATACACTTGTAATACACAGATTCCTCAAGGACAAGTTGATTTACTACCTGCCAATTTCTTTGTCAACAATTTATTATCTGTGGTTGCTCTTCACGAAGAATCGGAAAACAGAAAACTTGAGTGTGATATCTGTGACAGTGGAGACCCACCTGCTAACAGATGTACAACTTGCTCCTATTTTCTATGTGCGTTTTGCACTCAAGCTCATCAACGAGCACGAAACACCAGGTCACACAATCTGGTCTCTGTAGAAGGGTCTGCAGCTGTAACAAAGTCAGCGGTTTGTAAAGAACATGATGGAGAAGTGATAAAACTGTTTTGTAATACATGTGAGGAAGCTATCTGTAGAGACTGCACCATCGTGGAGCATCGTGATCACAATTATACATTCGTGAAGGATGCATTCTCAAAGGGCAAAGAAAGCTTGCTGAAGGCTCTGGCTGATACAAAGGAAAAAGCAGATGTTCTTGAAAAGGCTGTGAAAGGTGTTTTGGAGATGAAGAGAAGTGTACACTCTTGTGCCAATCAGACCAAACAAGAAGTTGTTGAGTGTTGTGATGAACTGACAGATTGCATTGCTGCTCGCAAAACATATCTGGTTGATAGAGTAGAAGAATTCAAAAAAGCAAAATTGAAATCTCTGGATGTTCAGCAGGAACAGCTAGAAAAAGCTCTAGCAAGTGTACAGAGCAGTGTGCAATTCACTGAAAAAGCAGTTGAAAACGGCAGTGAGGTGGAGATCCTAAACACACATAAGCAAATATTTAGTCAATTACAAGATTTAAAATTGGCCAAATGGCAGCTGGAACCATGTGTTAATGAATCTCTAAGCTTCACAGGTAATGGCCATTTGAAGGAGGACATTTCAACCTTTGGTATTGTTAGTGACGTGGTAACTGATGCTGGCATGTCAACTGTAACCATGGAAAATGGACCAGAGGGTGTCATGTACAGTTCACTATGTGGACAGCCAGTAAAATTCCGTATCATTGCAAAGGAAAGCAATGGTAGGAGGCGGAAAGAAGGTGGAGATATCTTCAAAGCTTTTGTGAACACTGCTAATCCGCTTAGGTCTCAAGTGAAACAGATTCCAGTGAAGGATTGTGGAAACGGTACCTACAGTTTCTGCCACACTCCAATGGAAACTGGCTTTTTTGAGTTGTCTGTGCAGGTTAAGGGCTCTCATATTCGAGAAAGCCCATTTCAGTGGTCCGTCAGGGATCAAAACAGTTTAGGTGAATTAATTCTATGTGCCAAAAAACTTACTGCTAAGTACAGCTACAAAGGAGATGGTGATTATGTTGATGATGATGATGATGTTAATGATGATGATGATGGTGAAAATGGTGATGATGATGGTGAAGATGGTGATGATGATGGTGAAGATGGTGTGGATGATGATGATGAGGGTGATAATGACGATGAGGGGGAGGATGATGATGGCGGTGATGATGATGATGATGATGGTGAAGATGGTGATGATGATGATGGTGAGGGTGATTATGATGATGAGGAGGATGATGATGATGGTGGTGAAGATGATGATGATGGTGAAGATTGTTATGTTGATGGAGAAGATGAAGATGATGATGATGATGATGATGACTGGGAAGATGTTGATGATGATGGTGAAGATGATGATGATGATGGTGAAGATTATTATGTTGATGGAGATTATGATGATTGATGGTGATGATAATGATTATACTGATAAATGGTTTGGACACAAAGATACTTTGAGTAACTGATGACAAATTATTAATACTTGTAGAAATATGGCCCTTATGTGTGTTTACATCGGACAAGAAAATTTCATCACTATTAAGCCTCATTTATGATTTTTTTGCACTTGCACTCTTTACGCATATTTTAATGAGTATTTTTTTTTTTCAAAACAACTATTTTGACAATTCATCTATGTAAAACTTCCCAAAGTAAAATTTTAGAGGGCTTGGTGTTGAAATTTGCTCATCTGACATAAACATGCAAAAGGGCTACATGCAGTCAAGTTCTTGACTATGATAATTATGCTTGGAGGTATTTTTAAAAATTATACCCAGAAAAGCTAAAAGTTCAGGGTTCTCAATAGATTTTTAAGTAGGAGGTGATCACTGATAAAGTAGGAGGCTCTTCAGCAAAGCCAGAGGTGTCAAAACAAAGCAAAGAAAAGCGACTTAAACACAAAGTAAGCGGCGATCAATCGCCGGGTGCCGCCTTCTATTGAGAACCCTGAAGTTAGCAAATTTTATGGTAAGGTATTCCATCCACAGTCACCATTATAAGTCAATTCCTTTTTTGCATTTCATGGCTTTTTTATGAATTTTAGGTCTCTGATGTTATATATTATGTGATTGGCAGGATAACCAAATCACCTCAGATGATTGACTTACCATGGTAAAAAATTTGTGTTGCTGGGAAAAAACTGTTAAGATGTTTTGTGGTGTGGACTCCATTTATTAATTTAACATTAAGTTTTTGGTTTTGCATCGACTGTTCTCCCCTCCCAGGGATGGGGAGGGGGGGGGATACTCCCTATAATGGCCTATACGGGGAGGCTCCGCCCGAAAGGGGTACCTTTTTCAGGCTTCAGGTATATGAAAGGGTAGGGATTTTATTCCTCGAAGTATACGAAAGGGTAGGCAAATCTGTCATTTGTTACTGTGGAAGGGCCTAAAAGGGCTAAAAGATGTACTTAGTGCCTTTATAAAGTTGAGAAAACATTCTACTTCTGCGATTGATGCCTATTTAAATGACAGTGCATTTACAGCAGTTAAAAGGAATGCAAAGTTCTAAATGAGCAATGTGAAAGGGGTACCATTTGCAATAGATGGTATAGGAAAGGGGTACCTTTTTGGTTAAAAATCGTATATAAAAGGGTAAGGGATTGGACCTTGGGGCGGAGCCTCCCCGTAAAACAATTTGTTGAGGGAAAACGAATGTAATAAACACTGAAAACATATACACTGAACACTTCCACAGATGTAGGTGGCAATAATTTTCATTGATGTTTAAAAGGCTTTTGCAAGCATATAGGTCAACATTCAATAGCTCTTATCAAAGGTCAGCAATAACAAACAAAATGTACAAATGGCTGACAAAACAGTTTATGAGTGTAAAGAAATGAATATGTATATACATGGTTAGACAAATCTATACAGGGTAGCTATAGTTTTTGTCTTTGGCTCTGTTTATATGTAGAAATGTTTTACCGGGTAGAAGGGTCACCTGCTTACGCGAGCTACCCTGGATGAGCAAACACCTGGCGAACCGTTTTTATGAGAAACAAAAGTTGGCTTGGCTAGGCAACCCTTCATTGATGGTAGGGTCGTTCTCTTAGCTAGGCCAACTTTCGGCCATATAAACACTTTGGTTTGCCCAGCCGGTTTGACTCAGAACATGAGGTGACGCAATCAGAGCATGCATGAGTGATGTTTTAGACAGTAAGAGCATGCACGAGCATTGTTGCCTCTGGCTAAAAGGGTCAACTTTTTCTCACATAAATGCTCGCTAAAGTTGACTCGGTTGGGAGGGTGTCCCTCATGTAAACAGGGCCTTAGATTTCAACAAGTCACATCATACTCTAAGTGAGAGTGTGACAATAAAAGCTAAAAGCTTTTTTTGTAGGGTTTACTTGCTACTAAAGTAACGTGAGATTTCATTGCCAAATAATGAAACTGGTTGTTATTTGATAAGATGTGTTTATATGGTAAAAAGATAACAAAGATAGTAGTGCATGAATGTTAAAGTCAAAGAGCATTTCGCAAGGACATAGCCAATATTTGAAAAAAGGACTTTTAGTGTACTGCCTTTTGTAAGTCACCCAAGATTGTAGATTGAATTCTAGACTAGTAGATTGTAACCAAAGCAACTTCCTTGCTAACCTCTTTTCTAAGTACAGGCGTCATCAATATTTATCCATTGGACCCTTGATAAACTGAAGGGCCAACGGACTGCAAAATATGTTTGCTATAACAGAGTTTATTAAATCGAAGTTCTTTTCCATATATTTTTATATTATTGAGCGGTAAAGAACAATGATTCATCATAGCACATACTTGTTATGTAGAAGTTCGTTATATTTTTTGTCCTGGTGAAATGATGTAAATTTCCTTTCTCTAAATAGCCCTGAATATTCTTAGTTACTGTTCCTGTGCATCAGTTATAAGACAATATTCATCAGTCCAGTAAAACTAATGCATTGCCAAAACTGAAGATCAGCTCGTAAAGCTGTAGCAACATGTACAAACGAAGCTTGATTTTATAAGGTGATGCAAACTCTATGTCGAGGTACTGGGGTATGTCGGTTAGAGGTATCACATAATCTCCAATTGCCCTAATTGTTCTATTTAAGATCAAACTGTTAGTTTTCCTACCTATGACAGTGAACCAAAACTCAATACCCCCATACACACTGACAATATGTTACAGTACATAGATTGTTTTAAATAAATGATCACAGGAACTTTATTTGTGGTTTGTGTTAACATTGGAATGGGGCTGGTATCCAATCCTGATTCGGTTCAATCCAGTGATGTTCTCGACTTGACTATTAGCGATCACTACTTAGTCTTTGCCGTCTTGAATCTGAGAGCACCTAGACAAGCTACCAATTATATCACAACACGAAGTTTCCGGAAGTACAATGCTGACCAATTTGCAAATGATATAGCGCATATCCCATGGGATACGATTGACTTGATGGATTCTGTAGATGAAAAGTTGGACGCGTTTAATGACTTATTTTCAACCTGTTTGAATGCTCATACTCCTGTGAAAACCGTAAAGCTAAAACGCCAGCCGAATCCATTCATCACTGACCACATCAATGATCTCATGAAGACAAGGGACTCTACGCACAGGAAAGCGCGGAGGACGGGGTCGGTAAATGACTGGCAGGTTTTCAGAGACCTGAAAAAGGAAGTAAAATCTATTCTACGGAAGGCAGCAAAAGAATATTTCAATGAGCAAATCTGCGCAAATAAGAACAATACCGGGGCAATTTGGAGAACTATTCGGCGCGCACTACCTAAGAAATCGAGTTGCACCACGCATTACACTAAGGATCCCAGTATTCTCGCTAATGAATTCAACCAGTTTTTTATATCTAATGGAGTAAATGCAGCTGGTAAATCCGCTGAGCTGGCCCGGTCGCTTGGGCTCACTGATTACTTCCCCTCATGTAGCAATAATTCACCGAAGTCTGGTGAAGGCTTGTTCGATCCTAAAAAGCTGTGTCCTGTTCTGAAGCCCGAGAGGTTTTAACTGTTATGCCGTCCAACAAGGCCCCCGGCTATGATAGAATTCCACTGTTCGTCATCAAGGACTGCCTTCCTTACATACTTCCGACTTAAACTAGACTAATCAACTCCTCGTTTGCCTGTTCTGAATTCCCTAGGCCTTGGAAAAAGTCTGTGATTGTACCCCACCTAAAAGACGGTGATCATGAGGTCCCCAATAACAACCAGCCGATCTCGTTGCTTCCTGTCCTTTCTAAAGTGGCTGAGAGTTACTGGTCATATCTTCAGGGCTGTAGACCAACAGCAATTGACGGCTATGGTCCTAAATTATAGACCTCAGCAAGGCCTTCGACGGTATTTGCCACAGTACACTTCTCATACTACGCAGCCTAGGCACATCAAGTTAGGCTCTGAAATGGTTCAAGAGTTACCTCACGGACCGCAAGCAGTCTACTCGATTAGGCACCTCTCTATCTGATGAGCTTACGATAACACATGGCGTGCCTCAAGGCTCCATCTTAGGTTATTGTTCAACTTATATACAAATGATCTCCCCACGCAGTTAAGTCCAGCTGTACCGACTCCTACGTTGATGATACTAAGATCTACTGCTCCTTTTCGGCTAAAAACATGAATTCTTGCCTTGTAAAAATGACGGAAGACGTATGTCCCATTTGTTGGTGGTGTTGCTCACACCAATTACTGATAAATCCAAGCAAAAGCAATTGTACGCGCATAGTTTAGGCTTTTAGTTTTGTACCAAGATTGTAATTAATTTAAGCTTTTTCTTCTTATTCCCTTCTTTTTAGCATTTGTAAATTAACTCCAGAATAGCCTTTTGGGAGAGTTAATAAAAATTATTGTATTGTATTGTATTGTATTGCTTCAAATTGCCTAAAAGATGAAATAATATTGCACACCCCCATTCCAGGCCAGGGAGTACAAAGTGCATCCTTTGGTGTCTTATTGATTTTTCTGTCACTCTAGCCTGGAGACATGACTTACAAAGCACCTTTTCTGAGTTGGGAGTTGCGTTGCGAACTGAAAGGTCACTTTACTGTAAGGTTTTGTTGAAAAGTTTATATAGTTAACAACAATGGTAATCTTGCTTACTTAGCCAAAATTTCGTCTTTTCGAATAGTCCATTTTTTTTACAAATTAATCTTTTTCCGGTCATTATCTTGTTGAAGTTTGTCTCTCACAGCCCTCACAAAACTTCCATCTTCTAAGTAAACATGTATGCAGGCTTATACCTGTGGCTGCCATCTTCATATTTCAATGCAGGATTAGGGTTAGCTAGTGTTGTGACTGCTACCCAGTGATGTATAGCCCTTCATCATAGAGGCTACAGTAAGGGACATCACATTCCCTGATAAATGATCAAACATCGGCATGATGCCAATCCAGAATTGGATTCACTCTCATGTAGTGAGGTCAGTCTGGATCAGTTGGAGAAAATGTACGAAGTGCATCAGAAAAGGGGTCATATGTCCTTGTGCCCAACAAAATCGCCTTGATTGAGGGTTGGGTTTCTTTAAATGTTTCCACAGCATCTTTAATGTTCCCATTCATAGTAATCAGATTCAAATTGTACCTCTTAGTAGTTTCAGAGACAAATGCTTCCGCTTGTGGAAGTGGAGAGTTGTAGCGGATGTAGAGAGCTCCGAGCTGTTGATCTGGTGAGACATGTTTACTCAGTGCAGCGCGTAGAATGAGTAACAGAACTGTACAGTCTTTGCCACAATTAAAGCTGATATCGAGCCTAGAAAAACGCTAGCCTAAGGGTACGTACAAAGGCCTTTTTTCGCCATCCTAAGCGTATAAATTACAAGATATTTACTGACAAGCGCATAAAAGGATGTGATTTTTTAAGCGTATATGGAGCAAAGTACACACATAAAACACATAAAAGTAAGAAATTAATACAAAAAGATGAGGCTTTTTTAAGAATAACACGAGTATTTAGAGACAGAAATGGAAAGAAATTGCTTTTTTTGTGAATATTCACTTGCTTCCCGTCTTCCCGTGACGTTTCGTGGTATAGTCGAACCTCCATGTGCGGCCACCTCTCTCCGCCGTGAGCGACCATCTCCCATAAGCAACTGCCAATCCAAAACACCAAAATTTTCCCAGTCAAAGAGTTAAAGTTGGAACCTCTAGTAAACAACCACCTCCTGTAAGCGACCGCGACCACTTTTTGGGCCTGACGGTTGATGATTTTACGGCATTTTTTTAAACTTCTTGTAAGCGACTACTTGATGCATTCTCTGATCTCTTTGTTTGCTGTGTGCATTATGCTACTAAGAATATACGAAGAGCTTTAAACTGACAACATGGAACTACACATGGCGAAACTTAGACATTGCATGCAATAAATAATTATCTTACATAAAGTACATGTGCCTGAACTTCTTCTCGGAAGAGTTCCGCTGTGGTAAGATTCTTGTAAGCCACCACCTACCGTAAGCGACCACTCAGTCTTTGCATTTTGCGAGGTCACTTACGGGAGATTCGACTGTATTTGCTGTGAGGGAAGAACACAGTATGTGACTGATTCAGCTACAGGGTGTGTCAAGCTTGTAACTCCTTTGGATGGTACGGTTTAGTTCCTAACACATTTTGGGGAATTGTTCCGTAACTTTGGAATTCATTTGCAAGGCCAGACCGGTATAGATTCAGCACCCTTGTAGATGCGTAAACCCCAGGGTGTTACAAGGTTCCTTAAAAGATGTGTCTCAGATGTAAAATTGCAGATTGGCTCAGAAAGAATCACAAATGGACTAGAGGGCAAAGTAGTTCAACCAGACCATGCAATCTTGTGAGCTTATGTTGAAAAGCGTTACCCGTCTTCTAAAAACATCAGAGTTCATGAGCCCAGATGCTAGAAACGCGATCATGCTTCAGTCTCTGTTGACTTTGCTTGTAGGGAACCTTCACACAACCACGAAGATGAAACACCCAGCACCAAGTGTGCAAGACTACTGCCGAGATTTTGGAAAGACAATGAGAGAATCTATTAAGTGAATATCAAATACTTCACCTATCGGAAATCCTATATTAATTCTTTCCAGAGCTCGCAATTGATCTTTCTGCTACTGGAAAATTAAATCCGATTCCGGTAGTGCCCATGAACAAGACGAACCTTGCAAAGATGGAGGAACGGGCCAGTAAACATGGGCAGTGTGTTCGACAGCTTACTGTTAGGCAGCAAACAACCCAATTTTCAGCTGGTACATTGCCCATGTCAGCCTATGGGCTGTAAACCTACCACAAGACTTGGCCTCGCAACAGCGATCTGGAAGAAGAAGTCATTGAAAGAGAAGAAGCAAATCGAAGGAAGGAGTCATGAATTAAGTAAGCTCGGACGTCAGCATACAAAGGCGCCACTTGCAGCCGCTCTCAGTCCATTTATGAGCTTACTGTACCCATCCAACACACGATGTGACTGATGTGTAAAGGTTGGCCACACCACCGGGGTCTACGTCCTCTACAGTTTTCGAAAAGTGGTGTGGGTTCTTTTACGTCCCACAAGAACCAAATATTAAAGTGAAATTGCTGTGAGACGGGACCCAGGGTTTTTCGTCCTTATCCGAAAAGACTAGAAAGTCTATTAAACCGTTTGTAGATGTCATTACGAAGGCAGCACTCTCTTCTCAGTTATTTATTGACCCTGAGTGTTGGTCTGGCCGGGGTTCGAACGCGACCTCCTGAATTTCAGACATTTAATAGTTCGAGTCGGTCAAGCGACTCGAAGTAATGTTGGAAATTTAGCCTAGAAAAACGCGAAATTAAGGGGCGCTTTCCATTCAACCAAAACTTTCGACAATTTGGAAACGGTGGTAAATGGTACAAAAATTTCCACGAAAAGTTTCCAGAAATCCCGGAAACTGTTGAATTTCCGAATGCGAACCATTCAACCGAAAGTAGTAGATTTTCCGGGGGCAAAGTTGAATGGAGAGAAAACTGGAAAACTGGCCCATTTTTAGACCTGGTCTCGGTCTCTAACATCCATTAGCGCGATGTACATTTCACTTAGAATATAACTTTGGATAATAGATTTGGTTATTATTCGCGTATATAGCTGAGTAACCTCTCTCCCCTAAATACAGCCTTTTTTGCATCGCAGAATACGGCGAATCTTTGCTGACGTCATTGTTTACATTTTTCCTCATTAGTATACGACTTAACTCATAGAAGCCGTGGCCGTACATATGATCTAAATGCAAAAGTTGAAAGAGCTGATTAAGTTTAGCTATTTGTGCAATTTTCAGCTCTTTGCAAGCAATATTGAAGGAAATATCCACCATCAAAAACTGCAAAATTGCTGTGTGGCAAAAAGGTTAATGAGCCATACATTCTCTGTAAAATTTCGAGTTTTTAGAAGAGAATTTCTCCGAAACCATTAGGTGTATTAGGCTCAAATTTGTTTGTGAGACAATGAGCTGAAACTACTATTTTATAAGTCTTTTATGCTAGTCCGCTATCCGTTTCTCTCAGTTTTACCTTTCTAAAGCTGTTTTAATAAACCCAGTCCGCAGTTCGCGTTTGGAGCTTAAGCAACGACGACGGTGAAGGCAACTAACGAGAACGGCAAAAAAGCAGTAGGTTTAGATTGGGAAAACAACAACTTTGCACGCGTGCATCACGCTTTTTTGTACATGTCTTTGCCGTCATTGCACGACTACAACGTGAAAGCTGCTTAATTTCACGTTGTGTCGAGGACGTGAATTTCTTTTTCTTTTCCTGAACTTTGATACAATCTTTTGGAATTTATCTCCAGAATAATTTGCCAACATTTGACGAATTGAACGAGTTGGAATAAGCACGATAGAGTTTGAAGCAGCGGGAATTAATTTTTTAAGTGATGTTTTCGTAACCGTCGCCGTAGGCCTTAGATACAAATATCCGGATATTTTTTGAGATATTTAGTCTATATTTGGAAGATTTTGAGATATTTAGAAAACTCATGATATTTAGGAAAAAATTGTAATATTTAGAATTTTTGTTACGAAAAAAGTACTGAAATCATGTTTTTCTAGGAAGCTACTCCAATGCTAATAAGGGCATGGGCATTTCAGTGACAGAAATTCAAACAAATCTCCACATATGGACCTGTTGTAATCAGATTCAGCAATATTCTTCGTTTATAATATATACAATGTGGCTAATAATGTTCAACAAAATGGCTGAAATTTGGGTTGCCATTGTGACCTGCTATTTTTTTGTGTTTTTATTGTAATATTTATGAAATGAAGCTAAATATTTTTGAGATATTTAAAACATTTTCGAGATATTTAGGAAAAAAGTTCGAGATATTTAGAGAAAAACATTGGGAATTTCCGGAAACATAATGAGGCGATTTTTCGTGATATTTCGTCGCCGTTGTTGCTGCTTAAGCTCCCAATCTCGTACCCAGAGTCTCCTGGCTTTTAATTAGGTGATGTTACACGGAACGATTTTTAGCGCAACACAGCGTTGCAATATTGGAACAATGTTACAACCATCCAAAACAATGTGGCAACAATGTTGGAGCGCTGTGTTGCGCTAAAAATCGTCGTTGCGAATTGTCTCGTGTAACATCACCTTTAGACAGTCGATCTAACCATGTGACCATTTTTCCGCGAAGTGGGAAACACCTGCGAGTGACTTCGAGGAATCTTCGAATGTCGATCGTTTGGTAGTCATTCATTTTACAGCTTTACATAGCTCTACGCAGTCGTTTTAAACTCAAGGAAACGAAAAAAAGTCGTCTCTTTTTGCAAAAAATGGCAAAAGCGGAATCTTTGGTGGACAGTTTAGGGAAGCATTTGGAATGTGCAGTGTGTCTTGAGCAGTACAAGGAACCTAAAGTTCTACCCTGTCTTCACTCTTTTTGCAAAAGATGCCTACAAGGACTTTTGACTCGAGAGGGAGCAAAGTACAAGATAAGTTGTCCAACATGCCGCTCGAGCGCTGAGGTTAGTCTAGAAGCTCGTGTCTAGATACCCGGCAGCCGGGAACTGTTTTCAAAAAACTAGATACCCGGCAGTCAGAAATTTTGACCAATTTTCTCGAAATGGCTCGTTTAATTCCTCTAAGAACATAATATATTTGTTTAGAAATGTCAAGCGATTATAAATATTGCCTTGGGTTAAAAGTAGAAGCGACTGTCGAGCTTGGGCAGAGAGTGAAATCTCAATGTTTTCGACACCTTAGAAAATATTCAAGTTCTGACACACTAAGTCAACTCCCGATAAATATCCACAGAAATTATCAACGAAACCTCACCAGAGTATTTAGTGTTTGTTCAGAAATGCCAAGCGATTCTAAATAAAGGTTTTCGTATTGTTGTGGACAAATTCTCCGCGCTTGCATCAAGCATATTCTTTAGAATCTTGACTCACGGGTACGGTTTTCAAAATACTAGATGCCCGGCAGTCGGAAATTCACCACCAATTTACACGAAATATCTCATTGAATTTGTGTAAAAACATCAGAAAGTTGTTTAAAAGACTCAAGCGATTTCAAATACTGCTTTGGGCTTGAAGTAGAGGCAACCGTCGAGCCTGGGCATAGAGTGAAACCTTTATTTAGAATCGCTTGGCATTTCTGAACAAACACTAAATACTCTGGTGAGGTTTCGTTGATAATTTCTGTGGATATTTATCGGGAGTTGACTTAGTGTGTAAGAACTTGAATATTTTCTAAGGTGTCGAAAACACTGAGATTTCACTCTCTGCCCAAGCTCGACAGTCGCTTCTACTTTTAACCCAAGGCAATATTTATAATCGCTTGACATTTCTAAACAAATATATTATGTTCTTAGAGGAATTAAACGAGCCATTTCGAGAAAATTGGTCAAAATTTCTGACTGCCGGGTATCTAGTTTTTTGAAAACAGTTCCCGGCTGCCGGGTATCTAGACATATTTGACAAAGCTCTGGCTGTTTTCAAATTTCTACCAATGTTGGTGACGCAAAATTGTTTTTAATATGTACAATTCCCACGAATTACGAGGAAAACAAGTAAAATACATTTTTGCTTCTCGGATTGGAGTTTGCACCCACAACTAATGTTTTGAGTTTTACATACATTCCTAGAAACAAAGTTTTCTTGCCATTGTTTTCGTTTAGCTAGGCTGCAAGACAGTTCTTTGTTCACTCTCTAATGTAATGTCTAATAGAAGAGTTTTATTGTTTCACTCACACCTCGAAACCATACACTAGGGCAGCTCAACACAGTTTTTTTTAACCCTTTTTCAATTTGCATTTGAGAATCTTTATCATGAGATTATATGCAACTAATAAGCTTTTGAAGAAAAAGTGCGAGGACAAGCTAAGAAAAGACCAAAAGTCATAGAAAGTTGTCTGTAGAAATTTAGTCTTTATTCGTTGCGCGCGTGATCACAACGCGCGGCTCAGCACGGAAGTGTTGTGCATGCGTACTAAGGCAGCATTGTGAGAGCGCTTTGTTGGATTTCATGGGCTATGTAAACAACCGGCAATATTTTAAAATCTACTTATTAAAATTTAACAAAGTTTGGCGAAAAATCCGTTTCCTATTTTAAGCAGTGAAGGTTACTAAAAATATCGCAAGCTGTGTGCAAAATCATTAAGAAGAGAAAGAAATTTCACAACTGGATTTGCAAAAACCTAATAAATTCAATATGTCAGGCATGATTATAATCAAGCATGTTACCATGGCAATGACCTAAATCTTACTTTTAACCTTATAAATGTCATGTCTCATAAATATATTTTTGCCAAATGTTAAATATTTATACCTGTGACAAGTCTTGAATAAAACCTCAATGAATGGTAACAATCCAGAACCTTTCAAAGTGTGTTAACCTACCTTTACTTGCACAAGATATTAATACCTGAAGGTGTTAGGCATTTGTTAGAATGCTTTTTGAAAACCATATATGATATGACTGTGAACAGGAGCGTTGTTTACAGCATAAGAACCCTTGTGAAGGCCTAGGGGCATACTGTTGCTATTAAAAATAATTCTGAACTTAATAATCCCGTACAGGCCACCACCTCCGGCTGCAAAAAAAATATGTTAAGATTTCAGGCGTGAAAGGGAGGGGGAGAGCCCCTTTCCCTTCCCTCTCAATTTGTTTACCCTTTCCCAAACAGAGAACCTGTCTAAGAGGCAGGCGTTTCCTTTCATTTCCTTCATACATTTTTGCTCTGTTTTGCCTCGCGCGTCTTCCAGGTTTCGTTCTTGCCTCGCTTGGCCTAAAGGAAACGGAAAAGACTGCTGCAGGCAGGTTGACAAACGTGCCTCCCGCCTTCTCGTCTCTCCCGCCCGACCCCAACAAGCTCGTCACGCGTGGAGGACGAGCGCGTGACGAAGCCTGCCGTCTGCGTGGGAGGCTAACCAAACCAACTAAACCCCTCCTGTCGTTCTCTGCTTGACACGTGACTATTTTTCCGGGAAGTAGAAATTTGAAATATTCGAGTAATCTTCTCAGGGTATCTTGCGTTTCATTTATGCAGTATAGCTGTGGAAGTCGTTTTAGAATCGTAGAAAAGAAGTGAATTTGACAAGCGATGGCTAAAGCGGCATCTTTAGCGGACACCTTAGGCAAGCATTTGGAGTGTGCAGTGTGTCTCGATCAGTACAATGAACCGAAAGTTCTTCCCTGTCTTCACTCTTTCTGCAAAAGTTGTCTGCAAGGACTTTTGACTCTCGAAGGAGCAGTTTGCAAGATAATTTGTCCAACATGTCGCTCAAGTGCTGAGGTTAGTTCCGGGGTTATTTTGGACTATGCTGTCGTCATTTGCAAAAGGAAATTTTTATGCATTGTACAGTATATGTGAGCTTATCCATTGGCAACATTTTTGCGGACGTAAATGTGATAATTTTCTGCTAGTTCGACAACCATCCCTACAGATCTTCAAGTCAATAACGTTCTTGCCTTTTTTTGCCTCTAATTCTATGTGGCAGTTAATCTTCTGTCCAAAAAACAGGTTTTCCTTTTACTCTAAAACTGACTGCTCTGTCTAGTAAGCTGTGGTCTCTACGATAAATGCTTTGATTGAGGTCCCAATGAATGATTTTTTGTTGTCCCCTCAAGGACAGGAAAAACACTGTACGTGAGGTGTTTAAGTTTCGACATATTCACTTAACTGGACGTTTAGGGAAGAGGGGGGTAAGGCGGTGGACGTTACGTGCGTATTTTTGGACAAAAGCAAACTGACGCATTTTCATAAATTTCACCACAGGTGGCCCAGACGTAATATGTGTCACTGAATGAATATAAGATTCGTATCTGTTCGGTGCTCCTAGGGCAAATTGGATCTTTTTAAAAATTACAAGGGCTTCAATATTATTTTCCTGATTGATTGACCTAGAAGTACCATCCCTCCCATAGCAAGTGCTGCGTTGTTGCGCGAACGCGGTCGCTAAGCTTGAATATTCACGTCGCGTATTAAACCTGGTCGTTTGCGGTCATATCGAAGCGTAAAGGTCAACAGTGGTTGTTGATGAACGAGCAATTATTGTGCAGTTGCGATGGGTTTTGTGGAGCAAGCGAGCCAGAAGCAGGAGCACACGTTACCTGCAGATTAGCCGATGGTTATTTGGAGCGGATTCGTCGATTATTCTCGAATTTATAGCGCTTCGTGTGAAGGCGCGTGGAGATGTATGGTCTGTTTGTTTAGTAGCCAGCCTTTAATTCTTCTTTACTGGATAGTACCTACAATTGCAAAACTCAACAAAATGCCACTTAAACCGGCCAGGAAAGACAAGGATACGTTCAGTTGAAGGTATCTTAGCTTTGTTTTGTTATATTTTGACTTTTGGACTATTTTCGTCCATGGGAGTTTCGACGACTCGTCTCATTAATTTGTCCATGTGAATATTAATATATTCATTCAGTGACACATATTACGTCCGGGCCGCCTGTGATTTTACGTCATGTGTGGAGCGGCGCTTGTAACATTATTTACAGTGTGACTATATAAACCGCGGCGACACAGCCAAAAAATGAGACAAATTTCGAAATTAGCCAATCACAAGTGGAGATCTAAACAATGAATTTGGGTATAATTTCGTACTCAGAGCCAGTTGAAAATAGGTAGAGAACAATTTTGCTAAAGGATATAAAATAACACAATATACATACTAGGAATCATGATGTTTGTGTAAATCAAGCTTTTTAGCTGACCTCCTAGGAAACATGTTTACTTGAACGAGTTGCAAAGGTCATGCTTCGTGATTGGTGGATTATTACTATCTGAAGTTGTATCTGTTTTGTATTAGGTTCACTCCTTGTGATTGTCTGATCGTGTAGTTGCACTGTAAGAGAAAGCAGGACCAATTATTAAAGAAGTGAATGTAAATAGAGCTTTACACTAATGATGTCACAAATTTCTGGTCCCTGCTGTGACTCACATATTGAACCTGACGAGTTTAAGAGTTTTGTATGGGAAAGCCACGTTTGCCAACAAATTTTTGTCATCTTTGAAGATTTTTATTGTCAGAAGAAAAAAATCCAGCTCAGTTTCAATAACGTATATCCTGAATTAGTAAAATGCAACCAGTGGTCTATTATTCATGCGGTGTTCTGATTGGTTGAGCTACTACTAGGCTATATGTATGTAGCCTACCAGTAGCGAAAAGCGCGCACTTTTTGGCGGCAAAAAAGTATTAAAGTCTAGCTTTAACTAGCTAAAATTTTTTTACTCTCGATATTTTTGAACAACTAGTTGGATTTTACTTAAACAATTATTCCTCTCACCCTCATGGCCTCTGAGTCAATAGCCCATTCGGCCTTCGGCCTCATGGGCTATTTACTCAGAGTCCATTTGGGCTCGAAGAATAATTGTTAATTAATCAACAAGTGCAGAGACAACGTGAAACATGGAAAAAACTGTACAGATGAGTGATTTTATTTCTTATGCGGTGTCATTACTGTGGGTAAAATTGTGTTACAGGCATTTTACTAAGAATTGTATGGAGAGCAGGGCTTGAAAGCTGTTCATAGAATGGTGCACTTAGTTAAATTTATAGGCAAATATGTTGCTCAATTTTTTTTTCGAGTGCTAATGTTATGCGCTACTTATAGTACTACAGGATATGGTATCTACCAGGCTGCATAACAACAGAACAAACTAGTACAATTTCTGGTTTGTGCTTATGTTGGCGTGCTTTTCAGCTCAGAAATTCTGCTACAGGCTTGCAAGAAGCACAAACAAACTGATCTTCCTCTTAAGCAATTTCGGTTTTGGAGTATTACACAGCCAGAAATAATGATAATTGTCAAGTTTTACTGCGTAGAGTGCTATCTGACTAAGTGGCCCTGCCAGGGTAAATTCCGACAAGCGACATGGCCCAAAAAGTAGCGACAGCACATAAAATGAAATCGCGACAAGAGACAACCTCCCTCGGCCAAATTGCAACAGTGACGGCAAAGCCGACAATAAGCGACAAGCATTTATAAACACTGAGCGAGACGTTTTAAAATTCAGACGGGCAACATGGAACCTCCCCCCCCCCCTGGCAGGGCGTCGACTAAGACAGAGCTTGGGATCCCATTTCAGTAGCCTTCTTTGAACAGTTTGCATTATTTTCTGATTTTAACCATTTATTTGAGTTACAATTGGACCAGGTTTTGCTCCCTATATAGCAGTAATGCCTTTTACATATTAGAATAAAGCTCCAAAAAACATTTTAAAAACGCTCATTGTGAATTTTATGAAAAATTTTCATGTCAGAAATGCATGCTGCTCATGCAAAGCCTTTGAGCGGAGTGCAAAGTTTGTCTGAATCATGTGGGCCGGGTCTAAGGTGACAAAACCTAGTTTTAATGATAGTGCAAAGCGCTATTGTGATCTTTTATAAAACTCTGCTCGTAATAACTACCAGCAAATTGTATATTTTGCATTGTGATTTTTAAACTCTATCCTAAATTATATGCACCAATAGTTTTTTCAAAACCAACACTTATTGTTAGTTTGCTGATATTGTAAATACTTTTGTTAGAACACATTTTGAATCTTTTCTCAATACATACTTTCAATGTCAGCGTCCCTTTTCGAGAATCCGTTCACAGCCTCATCGGACAAAATCCAAGGCAGGCACTTCAATCTGCCAACAAATGACAATACTTTGACTTAAAAAGAATAAGGTATAAAGTCAATAACGTCAATTTATAATGAGCAACTGCCTATCTTTACAGTGTTCTTTATAGCACAAGTGGCAAACCCAGCAAATTTCCTGGAATTCTCCCTCACTTAGGTATATCAGTATAGTACAGATATTCTTAGTTGATGGAGTGTGCATTAGTCACACAAAACCTGTAGGCGATAATAAAACAGTTTTTACAACTCAAGAAGTTTGCAAAAGTGCTGCTCACTGGTTTTTCCCTTCAAAAATATTTTTAAAATATAATGAAGTTTCTACCACTTTTTAACGCAGTTAAAATTGTGTTGATACCGTTGACATCTTCATGTATTGTAAGGACATGTCAGTATTCCTTCTGGAATGCAGTGACTTTTGGAGCAGCAAAATTTCAAGTGGACGTGAAGGAGTGGGGGGGAGGGGAGGGGGGTCTGACTTGAACGTCTAGTTGATGTAAAATGGGGAAAAAGTGAATGTGTCAACGGCCCATTACTTCCTTACTTTTGGCACTAATAAGAAGAAGGAAAAGACTTACTTTAATATTGATATCAATTTGTCATGTGATGCTCTTTTGCCGTTGATCTCCAGTTTCTTGCTAACAACTCTTAAATTTGTCAAACCTGCTGTATTAAACTGAGTCAACCTGTTGATCATCCAATACAGTATGTGGTCCTTAGTCCAGGGCCGGCCGGTTTTACTTTGTGATATAATTTTCGGGAAGAAAATAAGGTTACAAAACAAACGAAATGTTCCCAGTGTTTATTCATGTGACTAGCTTCTTAATCTCCATTAGAGGTTTTCCTGATGCTAGAGAAGGCTGGAAAATCAAGTTACTTGAACATAAGTGAAAAGAGGAGTTTATGCTCATAGTTGCATCATGCATGGGTATTCAGGGCAAGATGGCGGGAAATTCAAAGATTTGTATTAGAATTCATAGCCAGCTAATTCTTCCTGAATTCATATATTAATTTGATGCTTTCTCTTTGAAAAGAAGTTCAAAGAAACAAAATTATACACTAAATCTGGAGTGCAAAGAATTGAAGTCAGTGATCAGTTTTTTGAAAACCTCAATTTTTCCATACATTTTCTTTAATATTGCAGTTGAATTACAGAAAATGTTTGGGAAAATCGAGGTTTTCTATTCAACAAATTTTTGTACGGGGAGGCTCCACCCTGAGGTGCAACCCCTTACACATACCCTTTTATATACCATTTTTCTCAAATGGTGCCGCTTTCACATAGCTACAATAGCTTGTTTAGAACTGCATCCCTTTTGAACTGCTGTAAATGTCATTTAAATAGGAATCAATCACAAAAATAGAAAGTTTTATAAGGCCATAAAATTTATTTGTTAGCCCTTTGGGCCCTTTCACAGACCCGTGTGATAGATTTCTTTACCCTGGCCTTTCGTATACTTCAACAAATAAAATCCCTGCCCTTTCATATACCTGAACCCTGATTAAGGTACCCCTTTTGGGTGGAGCCCCCCAGTATAGGCTATTATAGGGAGTACCCCCCCCCCTTCCCTCGGAAAGTTCAATTTTTTGTTTCGTTTCCCTTGTAAAAATTTATTAGCGATCGCGCCGCGATCGCTGTCAAAATCGCGTAGCGTTTTTGGCCGGATTTCGCGGCGCGATCGCTGCGTTATTCGCGGACCGATGGGAGCGATCGCGGCGCGATCGCTGTCATCAATCGCTTAGCGTTTTTGGCCGGATTTCGCGGCGCGATGAGAGCGATCGCTCAGCGATCGCTGTCGTCGATCGCTTAGCGTTTTTGGCCGGATTTCGCGGCGCGATGAGAGCGATCGCGGCGCGATCGCTGTCATCAATCGCTTAGCGTTTTTGGCCGGATTTCGCGGCGCGATGAGAGCGATCGCTGAGCGATCGCTGTCATCAATCGCTTAGCGTTTTTGGCCGGATTTCGCGGCGCGATGAGAGCGATCGCGCCGCGATCGCTGTCATTAATCGCTTAGCGTTTTTGGCCGAATTTCGCGGCGAGATGGCAGTGATCGCTCAGCGATCGCTGTTCTCGATCGCTTAGCGTTTTTGACCGAAGTTCGCGGCGCGATTGGAGCAATCGCGCCGCGATCGCTGTCATTGATCGCAGATGGTTTTCGGCCGAATTTCTCGTTGCGATCACGGTCCGAACGAAAAAGACATAAATGAGTATTTCTTATCTCAGAAGAAGAGCAGTGAGCTGAAATTTGTCCTGAAAGTTGCAGTAACATTTTACTAACTTGTGACAACGGAGAGCTTCTGAGCTTTGCCGAAAATCGTGCATCATAGAAAATGACCGCTCCGTTTGAAAGCTCCTGGTCCGGCCAGTGGTTCCGGCCACTTTGGCTACTTTAATTGGAAGCCGACATCAAAAGTGCGTAAAAAGAAACCTTCCAAGCACCATCTGATCTAAACTCCTGTATAATTTTTATAGGCTGCTCACTTAAAATTCGAAACCAAACTGAGATTTCTGTGTAAAGAGCTAACGTTTGGTCTCTCGAAGAAACTAAACCGTGAAAAGGTCAATTCGCCACCATTTTAAATGAATTCAATCAAAGTTTAGAGGGAAAAAATATTTGTCGTCGCTTGTTTATGTCCTCAAGAAACACCTCCCATCACCAAAATGTTGTCTAAGTCATGCCGCGACCGAAAAGCGTGCGTCATAATGCACGTGCAGGACGTGCAGAGTAATGTTTTCCTTGTTAGGCCCATTGCTTGCCAAGTTTTTTGACTTTGCTAAATGCTACAGCTCCCAAATGAAATATAAGTTTCATTTTATGGCCTTCTATATCACTGCTTAATAAATAAAGTGCAGTGTTACTGGGAAATTTTCAAACAGGCTTTCCCTTTTCAATCACTATTTGGCTAGTTTGGCCGGACCAAGGACATAGTACGCAAAATTTATTTTGGAATATTATCTAAACTTTGGTTTTAAAATTCAACCAGTCGACCGAATTTTTTTTTTTTGCAAATCGAAAGAACATTTCTTGTACGCCGTGTACACCAAAAATTAGCTTTCTTAACACTTAATTGCATACCTGAACTAAAAATGCATACAAGTAATTTAAGGCGCCATAAAAAAGCAAAAATAACAGAACAAAATTCACCTACGACAATCGAGCTTCAGAAGGCAAACAGATCAATAAAAAATCGGAAAGTTTCGTTTGTAGTTTAACCTTATTTTCTTCCCGAAAATTACGTACATCACAAATTAAAACGGGCCGGAACTTATCCGAACTTCTCTAGGAAAGATCGAAGCTACTCAGTCTGCAAGCAGGGTAGTATAAATCATGTCAAGATAAAGCTAAATTTTCAACTTAAACGGATCTAAATAGGGAATGAATTTTCAAAAGAAAGGTCTTATGTGAGAGTTCAGTGAATCGTGTTTTTTATTTTTAGCTAAGTGTGAGCAGAGTAAAACGTTTTATATCCTGAAGTATTGAGATAATGAAACCGCCTATATGCATTGATTTCTTTTCTTTTGATCCACTTGTCCATGTCTTCAGATAGGTTCATCCTATTAGGGATAAAAATATTTTTTCTTTTTTCCTCACGCTAATGATATGTTTCATGTTCATTTACCGTGCTTAAATATTCTCACTGAAATTCTCCATACTTCTTTATTAAGCCAATTTAATGTGACGTCCCACATGTTTTGTCTTCAGCCTAAACGTTAACTTTGAAATTTACATAATGTACAAACTGAGTACTCACAACTGTTGTCTTTGCCAGATTAATTGTTGCTGCAGAATATTCAAGAGGCCATCATGGCTCTTGGTATATTGCCATGTTTATGCCCCACAGTACGTCCAGAGCGGTTTTCCTGTTGAGAAATTAAAACCAGTTAACCAAGAGAGTTATTCCCGAAATCAGAGTATTGAAATATTCAAATTAAGACAAATCACTGAGTTGTCCAGCTCAAGTAGCTTAAGACTTACACCCCTCGAAGGATATAAAAAAATGAGCTAAAAAACGAAGGCTCCAAAATCAGAAGTTTTGCTTTCTCGAACTATTAAAAGGTAGCTCGAATTTTTTTTAGCTTTTGTTTGTTTGAGAAGCCTAATAAAAAGGCTAACCTTAATTGTGTTATAAACTATGAAAAGTGCCGGAAAGTATAAAATCGACAACACCGAATGAATATCAAGCTTAACCTTAATTAGGTTTAAAATTAAACTTAGTGATAATAAGAAGTGAGTAGACTTACCTTTTTAAGTATGTTTCTTTGTTTGAACTTTCAACATGTCAAAAGAATCATGAAGAAAAATTTTCCAATGTTTAAACAGCAATAAACGGCCATTGCCAATTGCATGACAAGTGAAATTGAGAACAATTTTCTTTTTCAAGGTACGCGTCAGCCTTGAATCTTGGCCACCCGCGTCGCAGTGGCGGGAAATCGGATCTTGGAATCCAGTCCCCAAGGGCGCGATCCATTCAACCAAAATTTCCGGAATATTTCGGTCCAAAACTCAATGGATCGGTTTGGTCCAACCGGAAAAGTTTCGAAAAAACGGGTCCACCTTTTTAGGTGGACCAATTTTCCCGGTCGGACCGGTTGGAATTTTGGTTGAATGGATCGCACCCCAATACTCTGCATTAAACCGTCACGTACATGCAGGATTCATTTCTGTTATTAAGGACCATTAAGTAAAAATCATGTTGATTACTTCCTTATATACAGCAGCTTAAGGCCTGGAGCGTAACAGAAATTCATCCTTGGGCTTAAAATGACTCAATCAGAGGTGAGCGAGAAAAGGTTTCCTAGCTTTTTGCTAATGTAACTCTGGTCAAAAACACAAGGAAAACCGTGCCTTCTCTAGAAACCGATAAAGTTCTAACAAACTGAAAATGACTGTTATTATAAGCTTATAGTTTTTCCGAATGTTCGACCTCCCGATATTGATATATTTCTGTAGTCTTTTAGTTACTTAACTTTCCAGTGTTTTATTATAATATTATTACTATTTTGCCTGCCCTAATAATTTTCACAATCGCAAGTTTTGAAGAACAACATAATGGAATATAAAAATAAAATAATATGCCCGGCAGCCGGGAACGGTCTAAGCTGCATGGCAGTCAGAATGTTTTTTTGATTTTCTTCAAAATCTTTTTTTCTAAATATAATCGTTTGAAAGTATTATATCTTCGTTTAGAATTACCAAGGGATTAGGAAAACAGGAATGGCTTAGCAGTAGAGCGTTTGTGGTTTCTTGGGCATAGAGCCTGAGAGTCGACGCCGTTTCGACACTTAGAAACATTCGAGACTCACGAGTACGTTTTCGCACAGGCTAAATATCCGGCAGTTTGAAAGCCATCTGGAAAGTTAGAAAGCCTGTTAGTAAGCCAAAGGATGCATACTAGCCTCGATTAGTTTTCCAAAGCAATAACGAAAATATTAAGTGCTTTCATTATGAAACCTTAGAGTCAATGCACTGTGTGAATCAACTAACGTGTGGACAAAAAGGGTGCAAAGGCAAACGCAGTGCGAATTACGGCCCATAACAAACAGGAAAGGCGGTCCCTGATAACACCAAATTAAATATAGCCAGTTATAAAAAAAAACAACTAACGAGTCACGAACGATAAGGAATAACAAGACGAGCTAGTAACCAGACTAAAAGGGGCGTAAAAGACGTGAGAGCTCAAACAGAATAATAACCGTACGACTAACTTATAACAGAAATCGCGACGATAACTGTGATCCTCGGTTATCTCCTTCGCGATGTAAATGGCACTGAGATTGCGGACGCGAACTTAATTAGAATTGATCGTGATCACCACCTGGCAATCGCGATTACTGCACCACGATCGAGAGCAATATGGCACTCGACGATCGCCGATTACAACTTAACTAAATCGCACCGCGATCGCAATCACCGCTTCGCAGTAAGTACAATGCCCCTGCGATCGCGATTACCAAACCGGGATCGTAGTCCTGACATATAAATCACGGATTTGACTTTACTAAATCAAGCCGCGATAAGTACAATGTCGCTGCCATCGCGGATACTATTTTTCAAAATTGCACGACCCCATCAGCTGCTTAGCGTTTAATATCATCGAGCTAAAATAAAAACTGTCTGTCTTCGCGATCGCAATCATCTCCCTGCGATCACGATCATTCCGCTGAGATCGCTATAACTTCGCCACGATCGCTCTATCTTCACCATCCTGACCCTGAGATCGCGGATAATATTTTTCTGAATCGCGCCGCGATCGTAATCTTCTTCCTGCGATCACGATCATCGGGCTGAGATCGTTATAACTCCGCCGCGATCGCAATTTCATCGCCAGCATCGCAATCCTAACCTTGGGATCGCAGATACGACTTTTCAAAATTGCGCCGCGATCGCGATCATCTTCCCGCGATCACGATCATCACGTTGAGATCGCTATAACTTCGCCGCGATCGCTCTATCTTCCCCGCGATCGCGTTCACCACGCCGCGATAAGTACAATACCGCTGCGATCGCGATTTCATCGCCAGGATCGCAATCCTGACTCTGAGATCGCGGATAATATTTTTCTGAATCGCGCCGCGATCGTAATCTTCTTCCTGCGATCACGATCATCGTTCTGAGATCGTTATAACTTCGCCGCGATCTCGATTTCATCGCCAGCATCGCAATCCTGACCTTGGGATCGCAGATACGATTTTTCAAAATTGCGCCGCGATCGCGATCATCTTCCCGCAATCACGATCATCGCGTTGAGATCGCTATAACTTCGCCGCGATCGCGATCACTACGCCGCGATCGCGATCATCGCGTCGCTATTGCAAGCGCGATTTACTTCAATTGCATCGCGATCGCTGCTATCGCGCCGCGATCAAAATCATCGCGCCGCGATCAAAATCATCGCGCCGCGATCGCGATCACCGCGTCGCGATCGCGATCATCGCATCGCGATCGCGATCACCGCGCCGCGATCGCTATAACCTCGCCGCGATCGCGATCACCGCGTCGCTATCGCGGGCGCGATTAATCTAAATCGCGCCGCGATATGCACAATCGCGCCGCGATCGCTGCCATCGCTCCGCGATCGCGGTCATCGCGGCGCGATCGCGGCGCGATCGCTAATAAATTTTTACAAGGGAATTAGTTCTTAGTAAATTAAGATTCATAAATTAGTGCAGTGAGGATCTTTCCACTTTGAGTCACACATTTTAAGTAAAGCACTTTCAATGAGTGGAGTAAATAATGAAAACCGCCTGCAGTGTTCATGCAAGATATATTGCTTGAGACTTTCCCAGCAGCACCAGTGCACTTTATTAATAATTTATTAAGTAGTTATATTGAAGACCAACTGAGACATATTTTTCTGATAGGATTGAGTTTTTGCTTGGAATCTGTGAACAAGCAACAGCAGAATATGTTTTTCTTTGATTGAAATTCAGTGGTGGCGATTTCTCTGCATTCGCATCATAACTGCATCGATAACTGCACAACACACATTCGCACAGATGCAAAAATGTTAATTCTTCATGAGACCAAACTATAGCTCTTTACACAGAAATCTCATTTTGGTTTTGAAGTTAAAATGATGCCTATAGAAAATATACAGAAATTTAGATCAGCTGGTGTTTGGAATGTTTCTTTTTGTGCACAGTTTGCATGCCGGCTTTGTGACTAAAGTGGCCGAACCAAGGAACCACTGGCCAATCCAGGGGTCTTTAAACAGAGCATTCATTTTGTATAATGCAGGAATGTCGGTAAGGCTCAGAAGCTGTCAGTTTTAAGTTAGTAAAATATGTTACAGCAACTTAGAGGACAACGTTCAGCTCAGTGCTCCTCTCTTAGGATAAGAAATTACTCGTTTACATCTTTTTCATTGGACCAAGGACCACATATTGTACAGGTGTGACTGCATTTATTAATCTCTTATATTTATTATAAATAATATGAATACACTTGTAATACACAGATTCCTCAAGGACAAGTTGATTTACTACCTGCCAATTTCTTTGTCAACAATTTATTATCTGTGGTTGCTCTTCACGAAGAATCGGAAAACAGAAAACTTGAGTGTGATATCTGTGACAGTGGAGACCCACCTGCTAACAGATGTACAACTTGCTCCTATTTTCTATGTGCGTTTTGCACTCAAGCTCATCAACGAGCACGAAACACCAGGTCACACAATCTGGTCTCTGTAGAAGGGTCTGCAGCTGTAACAAAGTCAGCGGTTTGTAAAGAACATGATGGAGAAGTGATAAAACTGTTTTGTAATACATGTGAGGAAGCTATCTGTAGAGACTGCACCATCGTGGAGCATCGTGATCACAAGTATACATTCGTGAAGGATGCATTCTCAAAGGGCAAAGAAAGCTTGCTGAAGGCTCTGGCTGATACAAAGGAAAAAGCAGATGTTCTTGAAAAGGCTGTGAAAGGTGTTTTGGAGATGAAGAGAAGTGTACACTCTTGTGCCAATCAGACCAAACAAGAAGTTGTTGAGTGTTGTGATGAACTGACAGATTGCATTGCTGCTCGCAAAACATATCTGGTTGATAGAGTAGAAGAATTCAAAAAAGCAAAATTGAAATCTCTGGATGTTCAGCAGGAACAGCTAGAAAAAGCTCTAGCAAGTGTACAGAGCAGTGTGCAATTCACTGAAAAAGCAGTTGAAAACGGCAGTGAGGTGGAGATCCTAAACACACGTAAGCAAATATTTAGTCAATTACAAGATTTAAAATTGGCCAAATGGCAGCTGGAACCATGTGTTAATGAATCTCTAAGCTTTACAGGTAATGGCCATTTGAAGGAGGACATTTCAACCTTTGGTATTGTTAGTGACGTGGTAACTGATGCTGGCATGTCAACTGTAACCATGGAAAATGGACCAGAGGGTGTCATGTACAGTTCACTATGTGGACAGCCAGTAAAATTCCGTATCATTGCAAAGGAAAGCAATGGTAGGAGGCGGAAAGAAGGTGGAGATATCTTCAAAGCTTTTGTGAACACTGCTAATCCACTTAGGTCTCAAGTGAAACAGATTCCAGTGAAGGATTGTGGAAACGGTACCTACAGTTTCTGCCACACTCCAATGGAAACTGGCTTTTTTGAGTTGTCTGTGCAGCTTAAGGGCTCTCATATTCGAGAAAGCCCATTTCAGTGGTCCGTCAGGGATCAAAACAGTTTAGGTGAATTAATTCTATGTGCCAAAAAACTTACTGCTAAGTACAGCTACAAAGGAGATGGTGATTATGTTGATGATGATGATGATGTTAATGATGATGATGATGGTGAAAATGGTGATGATGATGGTGAAAATGGTGATGATGATGGTGATGATGATGGTGAAGATGGTGTGGATGATGATGATGAGGGTGATAATGACGATGAGGAGGAGGATGATGATGGCGGTGATGATGATGGTGAAGATGGTGATGATGATGATGGTGAGGGTGATTATGATGATGAGGAGGATGATGATGATGGTGGTGAAGATGATGATGATGGTGAAGATTGTTATGTTGATGGAGAAGATGAAGATGATGATGATGATGATGATGACTGGGAAGATGTTGATGATGATGGTGAAGATGTTGATGATGATGGTGAAGATGATGATGATGATGGTGAAGATTATTATGTTGAAGGAGATTATGATGAGTGATGGTGATGATAATGATTATACTGATAAATGGTTTGGACACAAAGATACTTTGAGTTACTGATGACAAATTATAAATACTTGTAGAAATATGGCCCTTATGTGTGTTTACATCGGACAAGAAAATTTCATCACTATTAAGCCTCATTTATGATTTCTTTGCACTTGCACTCTTTATGCATATGTTAATGAGTATTTTTTTTCAAAACAACTATTTTGACAATTCATCTATGTAAAACTTCCCAAAATAAAATTTTAGAGGGCTTGGTGTTGAAATTTGCTCATCTGACATAAACATGCAAAAGGGCTACATGCAGTCAAGTTCTTGACTATAATAATTATGCTTGGAGGTATTTTTAAAAATTATACCCAGAAAAGCTAAAAGTTAGCAAATTTTATGGTAAGGTATTCCATCCACAGTCACCATTATAAGTCAATTCCTTTTTTGCATTTCATGGCTTTTTTATGAATTTTAGGTCTCTGATGTTATGTGATGGGCAGGATAACCAAACCACCTCAGATGATTGGCTTACCATGGTAGAAAATTTGTGTTGCTGGGAAAAAACTGTTAAGATGTTTTGTGGTGTGGACTCCATTTATTAATTTAACATTACGTTTGTGGTTTTGCATCGACTGTTCTCCCCTCCCAGGGGTGGGGGGATACTCCCTATAATGGCCTATACGGGGGGGCCCCGCCCGAAAGGGGTACCTTTTTCAGGCTTCAGGTATATGAAAGGGTAGGGATTTTATTCCTTGAAGTATACGAAAGGGTAGGCAAATCCGTCATTTGTTACTGTGGAAGGGCCTAAAAGGGCTAAAAGATGTACTTAGTGCCTTTAAAGTTGAGAAAACGTTCTACTTCTGCGATTGATGCCTATTTAAATGACAGTGCATTTACAGCAGTTAAAAGGAATGCAAAGTTCTAAACGAGCGATGTGAAAGGGGTACCATTTGCAATAGATGGTATAGGAAAGGGGTGCCTTTTTGGTTAAAAATGGTATATAAAAGGGTAAGGGATTGGACCTTGGGGCGGAACCTCCCCGTAAGACAATTTGTTGAGGGAAAACGAATGCAATGAACACTGAAAACATATGCACTGAACACTTCCACAGATGTAGGTAGCAATAATTTTCATTGATTTTTAAAAGGCTTTTGCAAGCATAGGTCAACATTTAATAGCTCTTATCAAAGGTCAGCAATAACAAACAAAATGTGCAAATGGCTAACAAAAACAGTTTATGAGTGTAAAGAAATGAATATGTATATACATGGTTAAAAAAATCTATACAGGGTAGCTATAGTTTTTGTCTTTGGCTCTGTTTATATGTAGAAATGTTTTACTGGGTAGAAGGGTCACCTGCTTACGCAAGCTACCCTGGACGAGCAAACACCTGGTGAACCGTTTTTATGAGAAACAAAAGTTGGCTTGGCTAGGCAACCCTTCATTGATGGTAGGGTCGTCCTCTTAGCCAGGCCAACTTTCGGCCATATAAACACTTTGGTTTGCCCAGCCGGTTCGACTCAGAACATGAGGTGACGCAATCAGAGCATGCATGAGTGATGTTTTAGACAGTCAGAGCATGCACGAGCATTGTTGCCTCTGGCTAAGCTAAAAGGGTCAACTTTTTCTCACATAATTAAATGCTCGCTAAAGTTGACTCGGTTGGGAGGGTGTCCCTCATGTAAACAGGGCCTTAGATTTCAACAAGTCACACCATACTGTAAGTGAGAGTGTGACAGTAAAAGCTAAAAGCTTTTTTTGTAGAGTTTACTTGCTACTAAAGTAACGTGAGATTTCATTGCCAAATAATGAAACTGGTTGTTATTTAATAAGATGTGTTTATATGGTAAAAAGATAAAAAGGGTAGTAGTGCATGAATGTTAAAGTCAAAGAGCATTTCACAAGGACATAAGCAATATTTGAAAAAAGGACTTTTAGTGTACTGCCTTTTGTAAGTCACCCAAGATTGTAGATTGAATTCTAGACTAGTAGATTGTAACCAAGGCAACTTCCTTGCTTACCTCTTTTCTAAGTACAGGCGTCATCAATATTTATCCACTGGACCCTTGATAAACCGAAGGGCCAATGGACTGCAAAATATGTTTGCTATAACAAAGTTTATTAAATCGAAGTTCTTTTCCATATATTTTTATATTAGTGAGCGGTAAAGAACAATGGTTCATCATAGCACATACTTGTTATGTAGAAGTTCGTTATATTTTTTGTCCTGGTGAAATGATGTAAATTTCCTTTCTCTAAATAGCCCTGAATATTCTTAGTTACTGTTCCTGTGCATCAGTTATAAGACAATATTCATCAGTCCAGTAAAACTAATGCATTGCCAAAACTGAAGATCAGCTCGTAAAGCTGTAGCAACATGTACAAACGAAGCTTGATTTTATAAGGTGATGCAAATTCTATGTCGAGGTACTGGGGTATGTCGGTTAGATGTATCACTTAATCTCCAATTGCCCTAATTGTTCTATTTCAGATCAAACTGTTAGTTTTTCTACCTATGACAGTGAACCAAAACTCAATACCCCATAAACACTGACAATATGTTACAGTACATAGATTGTTTTAAATAAATGATCACAGGAACTTTGTTTGTGTTAACATTGGAATGGGGCTGGTATCCAATCCTAATTCGGTTTAATCCAGTGATGTTCTCTACCTGACTATTAGCGATCACTACTTAGTCTTTGCCGTCTTGAATCTGAGAGCACCTAGACAAGCTACCAATTATATCACAACACGAAGTTTCTGGAAGTACAATGCTGACCAATTTGCAAATGATATAGCGCATATCCCATGGGATACGATTGACTTGATGGATTCTGTAGATGAAAAGTTGGACGCGTTTAATGACTTATTCTCAACCTGTTTGAATGCTCATGCTCCTGTGAAAACAGTAAAGCTAAAACGCCAGCCGAATCCATTCATCACTGACCATATCAATGATCTCATGAAGACAAGGGACTCTACGCACAGGAAAGCGCGGAGGACTGGGTCGGTAAATGACTGGCAGGTTTTCAGAAGGTTTTCAGAGACCTGAAAAAGGAAGTAAAATCTGTTCTACGGAAGGCAGCAAAAGAATATTTCAATGAGCAAATCTGCGCAAATAAGAACAATACCGGCACAATTTGGAAAACTATTCGGCGCGCACCACCTGAGAAATCGAGTTGCACCACGCATTACACTAAGGATCCCAGTATTCTCGCTAATGAATTCAACCATTTTTTTATATCTGTTGGAGTAAATGCAGCTGGTAAATCCGCTGAGCTGGCCCGGTCACTTGGGCTCACTGATTACTTCCCCTCTTGTAGCAATAATTCACCGAAGTCTGGTGAAGGCTTGTTCGATCCTAAAAAACTGTGTCCTCTTCTGAAGCCCGCGAGGTTTTAACTGTTATACCGTCCAACAAGGCCCCCGGCTATGATAGAATTCCACTGTTCGTCATCAAGGACCGCCTCCCTTACATACTTCCGACTTAAACTAGACTAATCAACTCCTCGTTTGCCTGTTCTGAATTCCCTAGGCCTTGGAAAAAGTCTGTGATTGTACCCCACCTAAAAGACGGTGATCATGAGGTCCCCAATAACAACCGGCCGATCTCGTTGCTTCATGTCCTTTCTAAAGTGGCTGAGAGTTACTGATCATATCTTCAGGGCTGTAGACCAACAGCAATTGACAGCTATGGTCCTAAATTATAGACCTCAGCAAGGCCTTCGACGGTATTTGCCACAGTACACTTCTCAAACTACGCAGCCTAGGCACATCAAGTTAGGCTGTGAAATGGTTCAAGAGTTACCTCACGGACCGCAAGCAGTCTACTCGATTAGGCACCTCTCTATCTGATGAGCTTACGATAACACATGGCGTGCCTCAAGGCTCCATCTTAGGTTATTGTTCAACTTATATACAAATGATCTACCCTCCGCAGTAAAGTCCAGCTGTACCGACTCCTACGTTGATGATACTAAGATCTACTGCTCCTTTTCGGCTAAAAACATGAATTCTTGCCTTGTAAAAATGACGGAAGACCTATGTCTCATTTGTTGGTGGTGTTGCTCACACCAATTACTGATAAATCCAAGCAAAAGCAATTGTACGCGCATAGTTTAGGCTTTTAGTTTTGTACCAAGATTGTAATTAATTTAAGCTTTTTCTTCTTATCCCCTTCTCTTTAGCATTTGTAAATTAACTTCAGAATAGTCTTTTGGGAGAGTTAATAAAAATTATTGTATTGTATTGTATTGCTTCAAATTGCCTAAAAGATGAAATAATATTGCACACCCCCATTCCAGGCCAGGGAGTACAAAGTGCATCCTTTGGTGTCTTATTGATTTTTCTGTCACTCTAGCCTGGAGACATGACTTACAAAGCACCTTTTCTGAGTTGGGAGTTGCGTTGCGAACTGAAAGGTCACTTTACTGTAAGGTTTTGTTGAAAAGTTTATATAGTTAACAACAATGGTAATCTTGCTTACTTAGCCAAAATTTCGTCTTTTCGAATAGTCCATTTTTTTTACTAATTAATCTTTTTCCGGTCATTATCTTGTTGAAGTTTGTCTCTCACAGCCCTCACAAAACTTCCATCTTCTAAGTAAACATGTATGCAGGCTTATACCTGTGGCTGCCATCTTCATATTTCAATGCAGGATTAGGGTTAGCTAGTGTTGTGACTGCTACCCAGTGATGTATAGCCCTTCATCATAGAGGCTACAGTAAGGGACATCACATTCCCTGATAAATGATCAAACATCGGCATGATGCCAATCCAGAATTGGATTCACTCTCATGTAGTGAGGTCAGTCTGGACATAGTTAATTGAGTGGAATGGTTATGAAACCCGTCAGACTCCTTTGTTATATGTTTTTGTGGACCTGAAAGTGCACAACGTTCAAAAGAATTCCTATCATTTTGATTGTATTGACCAATAAAAACGTTGCATTAATTTATTCCGTAACAATTTGCCAACAGAAAACAAAGGATTGTGCACTTTCACGGTGCTTTGAACATAAACTGCAGCACTGTTGTTTTTATCACTGATGTTTGCCGCTTTTCACAACCAGTCGTCTATAATAACTATGGTCTGGATCAGTTGGAGAAAATGTACGAAGTGCATCAGAAAAGGGGTCATATGTCCTTGTGCCCAACAAAATCGCCTTGATTGAGGGTTGGGTTTCTTTCAATGTTTCCACAGCATCTTTAATGTTCCCATTCATAGTAATCAGATTCAAATTGTACCTCTTAGTAGTTTCAGAGACAAATGCTTCCGCTTGTGGAAGTGGAGAGTTGTAGCGGATGTAGAGAGCTCCGAGCTGTTGATCTGGTGAGACATGTTTACTCAGTGCAGCGCGTAGAATGAGTAACAGAACTGTACAGTCTTTGCCACAATTAAAGCTGATATCGAGCCTAGAAAAACGCTAGCCTAAGGGTACGTACAAAGGGCTTTTTTGGCTATCGTAAGCGTATAAATTACAAAATATTTACTGACAAGCGTATAAAAGCATGTGATTTTGTAAGCGTTTATGAAGCAAAGTAGGCAGACAAAAGACTTTAAGTAAGAAATTAATAGAAAAAGATGAGGCTTTTTAAGAATAGCAGGTTTATTTAGAGTAAGGAATGAAAAAAAAAATGCCTTTTTGTGAATATTCACTTGCCTCCCGTCTTCCCGTGACGTTTCGTGGTATAGTCGAACCTCCATGTGCGGCCACCTCTCTCCGCCGTGAGCGACCATCTCCCATAAGCAACTGCCAATCCAAAACACCAAAATTTTCCCAGTCAAAGAGTTAAAGTTGGAACCTCTAGTAAACAACCACCTCCTGTAAGCGACCGCGACCACTTTTTGGGCCTGACGGTTGATGATTTTACGGCATTTTTTTTAAACTTCTTGTAAGCGACTACTTGATGCATTCTCTGATCTCTTTGTTTGCTGTGTGCATTATGCTACTAAGAATATACGAAGAGCTTTAAACTGACAACATGGAACTACACATGGCGAAACTTAGACATTGCATGCAATAAATAATTATCTTACATAAAGTACATGTGCCTGAACTTCTTCTCGGAAGAGTTCCGCTGTGGTAAGATTCTTGTAAGCCACCACCTACCGTAAGCGACCACTCAGTCTTTGCATTTTGCGAGGTCACTTACGGGAGATTCGACTGTATTTGCTGTGAGGGAAGAACACAGTATGTGACTGATTCAGCTACAGGGTGTGTCAAGCTTGTAACTCCTTTGGATGGTACGGTTTAGTTCCTAACACATTTTGGGGAATTGTTCCGTAACTTTGGAATTCATTTGCAAGGCCAGACCGGTATAGATTCAGCACCCTTGTAGATGCGTAAACCCCAGGGTGTTACAAGGTTCCTTAAAAGATGTGTCTCAGATGTAAAATTGCAGATTGGCTCAGAAAGAATCACAAATGGACTAGAGGGCAAAGTAGTTCAACCAGACCATGCAATCTTGTGAGCTTATGTTGAAAAGCGTTACCCGTCTTCTAAAAACATCAGAGTTCATGAGCCCAGATGCTAGAAACGCGATCATGCTTCAGTCTCTGTTGACTTTGCTTGTAGGGAACCTTCACACAACCACGAAGATGAAACACCCAGCACCAAGTGTGCAAGACTACTGCCGAGATTTTGGAAAGACAATGAGAGAATCTATTAAGTGAATATCAAATACTTCACCTATCGGAAATCCTATATTAATTCTTTCCAGAGCTCGCAATTGATCTTTCTGCTACTGGAAAATTAAATCCGATTCCAGTAGTGCCCATGAACAAGACGAACCTTGCAAAGATGGAGGAACGGGCCAGTAAACATGGGCAGTGTGTTCGACAGCTTACTGTTAGGCAGCAAACAAACCAATTTTCAGCTGGTACATTGCCCATGTCAGCCTATGGGCTATAAACCTACCACAAGACTTGGCCTCTCAACAGCGATCTGGAAGAAGAAGTCATTGAAAGAGAAGAAGCAAATCGAAGGAAGGAGTCATGAATTAAGTAAGCTCGGACGTCAGCATACAAAGGCGCCACTTGCAGCCGCTCTCAGTCCATTTATGAGCGTACTGTACCCACCCAACACACGATGTGACTGATGTGTAAAGGTTGGCCACACCATGCACCGGGGTCTACGTCCCCTACAGTTTTCGAAAAGTGGTGTGGGTTCTTTTACGTCCCACAAGAACCAAATATTAAAGTGAAATTGCTGTGAGACGGGACCCAAGGTTTTTTGTCCTTATCCGAGAAGACTAGAAAGTCTATTAAACCGTTTGTAGATGTCATTACGAAGGCAGCACTCTCTTCTCAGTTATTTATTGACCCTGAGTGTTGGTCTGGCCGGGGTTCGAACGCGACCACCTGCATTTCAGACATTTAATAGTTCGAGTCGGTCAAGCGACTCGAAGTAATGTTCGAAATTTAGCCTAGAAAAACGCGAAATTAAAGGGCGCTTTCCATTGAACCAAAACTTTCGACAATTTGGAAACGGCGGTAAATGGTACAAAAATTTCCACGAAAAGTTTCCAGAAATCCCGGAAACTGTTGAATTTCCGAATGCGAACCATTCAACCGAAAGTAGTAGATTTTGCGGGGGCAAAGTTGAATGGAGAGAAAACGTCCGGGAAAAAAATTTTCCAAAAATTGTTCGGGTATTTTTTTTTTTGCCCATTTTTAGACCTGGTCTCGGTCTCTAAAATTCATTAGCGCGATGTACATTTCACTTAGAATATAACGTTGGATAATAGATTTGGTTATTATTCGCGAATATAGCTGAGTCACCTCTCTTCCCTAAATACAGCCTTTTTTGCATCGCGGAATACGGCGAATCTTTGCTGACGTCATTGTTTACATTTTTCCTCATTAGTATACGACTTAACTCATAGAAGCCGTGGCCGTACATATGATCTAAATGCAAAAGTTGAAAGAGCTGATTGAGTTTAGCTATTTGTGCAATTTTCAGCTCTTTGCAAACAATATTGAAGGAAATATCCACCATCAAAAACTGCAAAATTGCTGTGTGGCAAAAAAGTTAATGAGCCATACATTCTCTGTAAAATTTCGAGTTTTTAGAAGAGAATTTCTCCGAAACCATTAGGTGTATTAGGCTCAAATTTGTTTGTGAGACAATGAGCTGAAACTACTGTTTTATAAGTCTTTTATGCTAGTCCGCTATCCGTTTCTCTCAGTTTTACCTTTCTAAAGCTGTTTTAATAAACCCAGTCCGCAGTTCGCGTTTGGAGCTTAAGCAACGACGACGGTGAAGGCAACTAACGAGAACGGCAAAAAAGCAGTAGGTTTAGATTGGGAAAACAACAACTTTGCACGCGTGCATCACGCTTTTTTGTACATGTCTTTGCCGTCACTGCACGACCACAACGTGAAAGCTGCCTAATTTCACGTTGTGTCGAGGACGTGAATTTCTTTTTCTTTTCCTGAATTTTGATACAATAGGGCCATTTATACGAGGAAAAATAAGACGCGTCTTACATAAGACGCGCACTTTCCGTATAAACGGCACATTTCGTCTAAAATAAGACGCGGCTTAGCTAAGACGCGTCTTATTAGATAAGACATGCTCGTATAAATGGTACAGTTAATCAGTGAAAGGTTCCGGCAATTCTGCTTTTTTACAAAAAGATCAACTCTGCTACTTGAAAAAAGCAGAAAAATTAACTATCTGCATTTATTTTTCATAGAACAACATGCAAAATTGTTACCGTTTTTGTTAATGCTAGTCGATCAGGTGAAAAGTTACAAAAAGGTACCTTTTTAGAAAAAAAAGGCGGGTATTTTAAGCTTTCGGGTGGAAATATTTTAACGTCAATATTGTCCACTTTTCATTCATTTCTCACTTTACCAAACAAAACTTTAAAGCGCGAAAAAAGGTACCTTTTTTTCAGTTTGAAGCGGTCTCTTCAAAAGCGCGAAAAATGTACCTTTTTTGCGGTTACGAAACGTTCCTATCAAAAGAGCAAAAAAGGTACCTTTTTTGCGGTTGAAAGCGATGTTCTCATAAGTGCGAAAAAGGTACCTTTAAAAATAAATGACGTTTCAATTAAAATCCTACTGATTGACAGATGTCAAGGAACCGTTGGCGCCCCTAACGAACGATACACAGACGTTTTTAGGGGACTCTATGTCCCGTTTCTACAATCGAATTTCGCAGTCCCGAATCTAATTAAAACGAGCAAAACCCATCCTAGACTGCCCTAGAAACACCTGTATTGGAGGCTATTCCTCAGTGGCCCCGGCTATTTAACATAGATGGCTCGGACGCGCAATATTATAATGATTGCGTCCTGCATTATTGGCATATTTTCCGAGCTACGTGCGTGGACGAGGGTCTACTATGGGGAATCATCGGAATAAAAAAAAATAGCTGGCTCCTTTTAGCCGATCAAAATTGAGAAACTAGACTGAAGAGATCCGGAAATACTGGCTACCATCCAAATGGATGAAATAGCTACTAGGTCTTTCAAACTAGATGCATGTGGAGGACCTAAGCAAGCCTATTTTTAAGCCTGGAGCGACGACTTGAAAAAAGTCCTATACGAAAAGTCGAACCATTTTAATCTGCGAAAAAAAATATATCAGATTCTACGTCGATCTACGACAAACAGCAGAAAAGTGTTTTTTTTCTTTTAAGTCTAAACTGAGCGGGTTATCATAATAACTGTTTTGTTTCATTGGTGCCTTTTTTCACTTCTGAACGACGGAATCCACTTCGTATTCGTTCAGTCGTCTTATCCCATATTTAGCACAAAACAATCGCACGTTTCTTTTTGAAAAGCCTCTTGTTACTTCTGGAAAGTTTTGTCTGAGAATTTCACTGACATGTTTGTACGTTTTATTGTCTTCAATGAGATTCCTTATTAAAGTAACATTGCTTTCCATATATTCCGCCATATTTGTCTCTTGACTAGTGGGTCAGGCAATTCAAGCAAAACAAATGGCGCCAAACGGTTGACATCTGTCAATCAGTAGGATTTGAAACGGCTTTCAAATATAACTTGAAAACGCCATTTATTTTTAAAGGTTCCTTTTTCGCACTTACGAGAACATCGCTTCCAACAGCAAAAAAGGTACCTTTTTTGCTCTTTTGATAGGAACGTTTCGTAACCGCAAAAAAGGTACCTTTTTCGCGCTTTTGAAGAGATCGCTTCACACTGGAAAAAAGGTACCTTTTTCGCGCTTTAAAGTTTTGTTTGGTAAAGTGAGAAATGGATGAAAAGCGGACAATATTGACGTTAAAATATTTCCACCCGAAAGCTTAAAATACCCGCCTTTTTTTTCTAAAAAGGTACCTTTTTTTAACTTTTCACCTGATCGACTAGCATTAACAAAAAAGGTAACAATTTTGCATGTTGTTCTATAAAAAATAAATGCAGAAAGTTAATTTTTCTGCTCTTTTCAAGTAGCAGAGTTGATCTTTTTGTAAAAAAGCAGAATTGCCGGAACCTTTCACTGATTACAGTTCGCGTCTTATTTAAGACGCGTCTTATGTAAGACTTGTCTTATTTTTCCTCGTATAAATGGCCCTAATCTTTTAGAATTTATCTCCAGAATAATTGGCCAACATTTGACGAATTGAACGAGTTGGAATAAGCACGACAGACTTTGAAGCAGCGCGAATTAATTTTTGAAGTGATGTTTTCGTAACCGTCGCCGTAGGCCTAGATACAAATATCGGGATATTTTTGGGGTTATTTGGAAGATTTTGAGATATTTAGAAAATCTCATGATATTTACGAAAAAAATGTGATATTTAGAATTTTGTTGCGAAAAAAGTACTGAAATCATGTTTTTCTAGGAAGCTACTTCAAGGCATTTCAGTGACAGAAATTCAAACAAATCTCCACATATGGACCTGTTGTAATCAGATTCAGCAATATTCTCCATTTTAGACTGCAAAACAGTCGGTTTTTTTCTCAAAATCAGAAAAGAAATAGGTAAAGCTTGGCGTAAGAGTCTTACGCGCGCGAAGCGCGCGAGCCTCACACGCCCGTTACTTGACAGCTTGGTGACAACTTGTATCGCAATTTAGCCAATGGGAATTGCCCGTGGCTGGGAGAAGCGGGTAATTCGAACGAATATAACGTATGCAAAACGGACAGTCCGTATTTTTAGCGTCTCTCCCCAGTCTCGCTCTCTGTTTTCAGCCTCGTTTGACTGCTCGCGCGTACTTGAATACGCAAAAATACGGACTGTTTTGCAGTCTATCTCCATTCATAATATATGCAATGTCGCTAATGTTCAACAAAATGGCTGAAAGTTGTGTTGCCATTGTAGATGACCTGCTATTTTTGTGTTTTTACTGTAATATATATGAAATGAAGCCAGATATTTTTTAGATATTCAGAACATTTTCGAGATATTTTAATAGAAATAAAGTTCGAGATATTTAGAATTAAAAAATTGGGAATTTCCGGAAACATATTTAGGCGATTTTTCGTGATATTTGTATATAGGCCTTCGTCGCCTTTGTTGCTGCTTAAGCTCCCAATCTCGTACCCACACGCGACGATTTTTAGTGCAACACATCGTTGCAATATTGGACCAATGCTGCAACCATTCGAAACAATGTGGCAACAATGGTGCAACGCTGTGTTGCGCTAAAAATCGTCGTTGCGATTTGTCTCGAGTCATGTAACATCACCTTTAAGGTGATGTTACACGGAACGATTCGCAACGACGATTTTTAGCGCAACACAGCGTTGCAATATTGGAGAGCAATGTTGCAACCATTCGAAACAATGTGGCAACGATGGTGCAACGCTGTGTTGCGCTAAAAATCGTCGTTGCGAATCGTCTCGTGTATTTTAAACATCACGTTTAGACCGTCGATCTAACCACGTGACCATTTTTCCGGGAAGTGGGAACCACCGGCGAGTGACTTCAGTGTGACTTCAAAGAAGCTTCGAATGTTGATCGGTTGGTAGTGATCAGTGATTCATCATTTTATTACAGCTTTACCTAGCTTTGCAGTCGTTTTAAACTCAAGGAAGCGAAAAAACGTCAGCTCATTTTGCAAAAAATGGCAAAAGCGGCATCTTTGGCGGACAGCTTAGGGAAGCATTTGGAATGTGCAGTGTGTCTTGAGCAGTACAAGGAACCTAAAGTTCTGCCCTGTCTTCACACTTTTTGCAAAAGGTGTCTACAAGGACTTTTGACTCGACAGGGAGCAAAGTGCAAGATAAACTGTCCAACATGCCGCTCAAGCGCTGAGGTTAGTTTATTTGAAACAAAGCTTCTGCTGTTTTCAAATTTCTACCGATGTTGGTGACGCAAAATTGTTTTTAATAAGCTTATGTTCAAGTCGAAAGAATTACGAGCAAAACAAGTAAAATGCATTTTTGCTTCTCGGATTGGAGGCAAAGTTTGCATCCACAACTAATGTTTTGAGTTTTACGTACAGTTCTAGAAACAAAGTTTTCTTGCCATTGTTTCCGTCAGGGTTTCCGTTTAGCTGGGCTGCAACACAGTTCTTTGTTCACTCTCCCGTGTAATGTCTAAGAAAAGATCTTTTATTGTTTCACTCACACCTCGAAACCATACACTTAGGGCGGCTCAACACAGTTTTTTTTATCCTTTTTACTTTGCATGTGAGAATCTTTATCATGAGATTATATGCAACTAATAAGCTTTTGAAGAAAAAGTGCGAGGACATGCTAATAAAATACCAAAAGTCATATCGTGCGCGTGATCACAGCGCGCTACTCAGCACAGAAATATGAAATCCTTTTCATATTACACTTCAGTCATTGAAAGCCTTAGCCTTGACCATAGTTAATTGAGTGGAATGATTATGAAACCCGTCAGACTCCTTTGTTATATGTTTTTGTGGACCTGAAAGTGCACAACGTTCAAAAGAATTCCTATCATTTTGATTGTATTGACCAATAAAAACGTTGCATTAACTTATTCCGTAACAATTTGCCAACAGAAAACAAAGGATTGTGCACTTTCACGGTGCTTTGAACATAAACTGCAGCACTGTTGTTCTTATCATTGATGTTTCCGCTTTTCATAACCAGTCTCCTCTAATAACTATGCCTTGACACAATCAAGTTTCTCATGAAAGCTACTTTTCCTAAAATTTAAAAAAACTGTTACACTTTGGTTAAGTTTTTCTAAGCAATGAACGTTACTAATAATATTGCAAGCTGTGTGCAAAATCATAAAGAAATTTAATGACTCAGGCTCAAGCACATTACCATGGTAACAACCAAAATCTTGCTTTTAACCTTAACCTCAGTTCATGTCTTATAAATGTATTTTGTCTGTGCCAAATGTAAAAACATTTATACCTGTGACAAGTGTTAAATAAAGCCTCAATGAATGGTAACAATCCAGAACCTTTCACCTGCCTACCTCTACTCGCACAAGATATTAATAGCTGAAGGCATTAGGCATTTGTTAGAGTAGTTTTTGAAATCCACATTCTTATGATTTATTGTGTGCAGATTCCTCAAGGAAAAATTGATTTGCTACCAGCCAATTTCTTTGTCAACAACTTATTATCTGTGGTTGCTCTTCACGAAGATTCCGGGGGTTCCTCTCTTGAATGTGATAACTGTGAAAGTGGCGATGCACCAGTCAATAGATGTACAACTTGCTCACATTTCCTTTGTGAGTTTTGCACTATATCTCATCAACGAGGGCGTAACACCAGCTCTCACAGTTTGATGACCCTGGAAGAAGCAAAAAAGATGGGATCAGCAGCTGTAACAAAGCCAGCAATATGCAAAGAACATGATGGAGAGGTGATAAAATTGTTTTGTGAGACATGTGAGGAAGCTATTTGTAGAGACTGCACCATCGTCGAGCATCGTGATCACAAGTACACTTTTGTGAAGGATGCCTTTGCAAAGGGCAAGGAAAGCCTGCTTAAAATTCTGTCCGACACAGAAACAAAAGCAACTGCTCTCAAGGAGGCCATAGATGGTGTCTTGGAAATGAAGGGAAATGTAGATTCTTATGCAGAAGAGACTGTACAAGAAGTTGATAAGTGTTTTAAGAATCTGACAGTTTGCCTTAATAATCGTCGTGGCCAGCTGATCTCAGAAATTAGAAAATTTAATAAGCAAAAACTTAAATCTTTAGAAAGTCAGCAAGAAAAACTGGAGACAGCTTTTGCAAAGGTACAAAGCAGCTTGGATTTCACCAAAAAGGCACTTGAAAATGGGAGTGAGGTTGAGATCTTGAACATGCAAAGGCATGTTTCCAGTCGATTGCAGGATTTGAACTCTACCAAGTGGCAACTGGAGCCATGTGTTAATGAAGGCATCAAATTTACAGATAACAAGCAATTGGAACATCATATTAACACATTTGGAACTATTACTGACAAGGCTTCTTTACCTTGTGCTTTTTTGGCAACAGTAACAATGGAAAATGGAGAGGAAGGTGTGATGTACAATACACTGTCTGGACAGCCAGTGAACTTTATTATCAATGCAAAGGAACACACTGGGAGAAGGCAAATGGTAACAAGTGATGTCTTTAACGTGTTAATAACCCCTGTTAACTCACATTCCGGGAACACACCTGTGAATCAGAATGTACAAGACTGTGGAAATGGTACATACAGTTTTTGCCATACTCCAACCCAAGCAGGCCATTACAAGCTCTCTGTGCAGCTGAGGAATGGTCATGTCAAGGGAAGTCCATTCACATGGATTGTTGAGAAGTGGACTCTCATGACATTTTCTCCAGAGAGCAGTGAAGGTCAATTAGAATTACTTGACGAAAATATGACAGCTCAGTACAAACAGGGACCCCCCAGAGGGAAGACTCGTCACCCTTTATACTTTCGCAATTCTTACTTTGACGGAGGATCCTTCAGCTATGCTGTGGGTTATGTTGGTTTTAGTAGTGGGAAACATTTCTGGAAGTTTCAGATTCATGGGGAGCTCTCGTTTGGCGTCATCACTAGTAGAGGAAGCAGTCATAGGAAAATGTTGCTCACACAAAATAGCAAGTGGCTGTGGAATTCTAGAAAGAAGCAACATCCAATGTCATATTATGGTGGCGACATTGTTGAACTCTACTTAGACTGTGAGAATGAGACATTGAAGATGCACAATCCACGTACTGGACAATCAGATGCTTGGGATGGAGTTAAAGGAGAAGTCTCACCTTTGTTTCAGATGGCCAAAAATGGAGAAAGGGTTTCTTTGAAGATACAAAATGTACAGCAAACAAGTGAAGCATGGGCTACCAGAAGAGACAGAAATATGTATATGAACCAAATGATGTTTCAAAAACACCACTAATAATTTATTGCTGGATCCTTGGCAAGTGTTGGGTTCATTTCTTTATTTAGTTCTTTCTTCCTTTACAAGAAAGGTCAATCACTAACAAAATGTAGTGTTCTGGGTCCGGTTCCTCGAAAGATATTTAAGTTTAACCCAGGATTAAGCCAAATTTCAAGCACCATTTTCTTGTCTAAGAACGTGCAACTCGAGGTTAAAAAATACTGTAGGGCCTTTACTACAAGATGGAGTAATGGTAACACAAAATGCTATCCTAGGCAATGGAAAGGAATGTAAAATACAAAAACAAAACAAAATTTTTATCCTGGGTTACTAATTGGCCTTTCAGGAACCGGGCCCAGTATTGTAACTTTCTCTTCCTTTAATTTACTTGAATGCTTACTAGAAGTTTCTCACACTATCAACTAATAAAGCTCATTCAGAAATTGACCTTTAATGTTCATGAAACTGTAGGCTTGTTCATGTAAACTGTTCATGTGAACTGCTTTAACCTGAATTATTACTACGTATATTTCTATATGAAAGTCTGAGTGAAATATAATAAACCAAAATTAAGAATCAATTTTGGCTGAGGCCTTTCAATGTTACATTTCTATTTACAACAGCCTACTTTAGCCATAATGTTTACATTTTAATAGAAATGGTATTTGAAGTCATCTAATTGTTTGACTAAAGGTGTTACTTGCCCTTTAAAAATACTATTTATGTAAGCTTGTGTAAAAGCAGTCTTGATCACTGTGAACACAGAGCAATCTGTTTTCACGATGAAAATCTACTGTGGGGTAGTCCATTTGGATTTAAAGTACAAACAATATTGGCAGAGTCTTCTTCAAATAACATACCAGGTAGGTGTTTTATGGCATCAGTTTTAACATTTGACAAACATAGAAAAAAGCAAACATTTGTGAGACTGAGTCATTTGGTCCATTATCAGTAGTTAAAACGTTGTGCTTAACCCCAAACCCTAACCCGAAATGATTTGTAAACTAAGACTATTTCTTGAAAAGATATAATAATATAAAATAATTTTGTACCAGTGTAAAAATAATTGTACCAGTACAAAGACAATTTGTACTATGAGCAAATTTGAACTACAACATGTACGTGTAATGAAAAGATGAAGGGGCAAATTCCCCTGAGAACTCTATTTGTTGCCATGTATGTCAATTTGGCTGCATGAAGGGACGGACATTTTTGGATACATATTTTACACACATTGATGAAGTAAAATGGACAAAAAAAGTTTGTGTCGTATACACTTAAATGAGGTTTAACTATAATTTTGTAGGATGTAATTTGTTACAGAGGTCAGTTGTAAGTGCAGTTACACGTAAGTAGGGTTTAATTCATTAGTTCCATCTTAAGTAAAAAAACCAACCTAGATTTTAAACGTTCATATTTACAACAATCTAATAGTGTCACAGTATGTTTATGATGGGAGGAAACCAACAGTGACAGTGCCAGTGCCATTAATTGTTTAGTATTCTGGTTTACTCCTGGCCCCATTTGTTCAAAAGGTGGATAGCACTATCCACCACATAAATCACTACGGCAGTTGGTTTCCCTAATACTTATCCACTGGATAGTGATTTATCCGATGGATAGCGCTATCCAGCTTTTGAACAACTGCAACGGGCCAGATGTTTAAAGCTGTCTGTTGGCTTGGAGTAATAAATTATCATTTACAGGTTAAATGTCCTGTATTAAATTACTTGGGGTCTACATCTGCCAGAGTTTGGGAATACTGGTGCTTCCCTTAGTGTTATAATGGAGACAATGCTCCAAATTTACACCGTAAAACGCATAAAAGCATAAAGTCTACAAAACAAATATTCTTGTTTTACCCCCTCTGAACTTCTTTGCCAAAAGTACTAGTAAATTTGTAGCACTGATGTTAGTCCCTACCAGCCCTCTCCAGATGACCATCTTCCAACATGTATGCAGGCTTATATCTGTTGCTGCCGTCTTCATATTTCAATGCTGGATTGGGATTAGTATTATGGCTGCTACCTAACGATGTATACCCCTTGTCATAGAGGCTACAATAAGGGACATCACATTCCCTGATAAAAGACCAAACATCGGCATGATGCCAATCCAGAATTGGATTCACTCTCATGTAGTGAGGCCAGTCTGGATCAGTTGGAGAAAATGTACGAAGTGCATCAGAAAAGGGGTCATGTCTTCTTGTGCCCAACAAAATTGCTTTGATTGAGGGTTGAGTCTCTTTCAATGTTTTCAGAGCATCCTTAATGTTGCCATTCATAGTAATTAGATTCAAATTGTACCTCTTAGTAGTTTCGGAGATAAATTCTTCTGCTTGTGGAAATGGTGAGTCGTAACGAATGTAGAGAGCTCTGAGCTGTTGATCTGGAGAGACAAGTTTATTCAGTGCAGCTTGTAGAATGAGTAACAGAACTGTACAGTCTTTGCCGCCATTAAAGCTGATACAAAGCTCATCCATGGAGTAAAGTTGGAGGGTTTGCTGTATTATGGCCCAAGCTCCTTTGACGCAGGCACTAGTGTTGGATTCATCCAATGGATCTAGCAAGTTGTAAACTCTTTCAGCATTTTCCGACAGTTTACAATCCTCTGGTTGACTCAGTGCAGCTACAACAAAATTAAGCAAAATTTTAATACCAATATCTTACACCTATTTCAAGATTGCATTCTGTCAGAGAACATGATGTCAGTATCTAATTCAGATCTTCAATCCAGCCACACAAAATAAGAAGGGGTCCAGGCCTCCAAAAAAATTTTTTCTTAGCCCTGTGAGCTTCAGTTCAGCTCAAAAATAAGGTGGATTCCAGAGCCCCATGGAGCCCACTTCTTGAAAGTCTGAGTAACTTTTCGAGCCCGAAATCAACATACTCAAATTAAAATTTACAGAATAAAAGAACGGGTCCAACAATAGGTAACAAACCAGTGCATTTTGTTTTGTTAATTGACAGTTGTGTCATGTTATCTCAGTGAAACTATTGAAACCTTAAATGTAGCCAACAGCATTCTGGGCCTTAAATTATTTGGACATTTGAGAGATGCACCCCTGCGCTGGTCCCTTAGATCTGCCACTGGATGTGCATGCAGTCAGGAGCCCATAGCCCGGAGGGAGCAACTCCTATACTAGGCCTATGTCACAGCTTTTTTACGGACCAGTGTATTTTTAGACACATTTTAGGACACTTTTTCCTGCGAAAATAGAATCTCCACCATGTCTATGAATGCATTCAAAGTATAAGATATCAAAAAGAAAACTAAACATCATTAAAAGGCAAAAAATATTATTTTTAGGTCTGTAGGTCTCGCTGACTGGTTTGTGGTATTCTAAAGATATTCAAAATTTGTGCCAATACCATTCTAAAAATAAACTGGTCCGTGACAATACCGCGACAAAAGCGCATGGAAGTTGCCCACTCCAGGTTATGGGCTCCTGATACAGTATAGTATATCAGTCATGTCCCAGTCAAATTATGACATTTTATAGTCACCTTTCGAAAAAACTGTGTCAGTGCTGTCAACTCTCCCAGATGATCCGGGAGCCCCAGTTTTTGGACCGTATTTATTACAGTATGAAATCTTCCAGATAATCGCTTAAGTTGACCATTTCTTCAGTAGACTGGACTTTCAGACATTTATTTTCAACATTAGCATCAAACGTTTCCTTATAAACTCCAGTGTGCCACTGTAATATGATACAGTCAACTCCTGATAATTCGAACCTTCAAGGACACAGAAAAAAGTTTGAGTTATCGAGAGTTCGAGTTATTGAGGGTTAACTTTATATGGAAAAAGGTGCGAAGGGAAATGAAAATTGCTTTGAGTTAGCGGGAGTTTCGAGTTATAGAGGGTTCGAATTACTGGGAGTCGACTGTAATGTGACTGGTGGGAAGGAAACCAATCAGGTCAAATGTTACAATGCCAACAACATCTTTTTGTGCCGTTCTGGGTGTAATTGGAAATTTGTGACAATCGGAGTCGATGATTATTTTTTGCACAAATGACATCATGTGCTGTGCATTATGACGTCATCTGTCATCTCTTTCCCATCAATTCTCCATATTAAGAAGTGGGGGGTTGACAGCCCTGTGTGTATATTCAGTCCTTACCATCTGGAACTGCAACATCACAATCATTTCCCTCTGTCTTCACAACAATGCTCTTAGGTAACCTCTCCAGAAGGCAGTGCCATGCCTCTTGCAGAAGGTTTAAATTATCTGACTCCACAGTCAGCTTCACTTTGAAGTCTTTATTGCAGAAATCGGGATAAGACCCCAAGTGTACCTTTCCTTTGTATTTCTCATCTATCTCATTTAGAATAGAGGCAATAGAGGTTTCCTCTGCTGAAAGGTAGATCTTTCGGAGGAAAAAACGCTTCTTTGGGTTGGAAGTCAAAAGATGGTTTTCAAGAACACCAAACTCCTGTTCCAAAAACTGTGGAACTCCTGGAAAGATGTAGACGTTATGCACAGAAATAAGAGGAAATTTGCTGGGTTTTCCCCATCGATCTTTTCCATAACTTAATTTCAAATCTCTGGGCACCCTAGCCATCTTGTGGTGAGAGGAGCTGAGCTTGATCTTGTGTTGGGAATCAACGTCGAATTTACCGGAAATTAACTTCAATAGTTCTTCGTTCACAACCAGATCTTGCTTCAAAGCTTTGGCTATGCCTGCCATAGTGACATCATCGTGAGTTGGACCAATTCCTCCCGTGGTAATAACAAAGGAAAAGAGAGAAGAAAAGATTCGCACCTCATCGGCAATTTCATCTACATCGTCTGAAATGACAGAAACTTTCCCTACTTTGATTCCCAAGGACCAAAGCTTTTTCAAGAGAAAGTGGGAATTCGTGTCTTTTGTATGACCTTTTAAGATTTCATCCCCAATGATTATGATTCCAGCCGTACACTTCTGTGTATTTTCTGAGATGCCGTCCGCCATGTTGTTGAAAGCCGGCTTGATCGATTTCTGATCGATCAAAACTGTATGGTCACGTGACTATAACTTATAGCAACGAAGTCAAACAAAGATGGCGGACGTTTTGCACAGATGTACTTGCTTTTGCGAGGATTCAACGGATATGGTTTTAGTTGGCGCTTTACGTGTGAATTCGCACATACTCTTTTGGTAGGTTCTATGTTCTTTCTCCTAAAAGGGTGAAAATAATTATTGCAGTTTTGATCAAAAATGACTTTTGTAGTCGCAATGACATCGCCGCAAGTGGGCGCGAATTCCAAAATTCTCTGATTACAAATGAGTTTCTCCAATATTTCATTCTTTTCTGAGAATTTGCTGCTATCAAAGTTTCCTAAAAAGATATACACCGAAGATAAGAGCTTTGCAGAAGCAATTTATTGGCTTAAACATGTTTTTATTTGTTCATTTCACAGCCAATTAAAAACTTACTATGCCAGTTTCAGATGCAATAAGTCTTATAAAAGTTTTTTGAGAGAGCTTAGGCGTTAAAGTTTGGTAGCTTTTTACAATTTTTCAGATGTCTGTTATATTTATTAAGTACTAACTGAACTACACCAACGTATCTTTTAGCATGTATTGGCTTAAATCTTATAAAATGCAAATGCCACGAAGTTCTGCACAGCCTCTCACGTATAAATAAGATTGTGATAGATGTATATGAAGTAAATCATGTAAGAACTGCGCTATAGAGTACTAAAGTGTGACGTCATAAAAATGAAATTTCTGAAATATATGGGATTTGTCAGGATATTCTGAAAGAACGATGTCCAAGAGGCCTACTTGCCAAAAATTAGCATTTCGGGGCAAATTGTCTCTGAGATCGTAGCCCAGTTATGCTTAGAAAACTCCATACAAACCCTTCTAAATTTTTTTGGGTTGACCCCCCCAAAAAATTAGAAGGGTTTGTATGGAGTTTTCTGAGCATAACCAGCTAACATCTGAGAGACAATTTGCCCTGAAATACTCATTTTTGCTAAGTAGGCCTCTTGGACATTGTTCTTTCAGAATATCCTAACAAATCTCATAATTTCAGAAATTTGATGTTTATGGCGTTATCACTTTAGTACTCTATTGAAATCAAATGAAGATTGTTCCTCGCAGTTTGAACCCATGACCTCGTAATACCGGTGCAATGCTCTATTAAAACCAACTGAGCTATGAAGCCACTGATGTTGGGAGCTGGTCAAATATGTGTTTATATTTTCCCATGAAAGAGATGAATGTGATAGATGTGTATGAAATAAATCATATTATAAGAACTGACGAAATGAAATCAAATGAATCGGAATGCCTGGAACAGGCTATCTTGCTTCAAGGATTGGTGTTACTTGAATTGAAGGGGCTAAGAATTATAAGTGAGTTAGGTTTGGCAGGACAAATATTATCATTTGCCATTGTGAAAATTATGACGGTACCATTTAAGTAAAACCCTATTTGGCAGAATTTTTGCATACTACCATAAAATCTTAAAGTCCAATCTTCAGGACAATGCCACTACTAATCAGGACTTTCCAGCCAGATCACATTTATTTGGTAAATGGTATACATGGATTTGATGGATTTTAGTGAAGATTTCAAGAAAAGACTAATATTTCATTTTCAAAATGACTGGTTCAGCTGGCCAGTTCTGACTTTTGAAAAGCACCCCAGGGATTGAATTTAGACATTTTTACTTTGCCTGGCCACTATCAGGAAATAAAAGTGAAAGACTTACAGCAATGAGCCCTCAAGTGTGACTACTTTTGATTTATTCACATTCTTTTGTACAGATTTAATGCAATCAGAAACCAGCTGGAAACTGTCCTTGACTTCTGATTGGTTAATGTCTGCATGAAAGAATGTGAGTTAATTAAAGGAGGTCGCATTTTTGGGCTCCTTGCTGTAACTAGGTTTGCACCCAACAGAAAACAGATTATTTATCTTGTGGCAAAGTACATGTACTGTTACATTGGTAGTTGAGCCATTGCATTTAGGTTTGCTCTGATTCCAGCTGAGGGAGGGGTGTTGTGTAGGTGGGGTATATCTTAATCTTATACCGTAAAATTCTGAAAATAAGCCCCTCCATGTATAAGCCCCTCCCAATATAGGCCCCCCAATCCAGTAACGCAAAAAACCCTCCGTTAAATTGCCCCTCCAAGTATAAGCCCCGCGGGGGCTTGTACTTGGAAAATTGCCCGCAAATACAAAGTAAAACAAAGCAAAAATGGTAAATTTGCTTCCAACTATAAGGCTAGCCCAATCGCTTTTGAAACGCAAATTTCCTTCCGTAGATAAGCCCCTCCGAATATAAGCCCCTCCAAAAATAAGCCCCTCAAAAAGGGCCTTTGAAAAATATAAGCCCCGAGGCTTATTTTCGGAATTTTCCGGTAGTTTGTTTTAGGCAATAATAATATTTATCTTTGACAGAAACAATTTCATCTATTTTCGTTTAGAACGGGTCCAGAGTCTTAAAATGTTAGCAGCACAAGTCCCCCAGGCTCTGATTACAGGGGACTTGATGATCAATTCCTTTAATTCTTACTTTTTTAGGAAAGAATAATGAAAACTAGTTGCTCTAAAACAAGCACATTATAAGTAATAGTCATGGAACTGGATGAGAGATTGAGATGGATTGAAATCCGAGTGACATCATCTTTAAAACCCAGGGCAGAAGAACTCAAGCATCTGTTCACCAATGAAAAAAGCAGGTGAGGACTACGGCAATTATTATATATAGATCTTAGATCTTCAGTTCTTAGGGTTACACATATTCCTTATCAATTGGAGCAACAGCAAGTGGTTATTTACTCTAGATGAGACGAGATTTATAGGCCTCATCTTTCAGTTTTTGGTTTGAGTCAAGGAAATCTTGTAGAGTAAACTTTGTTTGACCTCTGAAAAGTTACTTGCATGATCAGTTGTCAGAAGCCTTTCTGAGTTGACCATGATAGCAACTGATGAGGAAACCTTTAGTTCTGAAACTGCAGTCTTGCTTTATGATGTATAAAAAAAAAACACAAGTACATGTAGCCAACAAAGCCAATGGAAAAATGACCAGACATCACGCTTCAGACCCAGTCCAGACAAAAAAAAACAGTCGATTGTGTCTGTGCCTAAAGAACGATATTGACTGCCGACTGACAGTGCAATTCTCCATAGTGATAAGTTGCTGTAGCTTCAGTTTAAGCTACAATTCTGATCTTTAGAATATCACTGTCTGTGAGAATTGAACATCTTTCAAATGATGCTAAAGAGCTTGGCCTAGTGTAAAACAAAGCAGGGAATTGTCACCTTCACCGACCATAAAGCTACACTACTTGCTTGTAGTTATTCAAGTCAAGGCATTGTGGAAAAAAACTATTGAAACTAAAATCTTTTTCAAGGTTACATGTATTTAGTCGCAACAAAAAGCTCAGGGTTTAAGAAAGGTAAACGAAAATAGGTGCTAAACTACATCAAGATTAAATCCTCTCAAAAAGTAAAAACACCTACATGAAACATTAATTACAGGAAAAAAAAATTATCAATATGCATGGAACAGATCCTCTTAATGTGAGACTAGCGGCAAAAATAGAATTTGGTCAGTCCAAATTTAGAACACTCCGTACGTTATATAATTTGCCTTCTAAAAAGAAGGAAAACCTCTTATTCAAATTAGCGATTTCTTTGGTCATTTTTCACACTATCACAAGCTTGTGGGTTGTGTTTGATCCTTATTGTTGAAGTAAATTTGGGGCTTCCGAAACAATAAATGAACTAGATTTTTATTGCCTGCAAATGCATTTCTGGAAAAGCAGTCAGTCGCAATTACTTAGGGGGTATTTGGCAGATTCATAGGCTCTGCTGGCAGGTGTTTTTTCCTTTTTCTCCCTACCCCAGTTCCCCTTGCCTGCTCCTCCTCCATGTACCTCTGGGTCGCAATTTTAAAAAAAATGCCTGCTTTGCAAGCTACGGATAACTTTAAAAAATATGTCACTTCGTCCTCAATGATTTGTATATACCTGAGCGCAAGATACAGTCCTGTGACACTGGTCAGCAGATACCCTTTTTCGACAGCTGTTGTTGTTGTAAGCATATCTGGAGAATTGAAAGAAAAATTTAGCAAGGTGTTTAACACACAGTGTCTGTGTTAAAAAGCATCTGATTATTTTTTATCGACCGTCCCTGTTGTTTTAATTTATCTTAACTATAAACTCATCATGATTTGCATTTAAACACAGTAAGTAACCACAGATTTTACAAATTAATCTGATGAAGTTGTATTTTGATAGCACATGTCAATTAATCATTGATCAATCACTAATTCTTTTTTTATCTAGGGAGGCTATGTTTGAGTTCTGCAACAATGAAGAAGTAAAGAAGCTCTTTATTTTCTTCTCCACATCATCTGGTGGCAAAAATCTTGTGGCATCACTCCATCCACCCAGTAGTGTCCAAGAAAAGTCTGTTTACTTTGTCAAGATTCACAATGCTGGAAAACTCTCCAGAGACAACATTGTTACTGATGTTGCCTTTTGCGACAGCTCCTATCAGCCTTTGTCTCATGCCAGCACTTTAACAAAGGATGTGTTTTTGCCCCTGTTGAGTATTGAAATGGGTGGTGGCGTCAGTGCCGACAAATTGATGGACTTGGTGCACAGGCTTGTTTCACTTATGCAGGTCGCTGAAGGAGGAGCGAAGGGTCAGGTCACACTACCTCTGCCTTCTATTGAAGTGTTATCTGAGGCTGCAGCCTATAGCAGCAGGAGACCAGCTGTTATTCATGTGCTCGAAACAGCTGTGGTGAACTGGATTAAGCAGATCAAGGTGGTTGCAATAATAAATTAATAATACTTAGAGAACATGAATGGCCAGACAATGAAATGAGGGAAACCCCTCTACCCTCCATATTTTGGGGTGTTTCCTGGTGTTGTGGGAACTATTGTTGGTTTTCTTTTGTTTTGTGGGGTGATTATTGTCCAGTGTTTCAGTCTTTTGTAATATGTCTTTAATGCTGAATGCACCTACAGTGTATCCACAGCACCAGAGAACTTAGCCCCATTTTCTTGCACTGCCTAGCTTTCTCTATTAAGAATCTGTGTTTAATCCGAACCAAAAGAATGTTACAACTAGAACTAAATAACATAAGCTACAAGGTGAGAGAATAAATCGTAAGATTATGCAACCGAGGAGCATTTGTAATCCCTGAGAGAGTGTCATATGATCTTAATCAACGAATCACATTACATGTTTATTATTTCTCCAACATTCTCTTCATCCTAGACCCACTTAAGGGAGCTTGTTCAGAGGCTATGAACAAGTTGGCATAACCACCAAAAAGTTTGAAAAAGATTCAAAATTATTTTAGCACAATATTTTGTTTTTTGTAATATTTTCATGGGGGCTTGCCTTTGTTGGATCATAAGGTCCCTATTATGAGCCTGAGGAACTGGTGATGTTATAGGTGAAATTTAAGTGGGCCTGTTGATTTGTGAAAATCGAAGGGGAATTTTTTCATATCAAATTACAGAATAATGTTTAAATTTTTTGCTGTACTAAAAACTATTGTTATTGAGTTGTTTTTCTCTTTGCATTCTGAATGATGTATTATCTTGGTTTGCAGATAACACTTAAGCTAGATCCAGAAACTGAGATAAAAAAATATGGTTCAAGGCCTGGTCCGTTAGATGAAATAGAGGTAATGGTGATAGCTTTTCTTGATAATTCAACAAAAATTTCAAATTTTTCCTTGTACATGTCGTTAACATTTGGTGTGATAATGATGTTGTTTTTGCAAATCAGATGTGGTCCGAGAGACTGGAGAAGATCACATCAGTTAGTGAGCAACTGTGTTCACAGGTGGCCCTCAACATTTTGATGAACCTAGAGGATGCTCACAGTACATATGCGCAGTCATTCCACCTTGTTAAAAGAGAAATTGCTAAGGTTAGAACCTGACAAATGTTATTTAGTCTGACAGTCACTTGAAAATATGCTGAAATCATTCTAACATCATCATCATTATTGTTGTTGTTTTTGTCGTTATTTCCAGGGATTTTAATATGGCTGGCATCCGACAAAAGTTGCCACTCTCTGGTTTTGTTTGGCCAGCTATGGGGTTATTCTGGAGATTCTTCAGTTAAGGATGGCAAAACTCGACGGCTATTTCAACTATGAAGTTTTGTGCATTTTCAAAGAAATTAAAATCATAATTTGCAGTCCTAAACCCATTAAGCCCTTAAGAGTGATAGCACAGAATTTCTCCTGGTAATATCGATGCCTTATAACACAAACTTGTCATAAAAACTGAGGACATGATCACGGAACATGGGTCGATCTAGTTGATAACTCACCTAATCCTCCCCATTACTTCTTTTGGAAATGTAAGGACAACAAATGAGGCTTTTATTACTGATTTTAGTTTTTGAATGGTTAATACATAGTTCTTCCTGGTTATCTTTACTGACAATAATATTTTGATGCTTCTGGTGTTTAAGGCGGAATCAGAGACAAATGACAATCTGCAGTTCCTGAGCACTCTTCTTCCTTGGTTTGAGAAACTCCATTATGCCACAAAGTCTGCAGAGATGGTGGTTGTGTTTCCTCCCTTGATGCACTCTATGTACCTTGTGTGGGTCTATTCAAGGTTAGTGTCAAGGCCATGCAGTCATATAACTACTAAGGGTGACTATTATTCCGACCATGCAAATCAAAATAAAAAATTCAATTTGCAGTTTTATTAGCCTGAGAAAATAGCTGACATTTTGCTATGCCACCACTGGTTTCCCACAAAATGACGTGTGAGGAATGACAAAAGAAACTCAATACTGTTGACCCAGATCTGGGTAGTGCGTCTGATTGGATGGGGCAAATTTTTAACCAGAAGCACTACCCTTAGCTGGGAAGTGAAGTGTCATCTGTTTGGGAGTTTCTGTGGCCACTCTAGAATTTCAAAAAGTCCTTTATTTTGTTTTCCTGGTTAATAAATAATACAGTCGACTCCCGATAACTCGAACCTTCAAGGGAAATCGAAAAAAGGTTCGAGTTATCGGAAGTTCGAGTTATCGCGAGTTCAAAGAAAATAGCCGAGATTAAGGTAAAAACAGTTTTTACTGCACAGTGAACATTTTAATCACATTTAATTGTAGAAATGTCTTGAGTGAAAATTAAAAGATACTTCTAGATTATAAATCAGAACGTAACGTAACAAAACATAGCCTAGATAGAGCATGCATTTTACTGTTTTGAGAAGAAAAGCTGACTCACGTTAGCCTGTGACAATCAACATCAGCCTCCACTAGTAAACTATACTCCTACAACACGTCAATAGGAAATCCAAATTCAATGTTTCGGACACCCGTAGACGGCTTTTTTCCTGACTTTTTAAGGGCTCAAAACATGGTTCGAGTTATCGAGGGTAAAATTATATAGAATATGACCTGAGGGGAAACGAAAATTGGTTTGAGTTAGCGGGAGTTCGAGTTATCGAGGGTTTGAGTTACCGAGTATAAAATTACAGTGAATGTATGACGGAAATCGAGGGGAAATTGATTTTGGTTCGAGTTAATGCAAGGTTGGAGTTAGCGAGGGTTCAAGTTATCGGCAGTCAACTGTAAATGCCATTTTAATTACGACTTTTCATACTTGTTTGGCATGAAATTCACCAGTTGAGAATTCTACCAATGTCATGACAATTAACCAATAGGACAGTGAGTGATATTTCATGCCCCTCCCGACACAGCATATGTCAATCTTTTTTTTTTCCTGCATGAATTTATAATAGGATTCAAATCCATACAGGAGAAACAAGTCGACCTGAAGACTCCATTGCCCGCTTGGTCGCTGTGCAGCCTCATACATTGAAGCTTGCTTTGCTCACTTTTTTATGAGAGGTCGACTTGGAACAAGTCTAAGGCCATTCTGAAGATGTCATTTTGCGGGAAAACCAGAGGCAGCAGCTTGAAATGTTGGCTGTTTTCTCAGGCTAAAGTTTTATTGATGGAAGAACAAACTTAGTCATGCATGCATGTATAAGTTTAAGCAGTTTCCAACTGAATACTAGTCTCAACTTAAATGTCCATTCATGCACTTATAAAAGGTATGATCATTTCGTTCGTTGGGATAATGAGCATTGCCGCCAGAATATCTGCTCATGCAGCAGCTTTCATTTGAATGATCACACACTAATTCTTAGGATTTTGCTCCTCAAAATTTATAACTTCCTCGTAGAGGTTAATATAAACAGCACCACAGGAAAGTACTGTGCAGTAACCCTGCCCAGTAGGGTTTCACAGCTTAGGACTTCATCAACTCAAAAGTTGAAACTACTAACTAAATATTAATAGATAACACCATACAAAAGTGCTGCTGAAGAGGTTTCATTTGAGATTTCTTGCACAGACTCAAATGTTAGTCTCCTTTGCAACCCCTCGGGCCTGAGTCACGTGACTCTGTCCCAAGTGGCTGCGAAGGAGACTACCAAAAATTAGAACCAGCTTCCAAGTGGCTAAAATGTGTGTGTAAAAGGAAACAGCCAGTTTCCTTATATAAATGACCACCGATCCAAAACACCAAGGTCTGAAGGTTCTATAGATTTCCATTGTTTGTAGCCTCTGGTCCTCTTCTTGGAGAAACCTCTGTGGTTTCATTTTTGTAGGCAACCACCTCCCGTAAGCAACCACTACATCTTAGCATTTTGGTTGGTCGCTTACTAGAGGTTGAATCGTATTTATAACTGACACATTTTCAGTTTTTCAGTTGTACCACCACGGAAATGTGTTCTTGATACGTATGCAATTCTCTTAGAAAATGAATACTAATACGAATACACTGACGTTTTCCCTTTCAAATAACATTTTCAGATATTACCATGACAACAGAAACTTTACAAGGTTGTTAACTATGTTGTCAAATGAAGTTGTTGCCCGAGCAAGGAGGCTGGTAGGAGAGCATGTACTGGAGAATTTATTGGCGGTAAGTAAAAAAGAGTGGTATGAACATGCTTTTACAGAGTCACTACACCCTGCAAACAGAGTCTCTTTTTGTCTTCTTGAGGGAGGACAAGAAAAGGAGGCTCTGAATGGTGTCACCCCTTTGAAGTCACCGCAGCCCAAAATTCTGGACTAGTCAATCTTGTTATCTCTTGTCAAACTGGTTTTGTTTAGTATTAGCATCCTTTTTTTGATAAACCTATGATCATACAGTAACTGAGCCCTCTGTACCAAGTGCATGGTTGTTAGGCCTAAATTCAAAACTATATCTTAGCAACATGAAGCGCATGCTCAACAAGAAACTTCCTTGATTCATGCAGTCTTTCTCGAGTACACCAAAATTGAGCAAGCGAAAGAGAGGCTTTTCTGGCAGGGTTGAGTCAGTAGTATAACCTGCTTCAAATGTGGCCCAGCCACTGATATTTGATAGGTTTATACTCATCTTTATACTCCAAAATGACAGTGACACATAATGATTCATTCACAAAGTAATTCTCTACAAAGAAAGGTACCGCATTGGGTTAACCCCTGAGAATAATGATTAGGCTGCTCAATACTGATTAGGGTTAAACTCTGAGAATAGAAATTAGGGTTAAGCACTGACTCGGAAAACAGTTGGCTTCTACTTAGGGTTAGGGTTGTTGCCATATAGCTTCAAATCAAACTAATGGTCGTCAGTAAATCCTGACAGTGGCGTTGTGGTATAGGAGATGGACCGCGGACACTACTCTCCCAGTTCGATTCTTACTTTTGCTCTTCGGAATTTCTTTTTCCTTAAAAATTGAAGAGACTTAGACTTTCATGACATTTTAAGAGACATAGAAATGTCATGTAGGAAAAGGGAATTCAAAATGTCTTGTGAGAGCCACTGAGAGGGAAATGTTTGTTTAAGGTATGGAGATGAGTGCTAACCTGTCTAATATGTCTTGTTTTAGTCTTATACCAGCTTGAAAGATGCTTTGCGTGTATGTGCTGCTTTCCGTGGTTGTTACCTGGATAAGAAGGACAGAGCTGATGAAACAAATCAACGAAGACTGTCAGAACAAACTGGAACTAAGTAAGTTTGTTTCTCACGTATTTACTACTTACAGCTCAAAAAGAGGTGTATTTCATGAAAAATGAAACCTCGTTACTCTTTGCTCATTCATGTGGTCCTTCCTTTGCGTGGAGAAGTTGTTTACAATTTCCTTCCATAATTGGGACATTATTACAGTTGCCTCTGGAAAAACAAATATTAATGTGAATTGTGTTATGGTGAGTGTGAAGAAATGAGAATCTCTACTCTGCAATATCAGAATAGATATTGTCTATATGAAGGTTGTAAGGCTGTTTCCATGTAATCATCTGCATTTTCTCCACCATCCTCATCATCTCAAAAATCCATGGAGGTTTTAGGATGCCCCCGTTTATAGTGCAATGTCATTTTTAATAATAATGCCCATAGTGAATGCTTTCACCATTTGGCCCCATCAATATCAATTCAAATACGTCATGACCAAAATTGGGATATGTCTTTCCAATCACTGCTGCATGTGTGTTTCAAAATATATGTCAAACATAAATGTCCTTTGCTATTGCGTTTTTTTAGTATGGACAGTGGAGGAATAGTATGGCACAGTAAGCTCTACAATGACAGCCTAACACCCAAAACCACCAAAATATTTCACCGACGAAGCAGTACTAGTACTGAGAGCACTAGTGGTTTTGACACAACAGAGCTGTGGACAGACTCACCTTGGCCTGCAAGAAACAACGTGTGCTTTACATCACTGAACAGCTTCATGGAGCGGTGTAACGACGTGCTAGAGCTTGTTCAGACAACACAGCATTTTGAGATGTTAACTTGTGCCGCTAAGGTGGGCGGGGCCGGCGGTAACAGCTTGGACAGTCAAGTCAGGGAGATACATGCCAAATTCTTGGAGGCTGTTAGGTCTTTTCAACAGATGCCAAATGTAAGACTATATCGATAGCTGATAGAACAGACTTTTAAGTTAAGGCAGTGCAACCATATTTATCAACTAAAACATTTGAGCATGGAATAGCTATGGAATCCTGGTATTATCAGTACAAGCTTCAAGCACCATTGGAAGACAACAACACAATCCTGCAACCAAAAAAAAAAAAAACAAAGGAATGTCTACTCCCCTTTTCTTTTAACTCTAGTGATGACGTAACTCATAACTACTTTGTTAAGCTCATGCCTTTTTTGAAATAAGCCCATTCTCACGTTTTTTGAGAACAATCGTTACAAAACCGACTTCCTCTTCTGCCTGTTGGGTAACCCCAGGCCCCAGTTGTTCAAAAGCTGGATAACGCTATAACGCAATTGGTTTCTGTAATCACTTACCCGCTGGATAGTGCTATCCAACGTTTGAACAACCGGGGCAAGGAGGCTAGGCTTGGGAGTACTGGTATAATAATTATATAATAGTTCATGATTTATTTTCTAGGATGTGCTAAATGCAAGTGAGACACAGGAATTTGAAAGAGAGTTCTTCGCTTTCCGTTCTGTGATCAGGGTAAGTAGAATGACTCGTTTATCCACTTCCCGTGTTCCGGTCACAAGGAACCAAGCCAACCGTACAAAAATTTGAACGCCTAGCCAGTAAGGACGAAAATTTGAGCGCCGCAATGTAAACACCATGACCGTCTAAATTTTTGTACTGCAAATTTGACCAGCGCGGTGTAAACCCGATAAGCGTCGAAATTATTGTATGGTAAAAGCGTGATTCCATGGATGCATGGTAACTCAGCTGGGAAACGCCATGTTGTCACTCTGTGCATGGGCAGATGGTAAAACTTCTGAGCGTTAGTGCTACTGGCCACCTCCCCCCTCCCACTGAAAACAATGTTGAATTCGAGCAAGACTAAGGGGGTTGGGAATGGGGAAATCAATGAGTGAACCGGAAGTGAATCCAAAAATTGTTATTACGAGTAGAGTCCTAAGAGTTGTTCCAGCTGTACCAAGTTGTTGTGATCCTCACTTAATGTAGCAATGAGTTGTTTCCTGTATTGTTAGACTGACTGTTTTTTTGTTCTTTTACTGTAAGTCTTTGTTCTCCGTTTTATTTGTTTCCGATTAGGATTTAGAACACAATCTTGCTGACGTATTGAGACAAAGCTTTAAACAGTGTTGGGACACAAGGGCCAAACTCAGGTTGTTGGAAGTGTTTGAGGGAATCAGTGGCCGAGAACTTGTTCAGGTGAGACGAGAACTTTTGTTCATTGAACATTAACAAAAACCGTATTTTTCAGGGTAATTTTTCTAAAAGGCCGATTAGTGCTAATCCAGGTCTCTTAGCATAACGACTGGACAATAATTATAAGCTGCAGTAACATTTTCCGAAACAAGAGAATTTTTGCGGAAAAATTTGGCACCAACCGGGTTCAGATCATTATTTCCTAAACCTTTTAAATCCTTCTGTCTGTCCATCATCTCTGAAACAGTAAATCAGTCACGTCTATGCATCAGCCACGCCCACGATATTATGTCCTGGGCAGCTACCCACACTACAGTAAATTTTTTTAATGGTCGACATTTCACTCATGCTGACCTGGAAAATCCTCTTATAAATTTGAAATAACCTCTGCACAATGGCCACGTAAACATGGTCTTCTGCTTGGGTGCATTACCAGCATTTAGCACGAAGCATCTCTGTGGAAATTATATGATAAAGGAAACTTAAAAAGATTAAAGCTTTGTTAGCGTGTAACTAAATATACCATGTACAATACTCATCACACTGTTCCAAAAT
>CALNXK010000019.1:152500-155000 GCA_942486035.1 Porites lobata | reverse complement strand
TAAAATATCATGTGTTCTAGAACATAACATAACATGTGTTATATAACATAAAATATCATGTGTTATATAACCTAACATATCATGTGTTATATAACCCTAACATAACATATCATCTGTTATATAACATAACATATCATGTGTTTTAACATAACACATCATGTGTTATATAACATAACATATGATGTGTTATATAACATAAAATATCATGTATTTTATAACCCTAATCCTAACACTAACATATCATGTGTTATATAACATAATATAACATGTGTTATATAACCCTAACCCTAACATAACATATCATCTGTTATATAACATAACATATCATCTGTTATATAACGTAACATATCATGTGTTATATAACATAAATATAACGTCACATATCATGTGTTATATAACATAACATATCATGTGTTATATAACATAACATATCTTGTGTTATGTAACTTATCATGTGTTATATAACAGAACATAACTCATCATGTGTTATATAACAGAACATAACATGTGTTTTATATAACATAACATAGCATGTGTTATATAACATATCATGTGTTATGTAACATAACATGTGCTATATAACCCTAACCCTATATGTTATATAACGTAACATAACATAACATGTGTTATATAACCCTAATCCTAACACTAACATAACATATTATGTGTTATAACATAACACATCTTGTGTTATATAACATAACATATGATGTGTTATATAACAGAAAACACATCATGTGTTATATAACATAACATAGCATGTGTTATATAACATATCATGTGTTATGTAACATAGCATGTGTTATATAATATAAAATATCATGTTTTATATAACATAACATATCATGTGTTATATAACATAACATGTGCTATATAACCCTAACCATAACATAACATGTGTTTTATAACATAACATTTGATGTGTTATATAACATAAAATATCATGTGTTATATAACATAACATGTGTTATATAACGCTAACCCTAACATAACATGTCATGTGTTATATAACATAACATATCATGTGTTATATAACATAACATATCATGTGTTATATAACATAACATATCATGTGTTTTAACATAACACATCATGTGTTATATAACATAACATATGATGTGTTATATAACATAAAATATCATGTATTTTATAACCCTAATCCTAACACTAACATATCATGTGTTATATAACATAATATAACATGTGTTATATAACCCTAACCCTAACATAACATATCATCTGTTATATAACATAACATATCATGTGTTATATAACGTAACATATCATGTGTTATATAACATAACATATCATGTGTTATATAACATAACATGTGCTATATAACCCTAACCCTAACATAACATAACATAACATTTGATGTGTTATATAACATAACATATCATGTGTTATATAACATAACATGTGTTATATAACATATCATGTGTTATATAACATAACATATCATGTGTTATATAACAGAACATATCATGTGTTATATAACATAACATATCATGTGTTATATAACAGAACATAACATGTGTTATATAACATAACATATCATGTGTTATATAACATAACATATCATGTGTTATATAACATAACATATCATGTGTTATATAACATAACATATCATGTGTTATATAACATAACATGTGTTATATAACCCTAACCCTAACATAACATATCATCTGTTATATAACATAATATATCATGTGTTCTATAAACATGTGTTTTATAACATAACATTTGATGTGTTATATAACATAAAATATCATGTGTTATATAACATAACATAACATGTGTTATATAACGCTAACCCTAACATAACATATGATGTGTTATATAACATAACATGTGATATATCACCCTAACCCTAACATAACATATCATCTGTTATATAACATAACATGTGTTATATAACATAACATATGATGTGTTATATAACATGAAATATCATGTGTTATATAACACAAAATATCATGTGTTATATAACATAACATGTGTTATATAACGCTAACCATAACATAACATATCATGTGTTATATAACATAACATATCATGTGTTATATAACATAAAATATCATGTGTTATATAACATAACATATCATGTGTTATATAACATAACATGTGTTATATAACATGACATATCATGTGTTATATAACATGACATATCATGTGTTGCATAACAGAACATATCATCTGTTATATAACAGAACATAACGTGTTATATTAGATGACATATCATGTGTTATATAACATAACATATCATGTGTTATATAACATAACTTATCATGTGTTATATAACAGAACATATCATGTGTTATATAACATATCATGTGTTATATAACATGACATATCATGTGTTATATAACATAACATATCATGTGTTATATAACATAACATATCATGTGTTATATAACAGAACATAACATGTGTTATATAACATAACATATCATGTGTTATATAACAGAACATATCATGTGTTATATAACAGAACATAACA